>VXAZ01006599.1:509305-551593 GCA_013399875.1 Gymnorhina tibicen
TTTTTTTTTTTTTTTTTTTAATTTTGCCATTGTAAACCATTTTAGTCACTAAAGGTAGTGAAAATGCCTTTCATCTCTTCTGGTTTTTTCCTGGGAATTCATTTTTGTTTAAAAGGTCTAAAGTTCAATTGAAGGTGATGAGTAGCTTTAGAGCCTTGCAGCAAAGAGTCTTCACTGCACAGGAATGTCCTCTTAACCTGTTCTAGATTTTCCAGCTATAGTAATCTGTGACTGCATTAACAGCCCAAGTGGCTGAAAAGAAGAACATGCCCTTTGTGTTCTGAGTGTCTCGCAACATCTGGAAGTGTTAAAAGCTTCTACACCTGACCAAAATCAAGAGGAACTCTACTAGTAAACATAAATATTATCACATACTCCAGTAAGCATCCTGAAAAAAAATCAGGTCCTGAGCAACACAGTTCCTGGGTAAGTCTATAATCATCATTCTGTGGTTCAATCCTCCGTTTGTAAAATGGGCATACAACTTCCTCCTTCTACAGGTTTCATGAAAATTAATGTATAACATTTGAGAAGCATTTTGCGTGACAGTGGTGAGCAGCACAGATAAGCCTATGTAGAAGTGAAATCTTCTCTAATTAGAGCAGGATATGAGTATTTCCCAGATAATATAAGTTAGGGCCACACATGAAACAACGATGGTAAAATGGTGAACTCAGAGAACATAACCCATCTGTGCAGTGAATGAGGCGGTGGTCCTGTAGGAAAAAAACCAGCATGTGATCCAATAATTAAAGACTGTTCATGTAACATTGCCACAAAGCGGGGAAATGCTTTTAAAGGAGCAACCTCAAGGCTGGCATTTCCTGACTTGAAGATTTCATTTAGCATTTCCTTAACATTTTCAATATTTCTTACAACACATCATATAGGCCCACTTGGAATAAGTGCATGCATATATTAGATTAATATTTTCTAAAAAAGCCTTTAGCATTTCCTGGGAAAGGCTCCTCTTTCTCCTTCTATCCAACAAATTATGTTTTAACAGTTATACAGCTATAAGGACTGCTTTAAGGAATTACGCAGTTCAAGATTCTTGGTTTAAATTTTATGGTGCAAAGACCGGGCTGTTTATATTTGCAGAAAACAAAGGAAATCAGGAGCAAAAACGAGGAGGCTTTTCTGCTTTCCTGACAACACACTTCTATTATGACCCAAAGACTCTCTAATATCCATCCCTAATCCCGTCATGCTCCCGTAAATGCTAAAAAAAGCTGTAATTTGCATGAGCTTGTATGCTAGACATTTTTATATCAATGCTAACTCACTGAGAATGACAGAGGCTCAGTTTGCAATCCCAGAAGAATGTGTAAAGGAAAACTCAACTGAATACTGCATAAGGGCATAAACTGTGGTGTCTCCTAGTAAAACCTAACCAGTGCATGCAGCTGTTAAACCATGCAGTGCAAGCGAGCTTGTGTGGTGAGTCTACACAGATGCGTGGACTTCAGTTTTTCGAAGGCTGGTCATGCCATGAAGCAAAAATACACCATGCACAGGAGAGCTTTTCTCTCAGCTCCAGTTCACATGAGGCTCATTTTCTAGATCTGAAGAGTGAATTTTTTATAAGTCATGTCACCAGTTAAGTGTACACAAAACTCAGTTTGTCCTTCCTCTATAGTTTCTCTATACCTGCTACACATCTGTCAAAAGTTTGTTTTGAGAATCACTAGTCAGGTGCAAAAATCCATTAGCAGACAAAAAGTTTGTCTGAGACCTAAACTAGCACTCACAAAAGTCAGCTGGCATGGGATTTGATTTCCATATGAACATCTTCCCAGCCCACAGGTTACTACAAAATCATCAAAGTACTTGATCATTTCAGCTATATTTGTATTATTTTACAGGGCATGCCGCAAGATGAAAGACAGAAGTCATTGACATTTCTGACCAGTTTAGTATCATTCCTAAGACAAGTCATCATTCTTAAGGGTACCTGGCAATTTACAAAAGTTAGAAAATGAAATCTCCTTCCAGGCAGGTTATGTCACATAGTGGACAACTGTGTGTTCTTGCACTTTTCTCTTAGGAATATGCCTCTGGCTGGATTCACAGACAGAATACTGGAAATAATATTGAGTAATATTATTAACTGCCCCTAAACACCTTTGGAAATGGGGATCTAGGGAAGTGGTTACATAATTTAAACTTAGACACCCACTCAAATGATTAACCTAAGCACTTGTACTGAACAGGACCAATCAGAAGTCTTTAGAAAATGTTAATAAAATTAGCCTTTTGGGTGTACCATAGAATAAACTGATAATCAAGTGAGGAAGTATATGGCACAGCATTAAGGCAGAGATAAGAAATTTCTTTGCTGTACCACTGCTGTTCCATCCCATCTGTGTCCAGTACCAGTGTAAGAAAGCTCTAAGATTTATATGACTTTGGTTTAGTGCAGAGTTATACAAAACAAAAACATAGCAAGATGCAAGGGTGATGCAAGGTAGAACTATTTTTCAGGTCATCAGAAAGTTGGGGGGTGGAAATTAGCATTTATTTCATGTCTTACTCCTAAGATTCATATCTGTCACGTCTCCTGCAGCATAATCTTTCACCTCCACCTTCATGAACCTGCACACTGAGTAGTTGCTCAGCAGGTCCCTGCATCCCCAAGCCAGTGCAGCTGGTGCCAAGAGTCACAGGGCAGGAGAATTGATGCAGCTCTATGTAGCCCTGGAAATCATCTGCTCTCTCCAGGCAACTTAATAGCAAAAGGTGCGTCCTATGCCAGTCATATCTGAGCAGCAGCATGATATCTACCAGGTTTCAACAAAAATAGCACAGAAGCAACTTTCAGAATATGAGAACATAATCATGTTTAGACACCAACAGATCTCTGAGACCCCACTGCAGAATTCTTATGCTCCTTTATTACCAGTTTTCTTCTAAAGAAGCAAATATATAGATTTCTATTTCTATAGGGTCACAGAAGAACATACAAACTTATTACACAGTTCTGACATTTTAGATAATAACTTTATACAAGCAACAGATGTGATTTAATAGAAGTCAACTGCCTGCTTTTCCACACAGGAATCAGAGGGTTTGAAAATATCTTCATAGAAAGAGAAGACAGGAGGGAAGGCAACAAATCTTCTGTTGTCTGATTGCTGTAAAATACGCTATCATTGAAATACATTTAACTAGTCATCTTCTGTTTGGGGAATTCACAGCGACTGAGTTCCAGTTCATTACTTTGAGGGCTGCAGTGCTATTGTCAGGGTCTCAAAACCAGTAAAATGGCCTAACCCCCGGATTAGAGAGGCTACTATAGCAGAAAGGCAATTATACTGTAGGAGAAATGTTGTCCACTAATCAGCTAGCAATCAATTACTAGGAAGAGAAGATAACCCTATTCCCACTCAAGCTCTTCAGTATTAATAGTGCCATCATGTAATTACTTTAGGCATGGGCAGGTGCATGAAAGGACAGACTCTATAGTACATGGCGTCTAAGATTAATGAGTTCTGTCAATTTGCCCAGCAGACATCTGATTCTTCAGCTTTATGTAGCCACTAGTTTTACACATGCCTCAAGCGGTTTTTTTTCTGAAAAAAGCAACTACTAATTTAAACATATCCAAAAAATATACATCTTTTTAAAATCCCTGATTTTACCAGTAAGACTGCACCAAAAAGATTTCTAATGTGATTATTGATACAGCATGTTTCCCTATATCAGTTATTCTTTACTTTAGTCAGAGTAATGAGTGAAACACAAGGTCCTACAAGCATATAAAATCTTCTAGAAAAACTGACAGCAAACAATCCTGCAGTTACAACATCCTGAATTTCACTCACACAATCAATTCCAATAAGTAAAAAAAGAGAGAGAAAAAGAAATGTTACAGTAAATAAGTCACTGCTCAGAAACCAAGACAAAGCAAATACAGAAGCACTTTACTGCTAAGTTAGCAAACATGCTGAATGAGCACAGCTGCCAAAGCAGAATCATTCTCTGTGACAAGCTACAGCCCACAGAGCTAAGTCAGAGATACGTAGGCCTATGGGTCAAGAGAGATACAGCTTAAAATAGAATTTCTAACTGGAAAGTGGTTGCTTTTTCCTTTAAGTTACATCTACTGCAGTAAGCAGCAAAAGCCAGTTTTTAAAGAGTTTTTAAATGAAACACTACTTATTTTTAGAAACATCTTGCATGTTTGGGAGTTGCACGAAAAACTCCCATACCCAGAAAAATATGACTTATTCAGGATTTTAAGAGACATTCATTCTTACTAAAACCCTGTTTCAAGAAGTTGCTTAAACACTTGCTTAAATCTTTCAAAAGTAATCCAAGATATTTAAAGTCATTTAGCTGCTTAAACTTGCAGACAGTCTCTCAAAGATCCTCTTAGACATCTCTCTGAAAGTTCAGACTCTTAAATACCTTTGAAAATCTGGCTCATAGTACTTGGCTGTACACACACACAGCCCTCATGAAATAGCACACTGACCTCCATTTGTATTTTTAAGTAGAATCATTCAATAATAACAATAAAATAATATAAAAAAAAGGGGGCTGGACTCAAAATCAAAAATTCAGATACTCAGAAATTCAAATACTGCAGCTATGGAGGTTACCATTCATCAGCCAAATTGCATTAACTGATCAGATGTAAGGTCCATGTCTGCGAACTGCAAAATCTTAACCTACTAAAAGACACAGGAGTGATGAAGCATTAACTTGTTTTTCTCCCACTGACTTGAATTTGGGTTGAATTTGATCCTAAAGCACCAGTACAGCTTCTGCAGTATCAGTCTCACTGATCTCAATGGTCTGGAAACAATCGTTCTTTCTTTTTGTTTTTCAAAGTATTTCTTCCAAAAACTTAAGCCCTTAAATATGGGCCTAAGCCAAAAAAATGAAAAAATTTTTCTCAAAGCTTTTCTTTGACAGGTACAAGAACTGACCTATTTACTTCTCTCCAAAGTCAATGTCATCCTATTTGTTCCTTTTCTGTCACTTCTGTTTGATTATGGAAAACAGCTAGCAGTACCTACTTTTTTACCTTCCATTTAATGTCACAACTGACCACCCATGAAATCTTTCTCAAGACTACATTTATTGGATACTAGATGCTGCTAATTAATTCTCTGGATTAATTTCTTCTGAAGTAATGCTATCAATTGTTTCCATTAAAGAAAAAGCAGGCCAGCAGTAACTTGATTTTCACATAAATGGATTAAACTTACACAAATGCAGTGGCTGAAGATATCATTGATCCACGTTCATTGGCTGCTGCTGCTGTTTCAATTGTTATTTGATATGGTAAAGGACAACAGAGTAGGAAACGGTTTTGATCTGAAGCAACTGTTTCTAAGAAGATACCAGTAACTCTCACATACATAACTTAAAAAATGTATTATATGCACTGAAAAGCACTAATCCCTAAAATTGTAACTATTTCTGAAACTCATGGCTTGATCCTGAAAGATGCTCAAGTTCACAGAAGACATTTGAATTGAGGCCACTCAATATGCAATAAAAAATGTGTGGGAATTGCCAGGGGGAGGAACTATTCTACAAATTGAAAAAAGGCAAAAAATATTAAATGTCCTTGAAACTATGAACTGGATATCATCAGTTAATGATTTAACATAGAAAGAGAATGACTGCTGCACCAGTCAGCATTAAATGTTAAGGAGAGACCTTCAAAGACATAATGAAAACTTAGGAATACTTCTCTTTCTGAAAGCTAGTGGGAAATCATCACCAAACTCAGTTTTTTTCTATATTTGAAAATGTCCTCTTTTCAGTTTCTTGTAAAGATACTCTTAGAAATACTGGTTTGGCATGTTTTATTTGTTATGTAGTGAGTGTTGCATGGTGGCATAAAATCCTGTTGTCCACTTTTGAACACTTTTCTTTCTTGACTTCGGTCAACTTTGACCACAAAACAAAGCTGAGTAGTTTTAGGGTTGCTTTAATTCGTGTCAGCTGAAAAGACGTTCAAAGGGTATCAGAGAGGCTATTCCTTTCAATCTTCCAAGGTGGGAAATGGACTGGACTGGAAAAAGAACTGACTTTTCTATTTAGATTCTGCTCTTATGCTCTCTCTTTACCAACATGACTTGTCACTGACAGAGTAGGCAGTTTTTAGCAAGAAGGTGCAGGAAATTAAAGTTCAAGAAAAGCAGGAATGAAAAGTGAATGGAAAACAAATCTACAAAGGTTATTGAAGATACTACTGAATCCAGACAAACAGGATTTCATCTCACTGAGTTTTATGTTTGATAGCAGGCATTCCTAAATTTATTTCAGTCAGCTACTGTCATGAGCAGCACTAAGAAGCAGATAAACTACTATCACCTCCTCTCTTGTCTTACCCCAAAACTTTCTGCTGCATAACCTCACTGCTGCATAACCTCTGGCGCAGAATGCCAACACATGCCCTTAGCTACCTGCACAGATTATTGACCCCTACCTAATCTTTCCCCACCAGTCTTGGCCATCCAACTTCATTTCTCCTGAAGTTCCTTCAGGTGTTGTCAGTGCACCAGAACATGCACAGCAAATAGAAGCCCATAGGCATAGAGTACAGCTCTATGGCTGGGAAGCAGTTCCCACATCACCTGTACAATGCGCTCTTCAGCGTGGGAATGGACCACAGATTTGCCTGGGACACTCACAGACAAATTCTCATTTATTTTGCACGTCTCATTCCCACTGGCTTCTAGAGACAAAATGGGTTCGACATACACATTTCTGTCACATCAGAAAGTAACTGTAAATTGTGCTTTAAAGGATTTAGGTGGCGTTATTTGACTTGCCTCTGCAAAACTTTTGCATCTATCTTGAAACATTTTGCTTCATCTTTGCTGACGGTTTTATCAACAAATCTAACATTGAAATGCATTGCCTCTGCATCTCATACAGACTCTGGGCAATATAAACCAACCATTCTTTGGTATTTTTATTTACACAATTTTAGTAAAAACACATTTTTTCACTGCAGAATCTTCTGAAGCTGCACAAAACTTCAGTATTTTTCAAAATTTGCTATAGATTCAGATAAATCCCTACTGTTCTTAATAATTAACATGTACTATTTAAAATATTTTCATACCCGTAATATTTACAGCCAGAGGGGTCTTCACATACTGTGTTTTTCTTTCTCAGTAATTCATTAAGAAAACGTTATGATATAAAGAGGAATCTGCCTGGATATTGTGAGCATTAATATTTCTTGTTTATTGAACTGCTTAAGCTGTCAGCGTTTACTAAAAGGCTATTATTGTAGGAAACTCGCAATATAAGTCAAAGTATGTCATGGCAGTAACAAAAATAAGACTGATGAAGTTTCTAACTGTTTCAGTTCCTGCTCAGCAGAATATCACCAACTGCTTAATATACTCAGTTCATTTGATTAATTAGCTTCATAAATTAGTGCAAATGATCCTTTTATCTCTGTGGTATTAGCAGCTTTCTGTTTTGAACATGTACTCTGCCTGCAAAAATAGCGATTGCTTCTTTAATAAGTCTGCTCCTCACATAAGAGTTCACATATTCAGAATCATATCTATTAACCCATGAACAAATAAAAATAAATAACTATTAAAATACTATTTTTACTCATGTCAGCCTTGCAGAGACAGTAGCTAAAGAAAATCAGGACAAATTCAACACATGCATTATGAAGAATTAGTTTTGTAACACAAATGTAAACCCTGAATTGAATCCTTCCATGAGGAAAAGAATTTCCTGTATTCTGCCTACATAAGATAAGGAGATTACCTGGCTATAAGTGAAAGCAGAGTTAGACCTACTGAAAGTGCTATTTACGATAATTATTCTTGAGCTAGAAAGCATCTGAGCTTGAAATTCAGAGACCATTTGAGATTGCTGAAGAAGCAGTTCAGAAATTTGTCTTTGACATGTCATCTCTGCAAATGTAATGGGGAATCACAGACAGAAAAAAACAAAGTATCTGCTCCTATTTTAGCACTACATTTTTCACAGTACTATTGAAGTATACAGCAATGGCTGAAACATTATGAAAAAAGAAATAATCTAGCCTTGCTGTATGCACTTACTTACCATGTCGTCAGCCTACTTTCTTTCTGCCAGCAGAAGTGAACTGGATTGTTGAACAAGCATGGTGATGTTTTAATTCATGCTTCTCCTCCTGTTTGTCCCACTATGAACAAAATATTTACAGACCTATTTCATTATGCTTCACATTCCTCTTTAAAACCTACTAACACTGCACCCTCCAAAGAGCACAACTTTCCCTTAATGGTCAGTATGGAACATCACTTCTGATCAGCTTTTT
Source organism: Gymnorhina tibicen (assembly GCA_013399875.1). Taxonomy (NCBI): domain Eukaryota; kingdom Metazoa; phylum Chordata; class Aves; order Passeriformes; family Artamidae; genus Gymnorhina; species Gymnorhina tibicen. The sequence continues at coordinate 517,602 of VXAZ01006599.1, forward strand.
CAATCCTTTTGTGGGCACCAAAAAGCCCCAAACAACTTGTCTTACTTGTCAGGTGCTAGAATAACTCACACTTCCTTTTTATCATCCATTTCTACTCAATGTAGCTGTATGTAAATTATGAAAGAAAACAAATTTCACTTTTTGTGGAAAGCTAGAGAGCTATTGTTTGTAAAAAAACCTCACCTGCACAATAGGGTGAAAGCACTTAGAGTCTCCAAATCCTTTCAAAATAGAAAGAAAAAATAATTTGAAGAATACTTCTTAAGACCATATGTTACAATTCATAATTAAAATTACCCTTTTCACGCAGTTAGCTATAGGGTGTACCAGAGTTATTTTCTATTAGCACAGAGTACTCATTGTAGTGGGCTTTGATCTACCCAATTCCTATCTGATCTACCTAATTTCTAAGAAAGTGTTTGTTTACTGCATGGCTCCTCTGACAGCTAGGATCAGCTGTTAACATTACATGAATACTTTCTGAGTATCGAATGCAAGAGATTTCAAGCAGAATATTTTCAGTAACACCTTTTCTGTTTGGTGTACAGTTTTACTGAATTCCAAATTCAGTGTGCAACTCTCTTGTCTCATCAAACTTGAAGGAAGCAGACGTGAACTTGAGAAGTTTAGAACTGCACTGCTTGGGTTAATCATATGTTTATAAGCTTTAATGTGCCTGCTTTTATCAGACAGGCATATTTTGTAAACAAAATTACACAGAGAATTGGAACTCTACCATAAATTTAATGTTTCATCATTATACTTTTTTATTTTTTCACTCCGTACCCTACTGATCGAATTCCCTCTATCTGATAACCATATTGGACAACTTTTGCTGACTGTATTTACTGGTTTGTTGTGATTTTTGTTGGTGAGGTTTTTTTTGGTTTTGGTTTTGTTTTCTATTACTAAACAGTTCTTCTAGAAGTGCTCTTGAAAGGAACTATACACCACTGGAAAATACATTGACATAACTCTAAATAATAAACTGAAATAAACAGGTAGGATAAGGACAAGAAAGGAGTGAGGAAGATTTTAAATAGAAATGTGAAACTTCCTCTATAAATCCAATTGTATCATAGGAAAATTCAGGTTGAAAGAGACCTCGGGATGTCTCTAGCCCAAACTTAAGCTCACAACAGAGACAGTTTTGAAGTCAGATCAAGTTAAACAGCGCTTCATCTAACTCTATGTTAAAAATATCCGTGGATGGATACTGCCCAGTCTTTCTGCATAATCTATTCCAAGGCCTGTCTGTCCTCAAGAGGAAAGAGTATACCCTTACATCCAGTCAGAAATTCTATTTTTTTTCTGCAATTTATGCGTGTTGTTTCTCCCCCTCTCACCATGCCCCACCATCAACAGCCTGGCTCCATCCTGCTAGACCTCTGCTGTACTTGTCCCTGTCTATCAATGTCCTTCCTGTATTGAGGGGCACAAAACTTGGACCTGGTACTCTTGATGTGGTCCTCACAGCCTGTAGTGCTAAAGACAGATAAATTCTAGTAATTCTCTAGAGTGACCTCCTTGCCTCTACTGCCACATCTCTTCCAGCTTTTAAAAAACAGTTAAAAAGCTCATAACAACAGCTCTTATTCACAGGTCTGCAGCAGAAGAGGTGTTACAGGCAGGTACTCTGCCTGTAAAAGAAGTCTTTCAAAGGATGGGAGAAGACTCTCGTCACCATGAATACATTTTATAGAGACTTTTTTATTTTTTGGTCAGAATTCTACATTGGAAAAAGGAGCAAGTTCCACAAACACCCACATCTGCTGTAGAAGGGCTTGCTCCTCCACACTGCTTTTTTTTGCCCAGCAACTGGAGGAGACAGGCTTAGTGTGTAAGGCAGCTGCTCCAAAAAAAGGGGCCTGTTCCAGGCCATCTTTACTGATAGTTAACCTCATGCTTCTAGAATTTCTGCAACTTCTTAATGTGTTATAGTATTACAGAACTGATTTTTTTTATTCTTTCTTTTTGTTCTCCCCCAACACCTCTCTACTCCCTTCAGTTTCAGGAGATCACGATTTTATATTCAAAGAAAACCGTTAGTAATAATCACTAAGAGAGATTTACCAAGGCAACCTTGAGGCTCCAATTCCCAAGTTCCATTGAATTTCTGAGGGAATTTGGCACCAAACTCCTCCAGGTTCTTTTTTAAAATGTCATTCTTAAATTAATATTGTGCAACTGGAAGTATTTGCTCTGACTATAAAAAAAACATTGCTGTTCTGCTAGTTTAATTTTCTAAACATTTCTTGTCACAGACTGACTCAATAGCCACATCAGGGTAAACCTAAGTGGAGTAAGAATAAGCTTCTCATTCAGTCACACAGTGCACTCCTGCTTGATTGGAATGGATATTGTACATAATATGTCCCTGCAGATGTTTTCTCCAGTGGGGAACATTGAATTTCATTTAAATGACAAGGCTCAAAATCTAAAACAATGTGACTTTAACAAAAAATCTGATGAGGAATTTGATGAGAAAATGGCAAGAATTCCTGTGGCATTTGGGTAACAATTTCAAGCCTTCGTTTTAATAGAATAAACAGGATCATATTTCATTCAAAGCTGGCAATGAGATGAGCTTTGGGTATTACATTGATATAAACCAATAAAGAATTTGCAAATTTGAAGCACTAATTAACAGACACAATATTAAATGAAAAAAGTTTGCTCCAGGGGCAAATATATTTTGAAGACTTTAAACTTTTATTAAAAGACAATTTTGAATAGCTTCTTCTGCATTTGACTATTTTGTTAGTTTCAAAGAGGGGGAGTCTAGTTTTAAACTAGCATGTTTAATATAGTTGGAATAAAAATGAACAAAATAACAGTCTCTCTTCTGCCTTTCTGAAATAATAAATCAATGTCATGTCACTTCAAAAGAAAAATACCTCATAAGTTGAACCTACACAGCCGAGAGCTGTGTAAGAGGATGTTAGTATTTTACCTACATTGAACTTCAACACTATTCCTATTGAATTATTTTTTTTAAAGTCTTATAGTGCTGAATCAAAAAGCACTCATATTTAGAACCCGACTGCACTGAGAGCCCTAGTAAAAATGTATAAACAACAACAACAAAAATTGGAACTTTTGGTTTACAGTTCAAAAATGTAATAGCAAGAGGATTTTCTCTACCTAATTGCAATGCTGCACATAGTAGCCTTTTTGATACTACAATATCTAAGACTTATGTATCTAAAGAGTCATACTTCAGAAAATGGGAATGTCAGCTAGAATATTAAGGAATGAAATCTATGAGACTGACCTTCAGATAGGATATTAGAGACTGTTTTTTGAAACAAGTGGTTATTTCATCCTAAGCATAATACCATCAAAATCTGCTGATGATAAAGTCACCTGCTCTGACAACTCAGCAGCTGTGCTTCACTTAAAAGCTGTCACATATTTAATTCATTAGCAAGCCAGCTACCTTCTTACTTCAAGAAATTACAGATTTTTTTACCTCCAAATGTTAAGGTACTATTTTTTCTTTTACCGTCTATGGGATAATTGTGCACCAGTATCTAATCCTATAATGGTAGGTCCACAGTCCCTTATATCTTATCTTCAGTGATGCTTCCATTTTTTCCAACGACTTTCATTTTTCTTGTCTTTAATACAGTTGATTGTAGTACCTTTTTTTTTCCCTTTTTATTTAAAGGAAAATTATGAGGTAAGTGTTTAGAAAGGCAATTGATCTGTAGTTTAGAGATAAAAGGCCTGATCTTTCCTTCTGATACTGAATGCGCATCAAAGTCAAGTTGAAGCACTTCACTTGCACTGCTTAATGAAAACTTGTAGAAAATGGAATATAAAAAAAGCCATTAGCTATAAAAATAAATGACAGGAGGTTCTGCAACCTATTCACTGACAATTTGTGTATCACTTGGATTCAAAATCTATACAATTTACATACACACATGCAATACTACCTAAGTTTTATGAACAACTATTCACAAAGTCTCACATGTTGTGTGTGTATGCCAATAACTCTGCATCTAAAAAATGCCCGGAATAATTTGAGGCTAGGATCCAAAGTGGGGAAGTCTTTATATTTTTAGACGGTAGAATAGAAAGCCCACACAAAAATAAATGCAAAGTTAGAAAGCAGAATGAAATCCGTTCCTCCCTCTCTACATCAATGCATATCTCAGAATTACAGGACATAACTCCACATTAGACTAGCGATCTTTAATTTACAAACAGAATATCCAATCTTCTCATGCTTCTATCCCAAATTCAAAGTCTGGTTCAAAAACCAAGGGAAAACCATCTCCCTTGGAGGCATAAAGGCACTGTGAATAAGAATAAACATCCTCCATGACAGCAGTCAAAGCAGAAAGCTGGCCCTATCCAGATACAATCTGGATGAGGGAAGAAAAAGAGACTCCCTGTCCTATGTGTCACGCTGCATGTGCTCACACATGCTTCAAGATGTGCAGAACAGGATAGTCATAGAACCATAGAATCGTAGAATAAGCTGAGTTGGAAGGGACCCATGAGAATCATCAGGTCCAACTCCTGGCCCTGCACAGGACACCCCAAGAGTCACACCATGTGCCTGAGGGCATTGTCCACTTTTTGAATTCAGACAGGCTTGGTGCTGCGAGCACTTCCCTGGGGAGCCTGTTCTAATGCTAAACCACTCTGGGTTCCCTTAAATCTCTTCCTAAAGCCATGCCCACATAAGCTCACCACAGCAGTCACTGTGATCCCACTGTTAACAAACATTATTTATTTGCTTAGAAAAAGAATGTGATGCAAACAAATGCTTCAGAAGAAGAGTGAAATACAAAGGCTGTTGTGCAGCTCTTCCACAAAACCAAGGAGCTATTAGAGAAATTACCTAATCACAAACCAAGAGAAAAAAATTCAGGTATAGAGAGCAATTACAATATGGACAAGTAAACACATGGCTGCTGTAAGCTAGAGAGGGTTATTACAGCTTCTCTGTGCTAATTTCCCCCTTTGTTACCGAATTACTAAGGAATATGTTATCTTATATTTACCTTGAGTTAAGAGCAATCAAGCCTGCAGTTTGCAGTGTGGTGCTGCTAGTTCATGTTTTTGCTTTATGGATGCAGTAACTTCTTTGCCTACCCATCTCATTAGAGAATTAAGTAACAGATCATTTCTCTATTAAAACAAAATTTTGTATTAAAAGCTATCTACTTCATATCCTTCTATAGTCCCCACTGCACCTCACTGGTGAATGCAATTTTCCAGGAAATCTATCATAGCTCTAATATGTAAGATAGTTATTGATCTGTAAGTGAAATTATATATGAGTGAAGACATTTGCACCTGTACCTGTCACATTATAAGACGCTTCTGAGTAACTGATGGGAGGATTTAAGTATACTTATTGAACCTCCAATACAGTACTGAATCATTTAAAATACTACAGGAATGAGCGAAGGATCATGAACTGGAAGAACCAATTCAGCCTGCACTCTGAGGGGTCTAAATGCCCCCGGAGTACAGATGGAATACAGCTGCAGTGCCGTGTGTTGCTCAGCAATCTGTTTGTCAGTGACCACAAAAGCCAGTAAGGTATCCTGCTGTGCTAAGAAAGGAAGAGGGAACAATACTGAAATACTAGTTCATTATCCACCTCATCCCTTTATTATCCAAAGAAACAAAATAACACTGATAAAGCAAAATCACAGACATTATGAAATAGAAAATTAAGTTTTGATGGGGAGGAGAAAAGTTAGCAACATTGCAATACAAGGATCCCAAATTCAGCCCAAAAAATCTAAGCAAAACCCCACAACACAGAACTGTGTAAACTCAGCCACAGGGTATCCAGTTCCAGGTCAGCTCAGGCAGAGCACTCATGATTAACACAAAAACTTCAATAACACAGCTGGAAAATTTTACCGTAGAATGTAACACCGATCACAAATTTGAACCTTCAATTGTAAGTGAAAATTTTTAATCCCATTTCATTTACTCTAAAAAAACCAGGACTCTAGCACAGCAGAGGAAAAACATTTGTGAAGCAATTTCTGACAAATGTATCTGTAAATATTAGGTCTTTCCAAATTAAAGCTGCAGTAAATAAGAGTGGATGTCACTTCCTTTACAAAACATCCACATTTGTTTATACTAAATACTACTAGGTACTCTTCTACATAATGAACAACCTAAACTATACCAAGGAAAAATTACAAAGATAGAAGTTTTAAAATCACAAACCAATATTTTAATGGTACATTAATAAACACTTTGTGTAACTTACTTCTGTCTGTAGTCAGCTAGGTTGAGGTTTTGCCAGCCATAAAAAAAGAAATTGAATATTTATTCAGAGAAGGGTAACTTCCACAGTTATGATAAGGTCTAGATCCTGCAAAGAGACACCTACTTTACAATGTCAATAGGAATATGAACATTTTATGAGGGTACATAAGAGTGGGCAAGATTCAAGTCTTGGATAAGATAAGATGTACTGATGCTATCAATTCTCATGTACTTTTGTGGATTAAGCGAGAGCTTTTTCCTAAACCAAGATCTATGAGTTCATGCTCTTCACTTTGATTACAATACTTTTAACCTATCTGTTCTGAAAACAGCCAAACTAGACAAACCCTAAGTTTAGTATAAAAGGCCATGAAACCTCAGTCTGAACAATTCACCAGAGGCATGTCTTAGCTGAAGAAAACACAGCACTTTAATTCTGGCAGAATTTACTGACAACTACTGAAACCAGCACTGCTGAAATTGACTGGTCAGACCAAGAAGTGGCTGTATTTGTTACCCTCACCTTTCTCTGCTTTACATTCAAGCTAATAAATAATCTAAATTCTTATATTAGAATTAGAAGTCCTTAATATTTTTAAACGTGGTATCCTAAATAAGAACAGTCTCAAGAAAGCCACTAAGGAAAAGGACAAATGTCATTGCATACTTTTGAAAAAAAAATGCTTCAGGCTGTTTAAACATCTATGATTCTTGAGTAGCTGTTTCAATCTGGCAAAACAAGGGCACTGTGAATAACTCTCCTTTAAATACACAGCTTCAGCAAAACACTACTCTAGTTCATTCCTCCAAAGTAGCTTACTTGCATAGCAAGCTATTGATATAACAGAATAATTTATTTCATAGTAATTGTAATTTATACCTCTTAAAATTCTTCACTTCTGAGATGCTGGCAGCGATTTTTAAGAAATATATCTAAGAGAGCAATTCAGTAGCATGGCAGTTGAACATCTTCAATAGCAGTTCGGCTCTTTCCCAGAGTCATTCCAGTAAGACAAGCACACTACTGGAATCATCTGATTCTAAGCAGCACAAGCAGGTACAGCTTCCCACCAGCAGGTAGCAGGATTTTCAAAAGAAGACAAAAGAATAGTCGAGTGTTCAACAAGTTTTGGATATTAACAAAATATTGTGCTTAACTTAAATTTTTCAATAATAGCATATTAGAACCAGGTCAGGCTATTCAATCCCAGTTCAGCAAAGATTTTGTTTAATTTTCAAAACTTTCAGTATTAATTTAATTCTGCTCTCACTGAAGTCAGCAGGAACGGATAAAAGGTTTCAGCATCAGAGTCAGATAAATCTTGAGTAATTTTAGAAATCTGAGCTTAAAACTTTGCCACCTTGGTCATTGCTCAATATATATTATATTCAAGTACACATGTACAAATGTTTCTTGCCTTTTCTCTCTTTCTCCCAAAACACGTATATGAATGCACGGACAGACACAACAAATGAAATTAGGATTTTAACTACTCATATGATTTCTATCTGTATGAATTTGTCTCATTCAGGAAAAAGAAAACCAAAACAAAAAATCCATGAAGAACATACACAAATTCATTTGTATCACTTTTTGTGTAATCCAGCAAACTTTGTAACCATGCATTTCAGAAAGCACATCTTTTAAACTTACATACATATCTGTTCCATAACTTTGTCACATTTTCACAACTTGGAATGTAGCCTTTCAATAACCCAAAATAATACGTCTGTTTATAAAACAGATACAGTGCTGATTAAGCTAAGAAATTACTTCATGGGTTCCAGCACTGCTGCTGGGGTAGGACAGAATGTTCAGAATAAAATTCCTATGATGATGATGCCTTAGGACTCAAGGCATCAATGACTGCCCACTGATTTCTCTTATGGAATAAAAAAAGCTGTTCTCCTCCATGCTGGGATTCAGGCTCAGTCTCTGAGTTAGAAAATACATAAAAATCTACATAAGTAAGGGTTTCTGAGAAGAGGAAAATGCTATGTGTGTAACAAGCAGGCACTTCTGTGAAAAATACAAAATAGCCATATACACAAGATGTTATTGCTAGAGAATGAAGCCATTGCCCAATTAGAATACCTCACAGAAAAAGTGCCTTAAAAAAACCCATATCCCAGGCAATCAGAATCTAATGACCACATAAGGGAAATCTTTCAACCTCTTAACTCTTTCAAAACTCATAATACTTAGAAATATGTAAAACTACACTTGCCAAACACTCCCTAGACTGTTTTGCTGTGGTTTGCATTTCAGGATACAAATTTCTGAGAAAAGGGACACTCTCTTCTGCACTGTGTCACACTTCTCAGGCATCCTTCATCTCTCTGTCCCTTTCCATACAACCCTCTGAGAACAGGGATGGGGCAATCCTAGATGTACATACAGACTGGAGAATGAGATACTGGAAAGCAGTGTGGAAAGTGGAAAGTGACCTGGGGGCCCTGATCAACAGAAAGTTGAATATGAGTCAGCAGTGCCCTGGGAGCCAGGAGGGCCAAGCATGTCCTGGGGGGCATCAGGCAAAGCATTGCCAACTAGGCAGAGCATTGCCAGCTAGGCAAGGGAGGGAATTGTCCCACTCTGCTCTGCACTGGGGCAGCCTCACCTCGAGTCCTGGGGGCAGTTTTGGGTGCCACAATATAAGAAAGACATTAAACTATTGCAGAGTGTCCAAAGGAGGGCAACAAAGGTGGTGAAGGGCCTTGAGGGGAAGCCGTGTGAGGAGCTGCTGAAAGCACTTGGTTTCTTCAGCCTGGACGAGACTGAGGGGAGACCTCACTGCAGTTACAATTTCCTTGTGAGGGGAAGAAGAGGGGCAGACACTGATCTCTTCTCTCTGGTAACCAGGACCCAAGGGAATGGCCTGAAGATGCGTTAGGGGAGGTTTAGGGTGGATATCAGAAAAAGGCTTTTCACCCAGAGGGTGGCTGGGCACTGGAACAGCGCTTCATGGCAGTGTTCACAGCACTAGCCTGACGGAGTTCAAGAAGCCTTTGGACAAAGCTCTTGGGCACATGGTGCAGATGGTGCTGTGCAGGGCCAGGAGTTGGACTTGATGATCCTCGTGGGTCCCTTCCAATTCAGCATATTCTGTGTGATTCTGCTCTCATCATCAAGACCCATGTTAGACTACCAGATTTCCTCCAGGATATGTACCAACTTTCCATACGTCCATGCCTTCCCCAGTTTGTAAGTTACTCATACACATGTAATAGCAAAGCCAGCAAACATGGAGGTTTTTACAAGATTTCCACATACAGTTCTTTTTGGGTGAGCAGAAGAGTCCACATCCATTTCTCTTTCCTGAACCTCCTTCTGGGTTCAGGCCTCATGGGTCAGCTCTCTCTCTCAGATACATACTTTCGAGTAACCAACAATTTTTCACTAACAGTCCCCACTCATTTCTTGAAATGTGTTTTTCCCTTTTCCCCTCCAAATCACTTGCTTGTCCATGGCAGGCTCTACAATTAATTTCCTTCCTCATATCTTTCCCTCACTAAAACGTCCTTTAAAATGGTTTCTAGTATTTTTTTCTTTATAACCCCAAGCCACTTTTACACTGGTGTCCTTACAAGAGCCTCAAACAGCCTGTAGCACATAAATGGAAACCAATCAGGATTCATATATTTCACATACACAGAATAGTCAAGCAATTTTTCAGTAATGATTTTCCAGTAAGACTTTACTGTTGAGTTTCTTTTGATTACCTTTAGTTTTCATGGAAAATGGTTTAATGAAAATCAGCCCTTTGTGTTCATGTCTGGGTGCTGCCAGAATTCCCGTCAGACTGCAGCATGCTATGCAAAACCTGAAGTAAATGTAAGCAGTTTTCCAGTTTCTCCAGGACCATCGTTTGGGTGACAGAAACTTTTATGTTAACTTCCCAGCATTTCTTACAACCATTTAACATTGATTTTGCTTACACAGGCAATATCCTGTTAAAGCCAGCAAAAGGAAGAGAATCAAAAGACTCTCTACACAGACTAAGCTTTGATTAATCCTGGGTATTTCTTCAGAGGTTGGAGACTAAACAAACATGTGACTTTGAAATTAAAATTGTTCAACGAAATTAACAGATGCATGCTATGCTAATAAGAGAAAAGAGAAGATGTTACAAAAGATACAGTGGGTTTTTTCAAGGCCTGAAACATCAGTTTCAGTCAGGATTTCACAGGTTAATGTAACATAGTATGGGAGATAAGTTCAATTTACTCCTAATATCAGTAGGAGCTTAAAATGTTACACAGAATTTTTTTATGCTGAATATTATATTGAGTTAGGTAAATTAGTCATAGTATGAAAACATAAACTGAGGCAGAGGAATTCATGTTCTTGGCTGAAATCACACAGTATTAAGCAAAGCCTACTTTAAAAAGACAAAGTACTTCACTTAGAAATTACTGTTGATGAAAATCAAGTACCTAATTATAATCAAGTAGTAACAAGTTAAGCTGTCATGCGAGAGTAAAAATGAAAACTACACGGAAACCTGCAGGCTTCTTTTCTGGATGCAATATATATGGGCTTGGAGTGCTTTCCAAATTATGAACTCTCATTAAAGCATTATCTAAAATCAGGACATACATGTTACAGTATATTATTTGCCCAGGGCAGTCATCTTATCCTATGAAAATAGGATACATCCTTATGTACATCCTGTCCTGTTGCCATGGTTTTTTGTGACAGCGTGCTTCTCCTTCTCTGTTTCAACCTGACCTCTATTTCCTGTAAACCTGGCTCAAGTGATAACCCCCAGTGGTGGTCCTAACGGATGGTCTGGTCATGATAGCTGCATCTGGCTTAAAGTGGATTCAGGGGAGACATAACAACAGAATAGCCAAAGGCTAATCTGAGCAATGCACTCTCCAAACCACAGTGCTGGTCAATGCCCTACTCAAGCCAAATCTGGCTGAAGCTAACAGACTTCATTGTAGAATATGACTACAAGTTAATCATCTTACTCCATATACTTATGGACAGCCCAGGGCCCGTTGAGCTCTCCTGAATGGCAATGGGCTGCACATCAGGATAAGTCCCTGAGTAGGGATACTAAAATAATCCTTATTGTATCAGATACTTGGTAAGTGAATTGGGAATAAGCACATTGAAACTTTGAAATCTTACCTAAGTGATATAGAGAAAAGATTGTGCATATATAATCCTTTAGACATAAATCATTCACCAAGTCTGGGACTAAATCTGGATCCAGCTGCATCTGAACTCCCCTCTGAGGAGTTTAGAATGAAAGAGGGGTCCCTTCTGCATCTCATGACTCAACAGAAGGGTCTCAGACAGTTCTTTCTGACCCTGTTCACAAGCACCTAATACTCACACGTACCTTACCATGGGTTTTTGTTAAAGCAGTCACATTTACCATAGAACTTTGTTAGTGCACTGCCTGATAAAAACAAAATGCATTGTTTCTTCTCTTTTGTGAGCAAAGTGCATGACTCTATCCATGACAATTTTCCACCAGTTTAAACAAAACTTCATAATGAAATCTAGCAATTCTTTAACACTCTTATACAGTATTTATTCCTCAAACGTCAACTTTTGCTACGGGCCCCACCCTGTATGGTGCTGAGTGCCCTCAGCTGCAATTTGACATTCACTTTGGCTTAAAAACTCATAAAATTGATTACAATGCCATATTTAACTGATAAATGCTTCAGGACAAGTAATAATTTTATTTAGGATAAATAAGAGCAAAAGGTAAAAAGCAAAACAGAAGTGAAAACCAGTGTATTTTCCAACACATCAGGCACTAGCACTCCATTTCACCGCACTGATGGAAAACAGCCTAAGAAATAAAAAAGGAAGCCAATGAGTCTTTTAGTTGGAAGTTCCATCCTATGCAGTCATTTATTTCCTTCTGAGATTGCTCAACATACAACAAAATCTTGTAAGTTGGTAAATATTAAGGGAAAGGAAGAATGCATTTTTTTCTTTGACAGATGTATAATATCTCGGCATAAAGGGAACAGTTGACACTGATACTTTTCATGACAAGCTGTATGAACAGTGAAGTCACATGTATTTAATGCAAAGTTAAAAAAATAGCTAGGTTATTTAGGAGTGGCACAAAGGATAGTTCTCTCACTTCGAAAAGGGTGTTTGTACACACTGTGAACACAATTCATCCAAATGCATGATATCACTATATGTAAGAAAATTTAGCAGGAGTAATTCTGTAAACATTACATCAGCATTTTTTTTCCTATTTTGGAAAATATCTGAATGTGTCAGATTCTCTACAAACCAGACTAATTAACTATTACTAACGAAGACTGTTTACATTCTAATACAATGAAATGGAAAAGAAGTCTCAGAAAGCTTATCCATTAAAAACCCCATAGTACAAGTTAATTAATTTTCAAGGCTAAAAGGCGTAATTAGATGATTTTATTTGATCTCTTACATAACACAAACTTTGAAATGTCACCTAGTTCTCCTTGCACTAAGTCAAACAACAAAATACCATACAATATGTCAGTTGTCCACCGCCTGAATGCGCATCTGCTCTACCTTCCTCAGAACTGTGCTTCCATAGTGTACAGAAAAATGTGTGCAACTGAAATGGGAAAATGAAAGGTTTTAATCTAAAACAGTAGCATTTCCCCCTCTTACAGCAAAACACCATTTTTTGGTAGAAGTAGTTATTCTGCAGCCAGCACTAACTAGACCACTTATTATTGTAGCCTGTCCAATTTCTCATCCAAAACTGCAAGTGGTATCCAACATGTACTGAGAGCCCAAGGATACAAGAGTTAGAGCTGTAGTGACTCTAGCTCAATGATTCTTGCTATGCAGTATTTGGGGTTTGCTCCATTACAGAGAAACAGATTTACCGCAACTTGTGGACATTCATTCAAGCTTCAGCAGCAGGTAAGTCAGCTCAAGCAATGATGCATTACAGTATTTATTACACTAACAGAATGATCTTTCAGTTATTGTTCATGTGGATTTACTGACAGCAGTAGAGTAAAAAATGAAAAGTAGTGACAGGAGAACAAAGCTGACAAAAGGCCTGAGAGCAAATGTTGCCTTATGTTAATCATGAGGCCATAAATATGCAAGTTTTTTTGGCTGAGCAACTTTTATTGGTTAGCAAAAAGAGGATTTTAAGATTTTTCTTCTCTCTCCATTGTAATTTCAGCTCTAGTCTAACTTCAGAACTTCAAGACTGGCAAACTGAAGTAGACAGGCATGCCTCCTACCAAACCAACTTTATACAGATACCCAGCAAATACACAGGCTTTTTAATGACTGAGAAGTGAGAGGAATCAACAGTCAAAAAATAACAGGTTGTGTACAGATTTCAGTACTAAAAGCTCTAGCTGACACATCTGCTAATCAAAGAGAAGGATCTGAGACGTTTTTCACAGGAACACACAAATGATCTACAGTGGAGTTTTCCATGTTGCATATATTCATTCAAGTACCTGTTTTGTATTTAGCATTTGATGTCAATAGTGGACTGTTTTGAAACACACCTTAATTATATTAATAGTAAATATGATTGATGAGGCTTAGTAAAAAATCTATAATTAGAATGTGGGGGAGCTAACTACTAAATTATTATTTTTTTAAACTGTTAAGGGGAAAATGCTGATAAAGATCTATTACAAAAAGTACTTCTTCAGGAGCAAAGAAGCTATTGAGGGCTGACATTAAATCATTTCAAGAACAGTAGTAATGGAAGGGAGTTTTAAGGTTTATGCTTTAACTGCATTAGAGAATTCTGAAGAAACAAAAAAAATAATTAAGTGGTTTTTCAAACTGCAGCATAACTCAGCTCTTCTAGCACTTCTACCATACACAGTGTTGAAAGCTAACTTTCCCTTTTAGTATGACAGGTGGAATTGTCACTTAGGCCATCAAGCCATTAAACCAGTTTTTAAAAAGTATTTTGTAGATTCTGTAACATTCTAGAGTTTCCTGGTGCCTTTTCAATCAAGAAAATCTGGCTAAAATTGTGCTATCTGACCTTCTGATTAATGGCCCTGCCTATAGCCTGTCATGCTAACATGGGATTTGGGGAACAGTTAGGATTCATCTGGAAGCAATATAATTTCTGCCTTTGTCTTTCTTTTCTGGACGCTAATGGCTTTAAGTCAGTCCTCTTCACTCAATGTATGACACATACAGCCATTCTATGTCAGTTGTCCATTAACTTCAAGCATTATGACAAGAACAAAGCAACTTCTCAAAGGAGTTCAGCTATACATACTGAATTTCTACAAATCCATTGCTTATTAGTTGCTGTTTCCTAGTGCTCTTTCCAATGTTTACCTGAGTGCAACAGTATGCGTTATAATTAAAAGTGGCTGCTTAAACAAATGACACAGGTTACAAGGCTTGTGGATTCAACATTAATGTTACTGTTCAGTTTCTCTACATATTTCTGTCTGATTTTTTTTCCTGAAAGTCATCTACCTTTTTTAAGCAAGAACTATAGAAAAATTCAACAACCAGAAACCTACAGTTTGTGGTCTGAAGTCTAAGGCCTGAGCATGGTACTTGATATTGCTTCCTGGAGACCCTGCAAAGGACAGACTATAGAGAGCCCTCCTAAGCAGAAAGGAATACATACATTTCCATGGATACTTACAGGATCACTGATAGAATCTACTAGGAGGAATAGATTCTATTTGGAAAAGTGACACCTGTAGTCCTACAAGCTTTTTAAATAATATTTCTACTCCTTAAATATTTATCACCAAGATGCAAATAAAGCATCCGCAAAATCCTGTGGAAATAACATGCATTGGATGGCTTTAAGAAACATGTTTGACTGTAATAACATTACTCAGTTGTACCAACTTGGCATCTGGTCAATGTCTGCATTAAGACTACCTTACAAAGATTTGAGTTGCATTTTTATTCACCATACTGTTTTAAATAAACAAGAACTCTCCCACCTCTTGTTATTGGTACACTAATGGGATAAGAAGTCTCTAGGCACTGCTGAGAGGTTGGAGAAGCTCTCAGCTTCTCAAAAAATATTCCTGTTGGAGCCTTGCTTACCAGACAACACAGTACAGTTCCGTTTGAATTTAGATGATATTTATGTCTGTGTGGCAAAGGTGTTTTATTCTGACTCAGCTGTATTTGGTCTGATTGGGTTCTGGTGAAAATTAACAGTAATTTGCCTCTTCCTAGCCAGATTTTCCCAGAACCAGCCATGTCTGTGAAATGATACTTGCAGCCATGCTTTTCTGTGTTCCTCAGTGACACAAAGTTCTATCCTAAGCCTCAGGCACTGTGAGAAGCCAATTTAATTTCAATTCTCTGCTACTTCTCTCTCTATCAGACAGCAAGAAATATTCAAAAGATGCCTTATTTCAGAAGAAGACTAAACCTTTATCTAGAAACTTCTGTGTTGTGCTAGATTTTCTCCTTAATCTTTCTGGTTAGGCCTTCATCAGAACTCCTCCTTGCAGATGGTTATATGCAGTGCAGCACTGTAACAATAGCTTTGCCCTTCCATGAACAATCGTCTCCTTCTAATGTGTGTCTTAGGGCCTATTCCCTGAGTATTATCCTTTCTTTCTCCATCTACTCACGCTTTAAGAAAACCCAGTCATCACTGGGACATAATTGAGTAAGAGATCAGATGAGTAAATATTAACAGGAGGAACCTGTTCTCTCTGATCCCAAGACTTCTCTGTTAATCTGAATCCAACAGATGAAAGAAAATTGCTGCATGCATTTCAGGCATTCAACCCTACAAAGCCAACTACTGTCTGTTCAGCTGCAAAGTGCAAAGCTGGTGGTAGAAGTGGAGACGGAATAGTGGTGTCTATGATAAAAAGAGAGCTAAGGAAAAAAACCCCCAAGCTGTCAGATGCCCAATGCACTGCCAGACAAATCAAAATGCTCAACTTCATATAGGCTGATACCTCAGGTGCTCTGAGATCAGGGGAATGCCACGTAGAAGATTCTCCAAAATCTTCTAGGCCAGTTATTTGTCATTACAAATATAATTTTGTAGGTGAATTGGAATTACAGGTTTAGATATCCAAATAAAATATAGAAAGAACCCTCTACAACCAGATGTAAAGCAATGTGGTTTTATCTTTTTCCTGAGGATAAAATTTTCCAGAGTATGTTTGCCCTTTTAACACAAGCTAATAACACAGGCTAGCAGCAGGAGATAAGTTTAAGCTCTCACAGCAAGGTATAGAAAGCAAAAAGGAATCAACATAGAGCTCTATAGGTGGCTGCAGAATCCCCATGGATTCTTACTGCTCAACTTCCTATTTCACTCCCACTTCATAGCAATGTAGTAAGAGCTATCATCACCTGAATCATTCTGATACCCTGTTTTCCAAAAGTACTATCTGCCTCTCCCTCTGTTCCAAATGCATTCAGGCCACCCCCTCCAGCAGCTTGCTGCCACCTGAACAAGGTTTAGCTTACACTGACCCATGTAATTGGAACAGTGTTCATTTTACACTGCTAAAGAAGACTGTACATGATTCTCAATGTAACCACAACCAGCCCAGCCACCTGGAAAAGACCATGACCAATAGACTTGGCACTGTTTGTCCAGCTTGTTTTTGTTGTTGTCAAAAACCCGCAACACATATTTCCAGCTTGAACCATATAACAAATATCTATGCAAGAATTTGAAAATGCACAAGCTTTTCAAGTCACTGTTTCTTAAATCTGGGACAGAATCAGTCCCCTATTGTCACCTCTCTTTCATCTTTACGGCGTGTGACTATATAGTGCACGAAAAGGCTTTATTATATTCACAGACAATGCAGCTGTGTAATAATGTTAGCTTTGTCCTTCAGTGCAAAATCATTTTTTGCTGACATGTGTGTCTTAGGACCCATAATACTGAGACATCTGAAAACAGTGATTCATTTTAAAAATTTCATTTGAACATCTGCACTAAACAGAATTTACAAAGAAAGAGACATTATTCTGATCATACAACTTCACTGCTTTAAGCAACCTACACTGCTTTGTGTTTCCTACAGCTCGGAGTCACCCACAAGGGATTATAATAAAGGCTAGTTCTTTTTCTCCATGTTGCTAGACAATTTCCAATTACAATAAAAACCTAGATTTCAAGGTAGAATTCCATTCTTAAGATTAGATCCATGTTTAAATGCCTAAAAAAATCCAGTCATTAAATATATGAGAAGGAATTGTTAAACAAAAACAAGCTCAAGCCATAAACCCCAAGGGTATGTTCATGTGCCGGGCTGGGAGTATTAAAAAATGCAATGAGCTAAGGAGCATTTTTTAAAGCAAAATACTTTCATGTAATCCTTGAGAACTATATACCTGTGCATGTGTATGCCCATACAGATATACACACTGCTAATGGGGCAACCTGCCCTCATCTGCTCTGGTGCAACTCCTTCTGATACCATAATTGAGGTCACGTAATAGAAGGAAATCACACTAGCAAAAATAGATGACTCAGGTTCAGATGATTTTGGAAAGCATGGGAGAAATAGAAAGGTGAATTAGAGTGTAAAGACAGAAATCAGTTTTTACGTGAAAAATCAGATGATGGGTTTATACAATGCAGGAGTACTACCCAGTCACTCTGTAACTTTCAAAGGGGGCTGCACTAAAGGCTGAAGGAGAAGATATTTGCAGAAATAGCTGCTGATACTAAATGCAGAGAGGAGAAATAAGATCAGGAAATGCAAAAACAATATAAGAGACAAGCCTTAGAAAATATACATACCAAGCTGATGACAAAATTAGCTTGGTTATACTACAGTTAGGCTTTAGCATAAAATGGGAAACATAAGGTAAAACCAAAATTTTTAAGACATTTTTCTAGTCTACTACAAATTAATAAAATCATAGATATGGATTTTAGTTAAAATAACCAGTATTAGATAGATGAATAATGAAACCCCTTGTTCTAATAACATACAACATCTTACCATAAATGTTGCTAACAGCGTAGTTTATCATGAAAAGTGGGACTCAAGAAAAGCTGAATGGAACAACTAGGTTGCTATAAGCTAACTGTGACTAAACAAATAGCTGGCAGCCTTTCATTCTGATTAGACAGGGTTTGCATAAATTAAAAAATTACAATTATGTCAGGAACTACATATAAATGAAGCTGATTGTAATATACCAGGAAGTACATTGTTACTATTTACTATGAATCCACATACATAAAAACTTTGCTTACTCTTGTTTTGCTCCCAGCATGCAGTGTACATTAACCTGTCCACCTTCACATAGTAACCAATTGTGACTATTACAATCCATATAATTTATCAGATTAAAAAAAAAATAAAGAAATCCAAGTAACACCTTTCCATATGGCCAATTAGTAAAATCATAAAATGCAGCAAATATATGATGCTGTATTGAACATCTGTGCTGGTTATCCTATGGGAATTTTTAATAAAGGACCAAACAGCATATTGATGTTAATTCTATGTTACCGGGACTTTAAATAAAAAACTAAAATAAATAGCATCCATTAAACTGATCATACTGTTGTAACTCAAATTGTGTTTATTATGCTAATGGAACATGAAATTAAGAAAAAGACCTTTATGCCAGTGGAATTAATTAATGAGCTTTATGAAGGCATTGGGATGTAATTTATTTCTAGATAAGTAAGTCTAATTTGCAGTTCCATGGGTCTCTGCAATGCTGATTGTAATAGTTATTCCTGCAGATGTGCTGCTCACAGCATGTCTTTCCATTAGAACTGAACACCTCATTATATAAACTGTACCTAATTAAACATAATACAGTGGTGACTTGTTAAACTGGCCTTTTTAAGTCAGCAGCTGCCTAAGCTAATAATACCATATACAAGATTTATATCATCTACCATATAATACTGATATTAAAATATACTGCCCAAGGGATTAACAACTAATTTACCAGTATGTAACAGGTACACTTCAGATTCTGCAATGGAGATTAAAGACTACTAGTCTATAAAAATCAAATGCATTAAAGTCTATTTGGAGTTCTAAATAACTATAAAAGTTTCTTAATAACTTCTTTCTTCTAACAGTTTATTTTAAAAAAACATAATAAGAGAATGACACTTTTCCTATGTTCTTTCTCCATATCTGATGGGGCATTTTTCTCATGTGGTCTGAATTATTACAATGCTTGAACACAATTAGGTGTGTGCATACTGCCTTTGTTTCAGGCAAAACAAAATGAGAAACTGCAAGACAGATACAGCTATTTCTTGAATTTTGCATGTTTAATTCTGTGACTATTCTGTACATGTCCTTTCCAGCAAATTGTAGATCGATCTCATATTAATATGACAGTCAGACTCCATGAAGTCTATTTGGGTCAGGAAACAAGAAAGTCAGAAAATACACTGAGAACAGAATGAGTCTCTCGTGAGGTAACATACATTTGAAAACTACAAAACAATATTTTGGATAAACCATGTCTAATCATGAAAACTTTCTGTTCCATATACTTCCTGTGGTTTAAGACTTGTTTTCTGTTGCTCTCTTCTTCAGAAGCTGAATCCAGTCACCTTATATTCTAATGTAGAGTAGCATTGCTTTTGTTCTTCCCATTTTGCCAGCCTCTGTAGGAAGTGGAAGCATTTTGCTCACAGATGTATCAGTGGAAAGACACAGCTACGCCTTTTCCCCACAGAAGCCTGTGATTCTTCTTTCCTTTTTTCTCAAGTATGCAAAAGTGGCTTATTTTCCACTCTTACTCTATGTCATAACTGAACCAACTGAAGACATGTGAGCAGTCCTGCATATTGCTGCCATCTCTCTCTCTGAATTAAGAAAATGAGGCTCAAATTCTAAACATCTTTTCACATAAGCCACTTCAAGCAATACCTTTAAAAACATGTATAAATTTAGTCACATCCTTGAGTCCATTGATGTCCAGTATCAAGGATCAAGTACAAAGTTCAGAAATGTCACCGTGTTTATTCAGTGTGGACTTTTAAAGTTCCTGACAATATTTGCTCTCTTGAACAACCTTTTCTTGCACAGAGAAGTTAGAAAATACACAAAAAAGTAAACGTGGTCATACTACTTGAAGCTCATCACTTTGTTTGGATTCTCTTCAAGTTTTGGAGGAAAAGATTCAGAATTAGATCAGATTTGCTCTGAGTCACTTTCTCTGTCTTACTGAACACATAACAAAAAGACAGCGTTCCAGTTTATTTTTGTTTTCAGTAATCTGCGACAAACCACAATCCTCTTTTAAGACTGCTGCTCTGATAGCAAACTCTGTCACTCTCATACACCTTAATATCTGCACTGTCATACTTTACTTTTAAGGTTTCACAGTAAAGAAAGTCTGACAGTCATTCCCCTCTTCTTGCCACAATACCTATATCATTCTGGACTGTAGTGTGAAATACATGAATCACTACAAATTAAGGTAAAATTAGTCTGTTCTAAAGTTACAGATTCAAAGAAGAAAGATCTGTCCTGCCTTAAAGGATGTGCATCAAATAACAAAACTATGTGCAATTTAACTTTATTGGCAGAACATGGAGAACAGGCTCCCAGACTGAAACAGCTTGTACACAACGAGCTTATGCTACTAACAGAAAGAGGATTCTTGGGGTAGAGCTGACAGCACACTCAGAAGAAACTCAGCGTTCCAGAATAAAGAATAAAACAGGGAACTTAAGAGTTAGAAACAAAGCCTGTATGAGAAATAATTTCATTGTTTCCCATAATCACTCTGTTTTTACCAAGGCTGCATTTTAATTTCCTGGAAGTTACCACTTGCTTCATGCTTTCAAGAGAGTCTTCCACCTATTTCATTCTTGTACTTAATTCTTGCTTGGGATCTTTATTGCAAAATCTTTTATTATAAATAATCACTGTACTAAAACAACTTTATTTTAAAGGATGCTGTTTCAATTCAAAATCAGAGCTCTAATTTTTTCCTAAAAGTCACATTTAAAATGCTTCACTATCTCTCAGTAATCAAATATGAAATGTAACAGAACAGCAACATAATTTACTGTGAGGGTAAAATTTAGCAGAATCAATCAACAATAAGAAGAAAATAGGAGCTCGTGAGCACCATGGGTCCATTATAATTATTATTTTTAATTGAAGTATTCCAGATACACATTAATTTTCTTTGCTCACTCCTTTTATTGTTTGACTTGCCTTCAAATGGGACCTGTGAGCACTTTGAAAAATGGGTTGAAAGACTCTTGTTTCACAGCAGATTGAGTAGTTACTTCTCCATTTGCTGCCAAAATGCATTTTAGTAACGTATCACAGCTAAACTCCTCCATGACTCACCACAGATGTCCTCTGTCTCTTAAAGCAAGCTAAAACTAGGAAAATATTTTCTCCATACCCCATCAATGAAAGTACAGAAATCTCACCAAAAGTTTAAAGATATCTAACTGGATCTTGAATTCAAAAAGAATTTTCTAAAGTGTTTTTATTTTAAAATTAAGAACTTTTTTAGTGTCTCCGAAAAGGAAAATCCTGTCATGCTCCTGAGCTATATAACAACTTTTAAAATATTAAAGACAAGCAAAAGTATGATAAAATCTAACCCCTTTAATGAGATCAATAGAAGGTTTATGCATTTAATTAAAATTTCAAATATTTTATAGAAGAATTTTACAGTTTCTTACCCTGCCTGGTTCTGATGAAAACAATAATTCTAAATACAACAAGAAGGGTAGATTCACAAGCCTACTGATGTGACTGAATTTTCAATTTACAGTTTCAGGAAATTAATGAAATTGAGAGAAAAATCCTGATAATTTGATGCTTATGTGAGCTGAGCTTCTAAAACCTTTCCGAAAAAGTGCTCTCAACTGGTCTGATCTCACAGGTGCCTAGAAAGACGGGCGTGAGAACTATACTGCCTATTTAACTTCTGACTTCTACAGTTAAGCAGTTATTCTGGAAGCATAAAGAGGATCTCAGACTGTCACTTATAGCTGGTTTTCAACCTCCTTGGGAGATGCAGGATGGCAAACAATTGGGATCAACCAAAGCCTCTCAAGAACATTCCTCCCTAGAGGGAACTAAAAATATGCAATAATATGGTCAGCAGGGAAAAAATTATTCCATATTAAAGACCCCACAAAAAGACAGTTATTTTAGCCAATTACTGCTACCATAAAGTCAAAAGAAGCTGTTGGATGAAAGACAGTGTTATGAAATTACTCGTATTTTGCCTCCCAAACCAAAGGCAGAAGCTTATTGCCCACTGCATTGCCAAAGACTTGATTCACAGATATTCCAAAACTTTACTCTTCTTTCTGAAATTCTTCAAAACATAAAAAAAGACTTCTAAAAATTTTTTAACATATCATCAAGTGAAAAATCATTATTCCATGGTGAACTGGGACAATTGCAGGAGACATAAACAGCACCTTCTTCCAAATAACTCTACAACAAAGCAAAACCCCTAATCCACACTCAAGATAACTGAAAAACAGGAGAAAAGTGACAATCACTAATGCCCTGCACTATCAGCACTATCACTTCTTCCCCAACAGAAAGATCATTTTTTGAAACTCTGAAAAATATTGAAGCTTTTTTCTAATTTCTTGGAACACAAAGAGGATGTATATGCATGTTACTTTGAATTCTTTTTGCTGCCAGAACTCGGATACCGTAACACTGAGAGGTCACGCACACACTTTGACAGAACAGAACTGACAGGTTTGTTAATTGCCGGCAAAGTTACAGCACTAATATCTTTTCAATTATAACAATATTTTCATGATTTGAGAGGTCAGTCTCCATTCCCCATGTGCATACCATAAAGAACACTAATGAAATGCTGTGATTAGAATTCAGACAGTTGTTTCTGCTCCCATCAAGGTCAGAAATCTCCACTGACTTCAGTGTAAACAGAATCAGGCCCTTCACATGCATATTAAATAAAGCAGACACTTCTGTCTCAATCTTCTCTGAATACATGCTTTTGATGCCACAAAGGAGATAAGACGATCTGATAAAAGTAATAGATGAAAGTATATTATTATCTATACTATCTCTATTATAAGATATAAAATACTCTGTAGTGTCTGTGTGTATTACCATAAGCTACAGTGAAAGCTGACCTGTTTTCCAGAGGACAGATTTTTAAATATGATGCTGAAGCAATTTTTGATGACATACTTTTCTACAAAATTTCTCATGCCACTGAAGATTAGATATGTCTGCAAAACACAATATAAATACAGCACCATAATTTTATCTTATCCCTTGGCCACTAGCTATGAAATAAATGTTTCAATATCAGTTTCTATATAAATATGAATCAGTAGGACTTCCCTGGAATTTTTTTAAAAGACAGACATTGTTATTATTGTCATGTCACTAACAAGAATTACTACTTTTTAACTGCATGCTCTCTTTCCTCCCTCTCAGGAGGCTCCAACACAGAATCCCTCTACAATATACTTTATAAGCACTGGCATTCTGCATTAGATTTCTCCAACTTTGTAAGCAGATTCTCATAGCACCAGGGTGAAAAACAGTAAAAATCCACAGCTGGAAGCACAGCTTCCCCAGTGATGGAATACCCCCATTTGGTAGGTCACAAACCTGCAGGGAGAGACAAAAAGGTGAGGTTTGCACTCCAGCTGGCCTTTGTGGAGAAGAGATGTGAGCTATTCTCATTCAGATGGTGCCTCAGGAGACACATAGGCTAAGCCAGTACAATCAGGTGACATTGTTTTCAAGACCCAGAACACCAGTGAATGACAATTTAATACATTAGGAGGTGCCTTGGAGTAGTACTACAAGACCTTAGCTAGGCATGTGTGACGTGCTCCGGAGACTTTAAACTCCATAAGGAAGGGTTTATACAAGGTGGAAAAGAAAGGAATGTTATTGACTCTACAAACAGGGAATCAAGTCAGAAGGGATTTTGGCAGAAAGCTACTGGATGGTTAGCATGTGAAGGAATCCTGGGCACAGTGGATCCCAAAATAACATTACTGCTTGCCAAACACCTCCTAGTATCTGGACTGCATCAATTACTGAAATACACACACCATAATACTCAACAGTGCTTAAAATTATTTTTTCTGAAACTGAGGCCATCACAAATTCAACACAAAATCTATGGGGAAGACATGTAGTGGAATAAGGTAAGGGGAAAAAACGGCAAAGATGCTTTTGATTCCTCCTCTCTGCATAATGAGCCAGATTCTCAGCTAATGCATAGCCTCATTTTTCCATTCATACCTATTGAGCTCTGATATTCTGTACAACTGGTATGTTTAACAGCAGGGTAAGAATAAACCTGTACACCCAGCCTTAGTACTTCCCAGACCCACACAAGCACATAATGTGGTGAAAGGTCATAGAGCTCCCCACATTTCTACCCTTTGCCCAACAATACCACTACTTCAGCCACCCATGAGCTGAAAATTTGCTCCAGTCACCAAATTGTTAAGCTTAATGATTGAGTCTTCATACAAAAGAAACAAAGCTCAGTTAAATCTAGAAGCACACACACAAATCCTGACCTCCGGTGAGAAAAAAGAATGCATATTTGTGCCACTTTTAGCTTTTATTGGTTTCCCACCAAATCTCTTAATACTTCTTCTGGCTTATTCCAAATTTTCAACTTTTGAATAACTACATTTGCAGCTCTGTTAATTTTGCTGCTCTGGGAACACAGCAAAATCTGGCTGCCACAACTGTGGCTCTTTTGTGTTCAAAACTGCATCACTTATGTATTTAAAAATACATATGATATTTATAAAGCCTACTCAAAACATTACTAAATTGTCCCATTTTCATGTTTTCATGACAATTTATATGTTTTCCATATGGGCAAGTGCTGACAATATGATACAAGCTTAATGGAACAAACTGCGGCTTTTCTTTATTGTCTTGGCATCAAAAATCTGCACTTGCGTAAAAATAACTCTCTCCATTATTTTCCAGGGATGACTTTTCATTAACACAATTTTAAGGGTAGCTCTCCTTCATTTTACTTAAAAACGTATCAGAAATGTTCACTGCTTACCTTACCATTGTATCACCACTGTATTTGGGAACACTACAAATCTATTGAAAAAAGCAGCTGACATCCACAGAGCGCAGAATTATTCAGATGAGTTTCCTATAACTTAGTGTGAGGTCCACAAAAGACTCAGGGACAGGAGGGAAAGATGCCTCACTCTTTTTATCCACAGGCAGACAGATACTTCCACACCACTCCTCTACTTCTGTTTTCTCCCTCCAGCTTTCCAAAAGCAGGAAGAGCTAGTGCCTGCAAGCATTAGGAGAAGCCTGTGTGCTAAAAGTCTAAGGCTGAAAAAGCTGACAATAAATTATTTCCTTAAAAGTTCTCAAAGACTCCAATATGGCATTGAAAAGAACTATTATTCCTATACTCCAACAGCAGATGTACTTCAGCTATCTCCATCCAGTCCCTGCTGTCTCCCTCTCCCTACCTCACCACAAAGCTGTCCTTGCCTTCTACTTTTCCTCTCTTCCAGTTACTGCAGTCCTAGTGTAGAGAAAGCTTTCCCCAACCTGAAGCTCCTCAGTAGGCAGCCAGAGGAGCCAACCTTCTCTTCATTTAATCCAGCTCCTACACAAGCTTCACAACATGACAGACATGTCAAATTTGCCATCTGCCAGGCCACTGACAGCAGTTTCTAGGGCATAAGAGACACAGCTGACGGAGGAGACTGTTAGAGGAAGTCAGGAAGACAGGAAGCCATAGGTAATATCACAAGTGCCCTGCCGAAAGCTGACAGTTTAATGGATATGATACTGCTGGTTATTTTATGTATCTCGAGTCTAGGCCTTGAATAATTACTACTTACTACTGAGAAGCTAAAGTGGAAAATAGATTTTGCCAGAGTTAATAACAAAGGCTAATGCTACAGAAGTTGTGAGTAACAGGCACCACCTCAGTCACAGTCTAAAACATTTTACTTTCTAAGAACTGAATGTTGATGAAAGTTGCTATGCTGATGGAAGAAAACCAAGTTAATTCACCCACAGATGAAGCAGGTATTATCATATACAAACCTTCTCCTAGGCAGCCTCTCTCTGGGATAGGCATCGGGCAATCTGTTTAAGAAGGAGGCTTAAAAGATAGCTGGCTCAGACAGAGTCTCTGAAGAAGTTTCCTATTAACTAACTAGAGATACTCAGCCACCAACTGAGTGCTTCTTCCTTCAAGGAGAACGCAGCAATTCCACCAACTGTTCTCTTTTGAGGTGACTCACCTTGGTGACACCACTGTCCCTAGACACGCATATACTTCCATTTGTAAATTTCCTACCTGACGGGAGAAAATCTGCTGCACTAAAACACTGGAACAGTTCATGGGTTGTCACTTCCTGTTTTTTAGCAAGAATTATTTTTTATCAGTAGTGTAGGAAATGCACTTCAGGACAGTTTTACTGCCTTCTGTGCACATCCTTCCATGCTCACAGCAAACTGACACTTTGTACTGGTTTAGGCTGAAGTAGTTCTTTTTCTTCATGGTAGCTCACACGGGGACTGTGTTTTGGATTTGTGCTGAAAACAGCATTAATAATTCAGAGATGGTTTTGTTATTGCTGAGCAGGGCTTACACAGCATCAAGGCCTTTTCGGCTTCTCACCCTACCCCACCAGTGAGTAGACTAGAGGTGCACAGGAAGCTGGGATGGGACACAGCCGGGACAGTTGACTCCAACTGATCACAGGGATATTCCACACCATACAGCATCATGCTCAGCATCTAAATCTGGGGGAAGAAGAAGGAAGGGGGACATGTTTGGAGTTATGGCTTTTTGTCTTCCCAAGTAACCATTTTGCCTGATGGAGACCTCCTTCCCTGGAGATGGCTGAATACCTGCCTGCCCATGGGAATTGGTGAACAAATTCCTCATTTTGCTTTGCTTGTATGCACAGCTTTTGCTTTACTTATGAAACTGTCTTCATCTCAACCCAAGAGTTTTCTGACTATTACTTTTCCGATTTTCTCCCCCATCCTGCTGGTGGGGGAGTTGGCAAGCAGCTGTGTGGGTGTGGGGCTTAGTTGCCAAGTGGGTTTTAAACCATGACAAACCCACAGGAATAGGACTGCAGCTTCAGCAGAAGTCTCCATTGTTGACATTCTCCAACTCATTCTATCCTGTTGATTCTGACTCATGTTTTCTTCACCCATTATCTGAGTTTTCCTTATTTCATTACATTTCCTTTAAAAGTGCTTGTGGCTGCAATCTAAAAAAGTTCAAGCAATAATTTCTTTCTTCTTTTTCTTTAGCAGATATTTTAAGAGTAGATCTCTCAACAGCATTCCTAAGACGAGCATTAACAGCAAACAAAACAAGCTTCTGAGGAACAGAATCTAATAATGACTTCTCTTGGTTTACTTCTGGATTGTTTTCATATTAGGCACAGTATACATATATAGTTTAATTAGGACAAATTCTCTGCTTGCTTATGATCTCATCCTTTGCAAAACTACCATGCTAGTAGTGTTGAATAGGCTATAAATCACTCTGATGTTCATGCTCAGCGTTGAATTTCCTCGCCAATTAAACAGGGGTTTGGAAAAGCTCCGGATCCAAAAGTTCACATGATGGAAATTTTGGCACAGAGCTGAATATTCTCTATTAAGATGCACTACATTGAGTAGTGAGCAATATTCTGCAGTCGTTCATTTGCCATCTAAGCAGAGTCTTGATTAAATACCTGTCTGTTCCTCTTACATGTCAGTAGCTTGTATTTCAGGCAACTGATTGCTCAGTTACAGAGAGAAAGTTTGCAGACAGGAAACTGACTTCATTCTGTGCAATATAATAGAACTATTAAAATTAGGTAGACTTCCAGGAAACTGTACAATGGAATGCAATAACCACCTACAGCCTTAAGTCTTCAAACTTAACAAAAATGCTCATTTCAAACAGCAAGTTGTCATCAGTCTATGGGTAATTTTTGCTTTTTCATGTAGGATCAAAAACTACCAAGTTTTATTTGGAGTTGTCACTTTAGTTCGTCATGATTAAAATGTCTTAATAGCCATAGTTAATAATCAAAAAAAAATTTTTAAATTGTATTGCAGTAAGATTAAATGGTACACAGTAAAGACCATTGACACTCTCCTAAAGAATTTTGTTCCTGGATAGATAAACAGGATTTTTTCTTTATAAGAAAATTAAAAAGTAGAAGAAATCTGCTCTGGGAAAATTAAAATAGATATTTTTGCTGTTTATCCAGGCTGAATTAACAGTGCTAATACTCTCAGGGTAACCTGACCTTCTCCAGTGAATGTAATTCCTTGCTTTTCAACAAACCATTTGAAAATTAGTTTTTCCACTTTATTAATCATCTATTTAGTCTATTTCACTTACATCATAAGCTTTGAAAGTTCTTTTTCTTCTGGCATGCCTCTGCATTCCACCCTTAAAACTTGCTTTGTTAAAACATCCATGCCAAAAGGTACTGTGCCATTTGTACATTTTATAAACTAGGACCATAGGACCCACATTAAAAAAAACCTGAAAATACCCCTATTTTCAGGAATTATTATTATAGGTTGTGGTCACATTGCATTAGTACTTACCAGAAATTCTGAAGTGTTTTCAAGTGAACTGAAGGGCTTGACCAGTCCTGGTGATGGAAAACAAGCCAGAAGAAAATGTCAGGTTTTAAAAAGTTCCCTACAGAAAGACTGCAAGAGTCAAAGTCATGTTTACTGCACGATTTGGAATTTAAAGCATTCCCTTCTGACTCTACTTTCTTTCAACAGATGTATTTGAGGTGTACAAACACTGAAAGCCTAGACTCCTTTTTACATAAATTTGATTTTTCTACCTTAATTATTGTTGATATTGTACATCATTTAGATGTGATTATGTTATATTTAAGTATTCCTAAATGAACTCACATTAATCTAGTTACCTAAATTAGAGTTGAAAAATTATTTTAATGTGACATCCTGTTAATTTGTTCCTTTGGTACTTCAGCTTTGCATCCCCAGGGCAATACAACCATATCCCATCTAATGCAAGAGTTTCAAAGCTCCAATACAGTACAAAAACTTAGGATCACACGAATTGCTTAGGATCACAGGCTACTTAATCTCACATCCTATCTCCTGCAGGGAAGATGCTTCAGGGAAAGGTGTAAGAAACCCACCAGTAAGCAATAGTGTGCAGTGTGGTCATCCAACACAAACAATGAAAACAGTGATTTTAAGCACAGCTACCATAAGAACAGAGATTAAAAAAATAAGTAATCACTTTAAAGAACACATGGATGTTTCTGTAACATAAATTTCCATTCCAGTGACACTTGATACAACTGAATAAAAATTTGTGGGCCACTTGGAAACACTTCTTAAACAGCACTATATAAAATAAATGCGCATTTTTCTCTCTTGCCCATAGCTGTGTCCTGAGAAATAATTTTAGTTGTAGTCCACAGAGCTTTGTTTTGTCCTTGACAGTTAATTATAGCTACCCAGATCATCAGCCAGGCTTGAAATTTGGATAACCATACCTGCAATGTAGAATAAACCTGCAAAGCAGCTGTGACAAAATTATTCACTAGAAAGTACTCAGATGTTGGTGGATCAGCAAATCCATGCTTTGCCCCTGACCATGGGAACAGAATAGAGACCTGTGCTTAGAGACTGCAGTAGTCATGAATGCAGTCTTGGCTCATGCAAGTTGAAAAGCTCAGACAGAGAATAGATTTGCCAGATTTTCTGGCATACAAAAAGTGTTCAACAGCACAAAATGCAACATTATCTGAAGTGATACAATAATCGTACTTCAGAAATAGTAGCTGACAATGTAGTCAGGAGTTGCTTCTTAGAGGGATAAGTGTGACATTTCTTACCTTTTGAATACTTAACCTTACTCTTGCATTTACCATCATGGTTGTTGAAGGAGTGTGCAGAAAAAAAAATGAAGTAGAAAAGAGCAGCACAGAAAACAATACTGTCTAGTAGGAAATAATTAAAGAAAGCTGTAAAATCTTGATTGTAAGAAATGTATTATTTTGAAATCTCCAGGAAACAAACTCAGAATATAAAATAACTATAGTACTGTCATAAGCAGGGCATTATTTACACTGTAGGTGTGTAAATACTAACAGACCAGAGCGCTTCCGTATCGGTAAAGGATAATTTAAGGAAGGTGATCTTTCCCTCCCCTTTCATCTTTCTTGTAGAACCAAATTATTTCCTTTTACAGTATCTTGCCTCACCTTTCTCTGAGAAGTTGGGAACTTGAGCTTCCAGCCAGGCTAGATAATCTACTAGTAACTATACTCCTTAGCATAGCCAAATTACAATGTCTCTTGTAAAAACATTCACTTTTCTGTTTTAAAAGGCATATTAATACACGCACAGCATTTCTGTGAATCAGATGCAGAATATACTCACTAGCTGAAATTGCTTTTTATGGCTCTTTTCCTCTCCAAGGAACTTACTGCTTTGGCTGAATTTTGCTTATGGAGTCATTCCATTTCTGCCTGATAGAGATTCAAAAAAGCCAAATCTCCTGGGAAAATGTACAAGGCAAAAAAAGGACATGCTCACCAAGATCAGATTCAGTTGTGAAAGGGGGAAAGTCAGTTTCAGTTTTTTTTAAAAAAAGCTGTTTTGACATATGGTCTTCCTTTGTACATAAGACAAGTAACTTTGAGAAACTGTTTCACTGTACCACATATAGGGCCCTTTAGGGCTTTTTCAGATGAAAGGAAAAGATGGCACTATGATCCGCACAGGTGTCCACAGGAGTCTAACCAGAGAACACTGGGACTGCAGAAGGCAGGCACCAAACTACAGAACCATTATTGCAAATGATGACAAATAGATGGAAACAGCTTGGTTTAATGGTCAGACCTTAAAGTGAACTTGTAAGATCTATATGCAATAAAAGCCTTTAATGCTTTTGCACTGAAGAAATTGATAAGAGGATCAGTGATATACAAGGGAATATGGAGTACCACAGTGCTATTATAGTATAGGTATTTCTAAAAGGAACACTATCTTAATGACTTCTTTGCAGATGTTTTATAATGTAATCAATTGTTGGAACATGCGTGTGTGTGACGCCTACAGAGTCATCCCTAAACCCAGGTTCAATCAGACATGTAGGCTGCAAAGACTGATGGAGCTTGGACATCTCCCACCTCTACAAGGCTTTCTGTGACCCTGAGCTTTCTGTGACCTGAATGTTTTTATAAATCTGGTCTATGTCTACTGGAAGAGGGAAGAGGGACTGATTTCTACATGGAACAACATAGCTATGTAGGAACTGCAACTGCAATTTCTTGTAAAAACATTTATTTAATCTCTTTCTAAATAACTGCAGTTCTGAAGTACAGAATCATAGAATCATTAAGGTTGGAAAAGACCTCTAAGATCATTGTGTCCAACTGTTAACCCAGAACCACCATGTTCACCACTAAACCAAATCCCCAAAACATACAGGAAGTTAAGACTAACAAACCTTTCTTTATCATTTCCACAGAAACTTCGTTCCCATTTCCAAATGGATATTTACTGAAAAACACACTCAGAAAATTGAAGCAAATCTTTGGAACATGGGTATCCTTAAAGCAGTAAAGCTGTAAAAATAAATGTATTGCCTTAATAAATATTTTCAATTGTGTCCTTTGCAAAGAGTCTGTTAGCAGGCTCTTGACCCTTTCCACCAAGAAAACATAACAGGAAACTCTAGGAAAACAGAAACATTCCAGTGCTGTACACACAGTGGGAGGTGCTCGCAAGTCCAGTGCAGATTGTAAAAGGTGTCTAATGGAAATTGTTCAATTTATTACTTCTTATTTAAAAAGCAATATATACTTTTGCTCAGTGCCTGGGAACCACAGAATTTATGTGCAGGTAAAGCAGAAGACTGAATGCTCCTCAGCTGGCTGAACTTATCCCCTCTCTTCACTGAAAACCAAAAGCACAGAATTTGACACCCCCTGAACTTGTAATTAATCTTAGTAAAAATTCCTTCCATACCTGAGACATCACTGGATAGAATGTTTGCATAATAGTTCTAAAATGCTAGTACTATGGGTGGATATTCTATTCATTTTAAACATAAATATAACCACATATGAGACAGAGCTTGGTTTGAAAATCCCTCATCTAATGATATTTTTATAGGTTTAATCATACACAGTAAAACAGTGGGATTTTTCCACTGAGGAGAGGGGTAAAAAAATCAGTTTCATGAATTACGAATGGCATGAGATGGCCAGCTTAAGACATCATAAGGATGCTTGATCACCTTTGAAAACCTAGAGCAGGCACCCAAATTACTCTTCACTCTTGAAAAAATGGCTTGCTCTCTGAAATAGCAAAATATAGAGCTTACGGCAGTCATACCACAAGAATAACACAGAGGAAAATAATGAAGATACTAAGGTGTCTAAGCATGGTAGAACTGTAGCACAGAAGGAAAAGGGCACACTGCTATTCAAAAACATTGACTTGTTTTGCCCTTGTGTTTCAATGAGGACAGGCACAAGGTATCTTGACTTGTTGTAATGAAAGAAGATTGCACTACCCACTATCAACCCAGAATGCAAGAGCTGTCTTTGGGCATTCAGAAAAGAAAACTTGCTACTGCTCCTCCATACATAGCTTCTTGCAATCAAGTTAAAATGTGGCTTTTTATATAAGCCATGTTACAAGATAATTTCTCCTAAAAAATAAACTCATAAAAAATGTTCTTTAAAAAATGCCTGATCTATGTTTTCAGCCCACATAGATATTAAACCTAGTTTCCTAGACCCTGAAAAGCTAATTATGCATTCAATTAGAGTTTCTTAATAAAGATTAAAACTCTGAAGTCTATTACAGGCCCATATTTAATTCAACTGCCATTTTATCCATGCCATGAAAGTGTGAGTGGTAACAATGAATATAAATTATAATACATGCCATAGAGTGAATGCTATTTGTCCAAGTACGTTACTATAAAGAATTAAATTTTGCTATCGGTTCCATAATCTAGTTAAAATTGGTATTCTTTATTTGGTCTTTCAGCGTAGTCCAATTTCCTACTTTGAAAAACAAATTCTAGGGAATAAAGAAAAGAGATTAATTTATCATTAAGACTCTGCTTAATTGAAGTCAATTCCGAACAAACTTGAATTCAATTTCTACTCATTAAATTGAATGTGCTCTGCGTTTCTCTCTGCATTGCTTTGAGCAAGCAGCTGAGAACAAGGGACTAACATCAAAATTATTAAATTGAGGAGATTTTATTTGGTCTTCACATGCCAGAGCTGCTTTGATGAGGAGCTGTTTTGGCACTGAAAGGAAACGAGAGCAGCTGGAGGAAAAATCAAATGAAACTAAGCCTCGGAAAATTGAAGAAAACGCAAGCTTAATAATATTTAATAATTAAATTTCCACAAACAATAGCGGCAAATGAAGTAATCTGCAAAGTCTGTGAACTCATTTGCATAATTGATGCCGGTCCCCTGTAAATGAATAATGAAGATAATAAAAGATGTTTCTAAAAATGGGCACAATAACAGCAAATTTCATCAAGCCGCGCGCTCTGATTAATCTGCTCTTGCAAATCAGCAGTGAGGGGGGACGCGTGATTACCCGCGCGGCGGCCGGCAGCAGGCGGCAGCCTGGCCCTGGCCCTGCACCTGGTCGTGCCCCGCCCCGCCCCTGCACCGCTCCTGCCCCTGCCCCTGCCCGCCGCCGGGTCCCACGCCCGCCTGAGACTCGGTGGCAGCGCCAGCGGCCCCGGTGGGCCGCCTCCGGCGTGGGGGCGGCTGCAG
>VXAZ01006599.1:551617-608655 GCA_013399875.1 Gymnorhina tibicen
CGAAGGCGAGCGCCTATGCGCCCCTTCTCCGCCGGGGCGGGCGGCCGGGAGCAGCCAGGGGACCGAGCCTGCGCTGCCCGTGCCGGGAGCCGCCCGTTCTGCCCCGCGCCTGGGCCAGTGCAAAGCTCTGCCCTTCAGGCTGCCCTGAGCAAACCGCGGCGTCCTGCTCAGCGACCTTCCCGCAAGCCCAAGGCCTCTCCCTAGAAAACGCAGTTTCCAGCCGCCCGGGTGAGGGGGCACGGGCCCCATGTGTCACTGCCTGGTGGGGCCCTTCAAGGCTGGACAAGGTCTAGCTCGGGCCGCTGAGCACCCGCAGTTTCAGCGCAGCCTTTCAGTCCTACCAACACTCCCTTATTCGTAAGAATAAGCCTTGCCATGTGCGTAACCATCCAACCTGTACACTGATGGAGCCGCTCATGACACAACGCATCGCCCAGCACTTCACACATCAGTCCCTGCTCTACACAGATGAAGAGTAAGTGCCACAAGTACGAACTGTTGGCCAGGTTGCTATCTGGTTCAAGTGTTGGTAGCCATAAAACACTACTTTCAAATGTACTACTCAGTTTACCCTGATTTAGCTACTCCCACGAGGGTGCAACTCCACAGATTTCACTGGCATTAATTAGTGCTTTTCACAAGACTGGAATTTTTCACAGATTGGGAAAAAAAAAAAAAATTTTTTGAGAAAACAGTTATGCTGCTTCCTGAAGCTGATGCGTAGGCTGGCAGTGGACACTATGCATTGGAAACAGGAAAGTATTCCAAAAATCACTATCTTTTTAGAATACAGCCACTACACTCTTTTAAAGCATTTAGAAATAATCATTTAGGAAGAAATTACTTCATTGGGATTACTCATAGGAATATTTATAGGATCAAGCCCCAAACTGCCAATCTGTACGTATAGTTTACTATTAATTCAGTGCCTTAAACAAGTGATCTGTCAGACCACTGAACAATTTCATTGAATGAGAACTTTTCACTGTATGTAATAAATTTAAGTGCTTTATATCCAAAGTACAAGATACTCTCTATTTTAATTGCACAAATTCTTTTACTCAAATTATGGATCCATGCACCTTAACAACTAGAATTTGTTTGAAGTAAAGGGCATGTATTTCATTACAGAATAGAAACTTCAATACTAGACACTCCAAGGAGAAGTCTTTTATATCAGCCTAGTGAAAAACAAAAAAAAAAACATTATTTTCTTCTGTTTATGGTCATTTTTAAGCTGCAGTTCTATCTACTTAATTTGGTGAAAAAAACAGCACCTCACTCCCTTAAACATAAAGAAGACTGTCTGCCCTTTGTGGCAAGTATATTCCTTTCATCTTTCCTTTTGCCTTGATACTAAACAAGTGTGTAAGTCTAGTTATTAAATCTATGTACAGCACTATATACACATGAAATAAAGTTTGATATATCATAATTAATACAAAGATCTCATGGGCAAATTGCATTCAGTACATACAAAAGCAGTTAAGCCATTCAAACTAGAATGAGCAGTTTTTTCATGAGCTTGAAAAAACTTCTACAGACCCGCAGACCTGGCTGGCAAGAAAGAAAAAAATTTGATTGTGTTATTAGGCATGTAGGGAATTGTTTCATTGGTGAAATAGGGACAGATCCCACTATACAGAATACAAATCTGTATTTTGCAGCTAGGAAGATAGCTTTTAATTCTATCCTTTTTTATTTTCTTCTAATACTTGAGGAATAATTCCGTTCCCAGTGTAAGTCAGGGCAGCCTTAGAAGTGTTACAAATTCAGCAATTTTGTCACTGAACCTAAGGATCCTCGTTCTGGCTGTTTATCAATGAAGCACAACATCCGCTGGACATAAGCACCAAACAGGCAAGAGCCAAATGGAGAACTGAGGAACATAAACTAATTTTGTATGAACCAAGAGTCCTCCCACTAAACAGTACAACAACCATGGAACAGGACTAAGGATCCTGAGTCCAAGGGGTTTGTAAATGTAGGAGTCAAAGATGCCACTAATAAGGGAGACTACATTTAAAAAAACATGTATGAATGTAACTTTGGATTCGATATCTGATAGACGTGATGTATTTTGGGTCAAAGCTAGCTATTATAATGAGTTAAATGTGAGTTTAAAGCAGACCTTAAGGTCACTCACAAATTGAGTTACATTCATACTGGTGTCAAAGCACCACATGGAAGAGTTCCAGTTGATCTTATTCCTATTCTCAACTTGATGAAATTCTGAGTCAACAAAAGGACTGTGCCAAGATGTGAAATAATGAAAGGGCCACAATGACAAGAAAACAAAAATTGGTGTTGTCATTTGCATAATATGTATTGCTATATTCCACATGGACACGAAGAAAAGAAGCGAACAAGAGTTGCACTCTGAAGGATGTAACAGGTCAGGTTCAGTAGCAGGACAGATTAGGCAGTGATTGCCCTGAGTGATATTTATGAAAAGAAGGAAAGAGGCCACAGGCACTGAAAGTCAACACCAAGCGCTCAGAGCATTCACAGAGGATATGGGATAAAGAAAAAGGACTTAAGTGTGTGTCCCAGATGCCAAGCAAAAGTATATTTTCATCCCTGTTCTAAACTACAGACTCATTCAGGAGCTGAGGTTTGTTTTTAACATCAACAGTCATTCTTAAGCCAAAACCATATCCCAAAGATCAGTGGTGATTCTGAAAGGGAACTTGTTGAGAATCTTTTGCACAAACAGTCATAAGAGTTGATACTTGAACCTGCATATCTCTGTGGCTGGCACATTGCCACCTTTTCCACTATAGTCCAGCTTAGAAATTATTCAAAAAAATATTCAAAACCGGCATATTCAATATTTTCTCATCAATGATCAATGTTTTCTGATAAAATGCAGTCTCAAATAGCTCTACTATATAGTTAGGTTGCAATGTATACTTAAATGGATATTAATTTATTTTCACAATAAAATATCTAGGCAAAAATAGTAATTCCACTGAACAATTCTGCTTTGCACAGAATCCAGACATACAGGTATACCACTTGTCATAATCATAGAAAGATGGGAGGACCAAAATCAAAAGGAAAGTTTTTTAAACATTTCATGGTTTGATCCAACAATCATAAGGAGGATTTACTGGAATTCTTAACAGCTAAATACTTAGACTTTGATATCAGGCTATAACTTGGCATGTTCAGGACTCAAACAGAAATATAATTATTGGGGTTTTAGATCAGTTTTGAGTAAACTTTAGTTAATTTTTAACTTAAACAATTGTCATAAAAATTAGGTTTGCTTGAAGAATTTTCTTATGCTCATATAGCAAAATTTTTATATTTAAAATATACATTTGCTAGCAGCTAAATCAGAGTATTACATGTTGATGATAATGCGCTCCAGAATTTCTGTAGCACAGCCACAGCTGAAGTATTTGCATGTATCTCATCATACTGAGAGTACTCAGCATAATTAGTACAGGATTTGTTTTGTTGGGTTTTTAAAAAAATATTCCCAATTCTTTTAACTAACACATTTTCCAAATTTTTTTAAAACCCCAAAACCTAGCGGTTTAGTGTATTTTCAAAAACAAGTGACACCAAAAAAGCCTGATTCCATGTGAACCTTAAAGCTGGAAGAGCATGAGCTGGGAGCTTCTGAAAAAAAGGCAGATAGCCATTCCAATTTATATGAAAAAATGGTTGAATGAAATAGTGAATTGAAGGCAAGATTCTCTCCATTCTATCTTTCCTCACTGCCAGACAGACCTCTCTTTGAGCCAAGGTCCAAAGGTGGGATGCAGTGTGTGACATTCACAATTACTTCTGTAGCCTCAGTATCATGATTCTTTACTGTGTGTAAAATGTGTTCAACAGTACAAGTGAGTGTCCAAGTGTGTAAAACAAGAGCGTAACGGGGCTAAATGCAGGGACGTGCCTTGCAATGTGGAAAGTTTGAAAACTGTGTCAACAGGCTTTGACAATACCCCTTACAATAAGAAGAAATGGAGAAGTTCAGTAGGATAGTAGTCACAGATTTTAACAATCAAAAAGCAGATGTTTGATTGATTTAAGTAGTACTTGCAGTTCTATGATGATAATATATGTTGATATCAATCTGATTTTATTTTGAAGAACCATCTTTTATTTCCTCCTGGTTTTGAGCACTATCATTGTTACTCTGTTAGAAGCTATTATCAAAACATCTTTGTCTGACAGTAGGACTGGGAATAATTAGATTTAGTCCAGTCCAGTCCAGTCTAATGACTCTGGTGCATTGACTTAAGACCTGACCTTTGTTGACTAATTAAAAGGATTCTGTATCAGATGCAAGTGTTGTGATGGTTTTTGATACCCTACAGCACTTTTAGTCAGAAAAAAGATTCTAGTTTGCTATTCTCTGCATGTTTTAGTTCAGGTATTTTCCATCTTTGAAGAGAAATAAATATGTTGTTCACTCTTTGCCTTTCCATCCAAAATATTGTTTAAAAATGTTATTAATTTCTCATCTCAGTGAAACACTAATTCAGAGATACTGAGACTGTGCAATATATGGATAAACTTATGATTTAAAAAAGCAGGAACAGTTTTTATTAATGGATTTTATTAATTTTTTTATTATTTAGTTTTATTAAATAATATTATTTAATTAAAAATACATATTTTTATTATTTTTCCTTCCTTTCTCTCTCTCCTTTGCTTTCCCATTCTTAGAATGCCTATGAATCCCATGTTCTCCTCCACCAAACATTCCAGTATTGCATCTACATAAACTCCATCCAGAGAGCATCCTGAAATACAGATCTTCAGCGTACCCCTGGTTTTGTCCCCCAGTGTTCCAAAGAAAGACTGACAGAATTTAGCAACTCTTGCAGGAAATTGTTCCGTTTTAAGTTTCGCTTGGTCTTAGCTGACAGTTTTCAGGCAGAAGCAAAATTACATTGCTCTTAGTACAGACCGGAAGAGCTCTCAGGGCAGTGGGAAGAAAGGATTAAGGCTCATTCTTCCTTTACCCCTGGTTTATACTGTTCCTAAGTGGAGTTCGTGGGTTTTATCTGCAGAGCCTCTCAGTGAATCCAGCCAATGTCTTCATAGGCTAAGTCAATGTGGGAGCGTGTTAGACTTTTTATACTCTCTTTATCATTCAGCTGCCGCGTTTCCCTCTATAGTCACAGTTAACCTGTCAATGTACTTGGTTTCTGTGACCATTCCAGCTGGTTTTTTTCATTGCGTCTTGAAATTGTGTATGATGGTCTTACATGCTAACTGACTCTAAAGACTTTAAACTTCAGCTAAGTGTTCTGCCATCTTTCAAAGAAAAGAAAAATTAAAAATTGGCCAGCTGACAGGACTTCTGTCATACTTTTGGGTTGGATTTCTTCCTATGGGAGATTTGTCTTCACACCTTACCCCATTACATTGTCTAAGCTGAGTTTTGTGGCAATTTTCATATTTTAAATGTTCCTTTTTATTTGCTAGTCTGTTGCTGTTACTAGATTAGTAACGGAGAAGATGGATAAAAAGGTGTCACATAAACTTCTGGCCTGGCTTAAAGATTGATGAAAGTATCACTAGAGACTGTATTTCTTCTACCAGTTCTCGTAACTAGGGCTTATACTGTCACATATTTAGTCATAGCTGGTGACATTTAGTTATGCAACGTGCTTTTTTATTCTAGTAAAGAATATTTATTGTTGTGCTATACTAACTTCCATGTAACAGCAAGGAGCAATGGACAATCACAATAATCTTACTAGAAAGCTAATGTTGAAGGGTTATTTTTCCAAAAAGTTAAATTCAATATTTAATTGCACAGACAGAATTATAGAGAATGAAGAAAATCTAAAGGGGAAATCTTCACCCAAAAATAGTAGTGTCACTAAAAAACATTCTGGGGCAATTTTCTCTGCCTTGTTCAGCATCATCAAACCATTAATTCTAGGTGAAACTTTCAATGACACTCCCTCAGAGGAACAATATTAGGCATTCACTTGTATGATCTTCACCTTGTATGAAGAGAATGAATAAAAAATGAAGTTCTTCACTGTGAACTATTCCCAACTAGCTATTTTCATTTAAAAAAATGTTTATTTTACTTTGACAGTCTGAAGGTTAAATTAACTCTGAGTTTTCTGTTCTATTGTGAAGCTAGTGGGAAGACTCAGAGCATACTGCTGCCTCTTAAGATGGTAATGGAAGCAATAAAATATAGCCCAAACGTTAATACTCTAACACTATTAAATGTCTAAGTCAGACTCATCAAAAACTTTCTGACCAGTGATGCTTTGTTCTGTCAAGAGCATACAAGATCTTGATTACTGATACAGAGCCATGGGAAATAAAAATTAATTAAGATGCTGCCTCAAAATAAACATTCTCAGGGATGCATTTTGAATGCTATGCAATGTTTCCTATGCATTCCACAACATGTGGCTATGTAATTCCAGTAGAGATACTGTTCCTGAGCCAGATACAGAAAGAATTTAGGTTCTTGTATACATTTCAGGATTTGATCCCAATTTACTGCCGTTGCCTAAACAGAAGAGAGTATTTTGACCACCCTGACTATGAAAAAAAGCATAAAAGTGTATTGCCATGCGTATACCTTTGCTCTCCTTAATAAAACCTAAAGCAGAATTTGGGACATACTCTGCATCACAAATTTTGTAATTGCCTTCTCCCTATCATTAGTGAATCTTAACTGAATTAACATGGATGGAGAGTTTTCTAAACAGTGAGGATTTTTTTCAAAAGGGTGAAATTACCAGTCTTTTAGCTGAGGTTACCAGAATCTGTGTGGAGAACAGCAGGGTGAAATTACCAGTCTTTTAGCTGAGGTTACCAGAATCTGTGTGGAGAACAGCACATGTCGCTGCAGTCATGTCGCAAAACACACACACACTGCACTGGGCAGCTATACTGAGAGTCATACCAGCTTCTTCTAGAAGAAACCTGTAAAGCAGCCCAGTAGTGGAGATATTGCTACTAGCTCATAGAGAAATGAGTTCAGAGCCTTTTGAAATATTTGGTCCATGCTCTAGCTGATAAACCACAGCCTATTTATTATAATATTTATGCCTCATTGTTCAAGATATACTTGCCTATTATGAAGGGCTGCTACGTTGCTAACTGAATGAAAATCTTAAATACAAAGAGTCCTCTCAACTCTTTGTAGAATATCTTTTAAAAGTATATCTGCAGCTGAATATTCAGACTGACTAGTTGTCTTAATTTATGCAAATATAGCCTATAGCTAAAAGCTTTGTATATTTGTTTCCCTATGGTATTAGTATTCAAAAAATAGGACATTCTTTCAAGGGCATTTTATAAACACAGAACTATAATTTATATAGCAAATTAAAACTCATACAAAATGTGTGCACTGAGCTACAGATTAACATATTTAATTTCACTATTACCTGCAAACCTATTTTTTTCCATGCACTGCTCTAATTAGCCATATAAAATCAAGTCAGTATATTGTAAGCAATTATTTTAGTGGGAGTAGAAAGAGAATCTGAATTAAATATATGGTAAGAGATAATATCTTATGGAAATTAATATACTCATTTGCGTCAAGAAAAATGTGTTCTAGCTAAATTTTATAAGATAGTTTGGAGTTCAAACATATGACTCATGTAGAAGTTGTAGTTTTATAGTTCCTAAGATGTTAGACTGTGGATCTTTTAAGTTCCTTATTAATGTGCCAGTGCTCATTCTTTGATATCTACAGATTGTCAGTAACTACTGCCTTTTCATATTGTGAAATTTCTCCTATTATGAATATTCACTCCCCCTACAGTCAAATGTGTAAACTGTTAGTAACTCCGTATGTTAAAAGAAAGGTTTTTTCCACCGTTTAAATGTATCAATCATATCTGGCTTTTCATATTTTTATTATTATTCCTTTTCATTTTTGTAAGTATTTACTTGAGAGAATTAAATGCTGGTGAAAAATTAAAATGCAACCTTTCTTTCATTGAAATCAAAAAGTAAACCTTTAAAGAGTAATTTTGTCCTTACCATTTTACCCTCAAAAAGTATGGAACCTAATTATGAGAAGTCTTTTTAAGGAGTAAGAAAACAAAAAGTGATCCATGTGATAATGAACTTCAGCTGTTTCCTCCTAGTACAGTTTCCAGTTGTGATGGTATTCAAACAGCACAAACCATTTTCTAGCAATAAGAGCATTTAGC
The DNA here is from genome assembly GCA_013399875.1 of Gymnorhina tibicen. Taxonomy (NCBI): domain Eukaryota; kingdom Metazoa; phylum Chordata; class Aves; order Passeriformes; family Artamidae; genus Gymnorhina; species Gymnorhina tibicen. Next base: position 559,786 of record VXAZ01006599.1, read on the forward strand.
TGATCAAGTTGCTGCAATTCAGAATTTTACAATCAATTTCAATTGTGGAATCTGCAATCATTGCCACAGTTAAGTTCCTTTTAAAAGAAGGATAACACACTCAGTTCCTCTTACTTCCTGCTCATGATCTCAGAATATCCAGCAAAATACAATACTAACTTCAGGGAAGTCTGACGACTGCATAACTATCTTTCGGCCTTAAAGCAACTCTTCCCTATTTCTTGGCATAGAAGTTGCTGTCTGACATAGCTGCCTTATACCTCTATTCTGCCCTGGGAGATAACATGGAATCTTATTGTTTGGAAGGGCCTGCCTAAAAAAGCAAACAGAAAATAAAATCTTTTAGAAAAGGTACAAAAAATTGAATTATGTTTTTGCCTTCTTGCCTCCAGCATCACACAAGACTAGCTAATGGACAAGAAACTTCCTGGATCTATATCTGTGAAGAAAAGTTTTCCCATCTCATGAAAATTCAAAGTTTCCAGATGCTTTACTGTTTCCTATCTGAATAAATCAGTGAACATTACAAAAATACAATGCACACAGGCATGTTCTTCCCTTAGCATTCTCTCACATCCCAGCAGAGCATCATGACCACTTGAAGTCTGGGGTAAGTTGTTCTCAAACTTCCCACTGTAGCCTTTTTATCTTCTATGAACAGAAAATCTTCATTTGAAGAACCTGTACCTGGACAGAACATCAACTACTGACCAGCCTTAAGCAGCTGTATTATATATATGTATAAATAACCACATATATACACACACACATATAGTCTCCTATGAAACAGCTGGGTTTGGACAAATCATCATCTCTAGTGAAACTCATTCTGTTTTACAAATCCAAAATAGTTTCCCCAACTATAGGAGGAATAATTCCCAATCTTCTATATTAAAGTGTACAAGTAAAAGAAGTGTGTATAAAATATTTTTATTTAAAACTTTCCCTAACATTGTAGGACAAATTTGCAACATGGCCTCAACCCAGCCTGTAAAAATATGTGGAAGAACTTCAAATGTGACAGCTAAACTTGCACTCAACATAAAGTGCAGTAGGAGTGACAGAAAAAGTGACAGACAAATTAAAGAGCTACCTCTGTTTTAGCAATTTTTTTGTGACAGCATTTTAAAAGTTTGCTGGGCAATTACTCTAAAATGACAGTGTACTGCTGAGCGGGTAGTACACTGAGTACATAAAAGAACTTGTCAATAGCTATTTCAATAGGCACTTTCAAATTCACAGGAGCTTTAGTATTCATCATTACATCATTAAAATAAAATTAATTTATATCAGCTTTTACGGATGTAAAATTGTTGCTGCACCTATTTTGCTAATTAACTCTGATATTTATGCTTTTGCATAAATGTTACATACTTCAGAGATGGTTCATTTCTATATGCTAGTTACTAGTCTGTGGATTGAATCAACATACTTGTAGTATTAGAACAGAAAGACTAGTTCACCAAATACGGCAAACTTTTGGGTCAGTGATGCACTTTTGCATTTAACTTTTCTTCCTCAGTTTCTTCAGCTATCTAAGTCCACCCCTTGGGGGGCTGTAAAGAAATTATTTCCACGTAGCATTTTAAATGCATATTCATTTTATTGTAGCAGAAATTATGTCAAGTATGAGTTCTGATTTTTTTCAAAAGAAAATGGTTTGCTTACAAAGCAAATACAAATACGGTCATGTAACAGAAAATACTTGAGTAATACTACTGAAGGAATATTTTGCATCTGCTTAATATTACATGCCTTCTGTGTGCTTTTTTTGTACATATTTCCTCAATATTAATAATGGACCACTTTGAAACATAGCCTTGCTTTACCAGTTTAAAGATTCTCTGCATATTTCAGTAAAAATGGAACAGGTTTTCTTTTTCCTCACACACATCAGATGTTTTCCAATCACTTTAAAGAAGTACTGTCCTAATCTTCCCAGACAAAGTGACTAGTTACATTTTTCATCACATTACTCTGGTTCATGAGGTGTTAGAATAAGATGATCCAAACTTAGTTTATATCAGAATTATTCAAGTGATTCTAATGCCCTTAGTAAAAAATATTAATCCTGGAAAAACTCTGCTGATGGAGGGTCAAGGCACAGATAAATGGGGTTTTTCACTTCCATGGTACAAGTTGGAACCTACTCTACTTTAGTATTGTCCAGAAATTATCAGGTGTAAGCTGGCCTGAGTTAAGTTACTAGTAGGAAACCAGTACTAAAACAGATGGAGATATACAGTATTTTGTTATATCCTGAAAGGGCTTATGAGCCATCCAGGATTCTGTTCTATCTCATCAACACTTCTAATGTTAGTGTGGAAATGTGGGGAAAAAGGTAAATGCTGTCCAAGAGGACTTCCTATACCTCACATTGTGCTGTTTCCTCAGTCCTTCATACGGATTCGTACTTGGTGTCATCTCACGGCTCAGGTTTGCATGCTTGACTTTGCATTCTGCTGCTACAGAATAGAGCCAGTGTGACAGCCTAGTACCAGTCACATGAATTTTCAGAAATTCTTAAACATTTCTAGTTTTGAAAAGCAACATACTGGGATAGTACTGATGCAGGTAAAGCCAGTTCATTGTTTTCTTAAATTTTTTAAACAACATAATACAAACCAGTCCCTGTAATTAAAGATAGGCTATAGCTGGAGCAAGCATGTGTCTCCCAATTGTACATGCTCAAAGCCACACTCAGATAATTTTCTTCATTCAGACAGAAAATACGTGGGGAAGATGTTTCCAGTGAAATCATACCCAGTCCTGTAGGTGAAGTGCACACTGGAACTCTGGTTTATTGGCTGCAATGTGTCTAAAGTCCTCTAACTATCGATCTCAATCCCTGCCCTCTACCTGCTTCCAGACATTGCACTGCTGAAGAGTAGTTCACAAGCTCTCATGCACCATTCACAAAATATATGAAATTTTACACCTTAAGATTCTCTTTCACCTCAAAACCCAGTTTTATTCAGATACTGCAATATCTAGATTCATACCAGTAAGTGCAGCACTACCACAAAATAATACAACACTTTGAAGCCCGGGTCTCCATTAAATCCCGCAAAGCAATATGCAGGAGGTGTGGTATTATGTTAAAATAGCAACCTTAATCTTAAAATATTTATTAAAAAATGCCTTCCAAATTCTGGAAGTTTGAGCTACATTATGTCATTAGGTTTTGACCAGCAGCTATATGCGCAATTCAAACACAATTCTAAACATCTGATCAATAGCTTTACCCTATTCAAGTATTGAAAGTCATCCTCATTGATTTTGTAAGAAAATGACCAAAACTCACAACACAGCAAAGAAATACCATGCTACACAGTACTTTTAAAAATGATAGAATGGTTATAAAATAATTCACAGTGATGCATATCACTACACATAAAATGTGTATTTTGAAGATTTGTACCATCTCTTCAATCACACTCATAGGAAGCAAAATAATACAAAAGCAACAGTACAGAATTTAGATAATATTGACATTAAACTATGTGTTGGCTACTCCATGTGTTATGAAGTAAACTTAAATCACTAAGGAAATTCAGCAGGAAGAAAACAGTTTTCCTCTGATAAGTGTGGCAAAACTTGCAATACACATTTCTCTCACTGAATTAACTTCTCCCTAGTTACAACAGTCCAACTGGAGTGTCAAAGAATGGCTTTAGTAAAACAAGAGTTCAAACTGCATTCAGGCAGAACTCCCATCAAAATAAACGGGAATCTCTCCTACAGCTCTGTTTCTGAAAATGCATACACATGTGCCTATTGAAGTCCACAGGCCCACATGCTTAAAATTAATCCCACATAAATTTGTGGGCTCAAAGCCTAAAGAGGGAGTACAAAACTGAGCCTTACAGGAACAATGGCTCAGAGATTCCAAAAGGAATTGCTTACAAAAACTTACATTAAGACTGCAATGCTTAACTCTTCTAGTCTCCTTTGAAAAATCTCTGCATTTACCCCAGCTATTTCCTGAGCAGTTCAAGCCTTCTGTGTGCCAGGAAAAAAAGAGAAAAGATACCCTCACTTCCTTAACTACCTCCAGGATTCATACACTATATGAATAGTTTTGATCCAGGTTCTACACTTTATCAAATGGCACAAATATCTAGTATGATAATGCTAGACCTTTATTCATTAGTGCTTTAGTCAATGGGGACATATTTGTAACAGTAAAACACTGTCACTTCCGAGGGAAAAGATCATTTTGTGACAGGTAAATTATTGCTATATCTCATTAGGACTGTTATGTTCCTGTGCTAAGACATACCAACTGCAAAGTGGTAATCATGATAATAGCATCAAGATGTTACTATATATAATCTAGAAATCAGAAGAATGTGTTCCCCTTGGGCCTGCACAGAAATTTCAGTGCAATTATTAATACTTTACAATTAATTTCTGCTAACTTTTCTCCTACAAATCAGTGGTGCACACCAATGCTGAAGAAACAAAACATTCCTTTAGATGGGCAGCTCTTCAAGATCCCAAACTTACAAAAGCCAGCTGTTTCTGTAGTTCAGAATCAGCTGTATCAGTATCATCTCATTCAGCAAGGAAGTCTTGGAAACGTCTCTGCCCGATGCTAGGGAGCACCAGTAGTTCCATCTGACCTGCAGTGATCCTGAACATTGCCTGAGAGCTCAGTTGCTCTTACAAGCAGTTCTCTGTCCACAAGGTCTACTGACTGTACCAATCTTGTGGGGGATTGGTTCTATACACACTGACGAAGACAGAAACTTGAGATCTCACATCTAGATCAGAAATACTGACCACTTTTCCTCCTGTTACACAGCTAAAATAATACACAAGTAATATAAACACTTCTAGTATCAGGCATTTTAAATGCAACTAAAATTTCCTGTAAAAAGGAAGTCAGTTCTTTCACCTTGATTTACTGCATTGACAAAGGAACCCCTCCTGATTTACATTAGAGCATGTGAATGAAAAATTGCTATTACATATGTCAAAATGTTACCTGATAAATTTTTTTAGAATCAGAGGTTACACCACAAATATTTTTAATGAAACCTAAAAACAGACAAGTGAATTTAAGCCTTTAATTCATTAAGAGCTAAACTTCAAAGGCTGAAGGACATATATCACCTCTGGGGGGTTCCTAAAAAATCTAAATTTTTCACCATGATAGGAAAATATGACAAGAGTAATAATACACAGTATTATATACTGCTACAAAAGTTGGACAAATTACATCTGCTACTGGATAGATGTGGAAAGAGTCTGCATTAGAAAACTTCCTGCTGGGTCACAAACATACATCAGTAATGGTTTGTTTTCAGCACAAGAAAAATTGCCATTGTCATATTCCAAAGTGAGCGTAAATTGTTTTATTATAAACTCCCTGTTGGTCCCTGTTTAACTGAGAAATCATTCAGTCTAAATTTATCTTTTGTCTGTGGCTATGTCATGTGTTGGTATCATCAAATTTTGCCTCAGTAAGACCAGTATTTCTTTCAAAGACAGACTGCACTCTTGATCTTAAGCATTCTTAACATACATTAACTCTTAGTTTGCCCTCATTTACTCTGATTTGTAATCCAAGGCTCGGAGTTTCATAAAGACAAGGCCTCATAGTTATTGATTCACAAGGGGATCTACAAACCTCCATCGTGCTTGACAATTAGACATATAGGTACATGAATATATACATTTTGAAAACATTGAGAATTATTGAAAACCCTCCCCTATTTACATGACTTCCTGTAGCTTCAATAGAAAGAAATCCTAGTCCAGATTAGCAATGACAGATATACGTATTGCAGCTATCCTCCATTCATTTCATTTTCATTCGATTTGCAAGAGAACTGACCTGCTTAAATAATGCCACTTAAATGTACACATAACCAATATGTAGCCTTGTTGGTTCTCCTTTTTTTACATTTTAGCATCTGATGGCAACAGGGTAAGTCAAAGACTCAAAAAGAACAGTGAAGCAACCACTCAGCCATCTCACAGGCTCCAATTAGCATGAGAAGGTGTTACTGTTGTCTCCAAGAGCTCCACCAAGGAAAGCTTTGTTGAGGATGTAATTTTTCACAGTTAGTGCCATGAAATGTCAACCTGAAGTAAAATCAAATCCACCACACTTAATGTCACAAACAGCTCTATTACACCAATGAGAGCACAGCTGAGGAAATAGAAAGAATCTAAATTCCCAGTAAATACTTATCTGCTAAAGACTAAATGTGTTATACTTGAATTTATATGCATTGGAAATATTATAAGTTTGATTTTCATATATACACATCTGCCCACATTCAAAAGGGGATAGAATTGTTTAAAACAAAAAATTTCCTTTCATTTTCTTTAATTGTCAATTACAAACAAGCAAGGCATCAGACAACCCTTCCTACCCACTAATTTAACCTCTGAGGAATAGGAATGTATTTTGTATCTTACCAGTCTCTGCTGAAAACCTGGAGAAATTTCTATATTTTCTTTAAGAAAGGAGGCTGAAAAATGTGATGTTACTAGAAAATGTTGGGGTCCAATCTTTCTTGTATCCAGTTTCTCTATGTTCTCACTGGCCAAAGCAGCAGCCATCTTAGTGTGACTTGCATAGGCAAGCCAAGCCAAGTCAGGTAATAGGTGCTGCCTCAGAAGAAAGCAGAAGACAGTACTGCTTCTCTAATTATGCAAATGAATGACATCCTTAAAGCATATAATTCCTTCCTCTTTTATAGGGTTTTCCAGAAGAAGATATCTGAGGAAGGGCATAGCAGAAGGGTGACTCTTTCCTTCTGTTATGTGCTCTTTTTTAAAGAAACCATTATTTACTGAATGGAAAAAACACCAGTCCTTTCAAATCGCTTTTTATAATGGGATTTTTCCAGTTCTTCTGCACCAGGTTTGGGTTTCGGTTTTTGTTTTGTTGGGGTTTTTTTTGCATATCTGGAGAAAATAGAAGCCACAAGTGGTGAAAAATGATAGTTTACTTCCAGGTGACTGGGAGATCTTCCAAATTAGGAAGGGAGTATGTCGATTATATTTCTGCAAAATGCAGAAATTTAAGCATTTATCTCAAAAGCAGGTGTTCGAATACGGCTTTGACTCAGCTTAAACTGAATAAGGGTTATTTCCTATGAGAGGAAAGAGAATCTGAGTTTGCCACTGCCCTTCTCCTGCCTCAGTGCTGTTTTTCTGTTCAAAAGCACGTGATGTAGAAGCTGGAGAGTTCCTGGAGCAGACTGCTGATCCCCACCAGCAGCTGGTAGGTCCCAGCTAGTCCAGCTGTGGCTAATTTAAGAAGTCACAGGTGCAGCAATAATCTAACAGCAGGAACTAAGTCGTTATGGTTATTTTTTTGGATATAGAACTGCAGCTACAGACTGAGATCTGTCTCGGGTATGAACTTACATTAGACCTGGTAAGACAGTTAAAGTAAATCTTCAGCAGGGACCTCAGAAGTTAGAGAGGAAGAGAAAATTTAGCTGCACTCTGAGTTTTGGACATATGTGGTATACTGTGTTATTCTGGAGATCCCCTAGACTAAAATGAAATAAAAATTAAGAATATTTGTAATGAAAAGCAGTGACTTTGGCTGCTACTGGCTTCCTTTCCTGTTGGGAAAAGCAGTTTGTGAAATATCATTAGATAGTTTCTTGTAGCTGCATGATATCTCTTTATTAAAACCCACTGATGTAACTAGGAAGCAAAACATTACATTTGCCAATAAAACTATTGCTACAGAAAAGCACAGATCACCACAGTTATTATCTTCACAAGGGTGTGTTCCAGAGAGACTTACATTGGGCCAATGAATAATTTCTGTTTAAAAAAAATGCTGTCTCATGATATTCAAGCAAAACTTTAACCTTCCTTTGGACAAGCATCTAACAATGAAGAAAGAGATTACGCATTTGAATATAAGAACCTTAGAGAAAAAAAAAAGATTTTTTATTAATCCAAATCAAGAGCAATAACTATGCGCATAAGAAATGCATCCGAGATGTGGTATGCCACCGAAAAGTGGTAGGATCTCACCTATCCCAAAGCTACCAAAACCCAAAAATCTCTTAATGAAGTACAAGCGTATAATTCAGATGGAAAAAGAAGGAAATGTTCACCTTGTGAGAAAAGAAGCACCAAGACCCCATTAAAGGAGATATTAGAGATGGAGAATGCAAGCTAGGAAACCACTACATTTAAAATGAGAATAAAAAAGCAGCCACACACATTTGATTTCTGAAAACTTTTGAAAAGACAGCAGTTGAGAAAAACAAAGGGGAAGAAATCAAAACAAAGCTTGTTTTATGACATTTCCCTGCCAAGACCAAGAAAATACAGATGGGGGGGGAAAAAAGCATTATCTGAGGATGATGTGAGCACACTAATTGGCAGGCTGGAGAGGGAGTAACTGAAGGGACTTACAAGGTGAACAACATTCAGGGTACGGGGAGAAATTACTTGTATATTAATCATTCACCATCTGGGAAAGAATTAGAACGCCTACCCACTCCTCAATGATCATAATTTCTGGGGTTTATTGTGGTGGGAACATTATTTAAATTAAAAATATGAACAAGTTAAAAATATTTTGTTTCACAATATATTTCATTGCTATTATTATTCTACTAACATGAAGTGCTAAAACAGAAAAAGTCCTTTTATACCTGAATCTCTTGTTCTAATTCAAAATTCAGCTAGTCAATGAATTTATTTCTAGCTGTATACTTTAAGAAACATGTTTTAAATGAAAAATATCTTTTTTACGGCTGCCTTTCTTCCATCTCCAATTTTGTTAATTCTAGCTGTTTGTTACAGCACAGCTGTAGTGCACTACAGACATGGGGGGTTGGGGGGAAAGGGAGGGCTTTGGAAAGGGCATCTAGTTCAAGGTCAAGAAGAGATAAAGCCATAAGTTGCTCTAGACTTATCTATGTCTCATCTCAGCTGTGTGATATGACCCTCTCTTCTTGCTGAGCTGCAATCTGATTCTGATACTGTGTATCAGCTGACAGACTTCCTGAGCTTTATTTTTGCCACTGTGATTTCAAAAGATGGCTACAATGAAGTACGGACAAGTATTTAGCAGACTGAAGGAAATTTGGAAATAAGTTTTAGAGTAATCTGTTTCACAACCATTAATCAGCTAAACCTGCATCTTGTAATAAAATATTTACAATTATTGGCAGTGAAATTAAGGTTTCATTAATTTCCAGTTCATTCTTAACTGTGTCTAGCTATTTTTATGTTAATCCAGACTATTTTAAATATACTCAGCTGTTTGAAGTGCCCAATGAAACATTTCCAAATGTAACTAATTAGAGAAACAACAGGAGCATAAATTAAGTTAGGAATAATCCGCAGCAGAAGACAAATTTAGGGCCTTTATTTTGGGGAGCCAAACACTGCCTTAAGCACAGGAAATGGCTAGAAAATGCAGAGCAGGTTTTGAGAAGATTTCAGCTGAATTCTGGAACTACTAGGTAGTGATATTACCCAAGCCACCAAATATCAAGAGGCTTTCAAAGGTTTCGGCTTTGGCCCACTTCAGAGCAAAAGCCATTATGTTGATTCTAGAATACTTTTGTCTTCCTGCATTACAGAGGCAGCTAACAGAGCTCTATCATTAAAGACTGATCAGAGCTTTAAGCTTCAGCTGGAGTGAGTCCAGAGATGCTCACATCTGGTTTTATGCTTCAGTGACCACTGAGTCTCAGTTAAGAAAGTTAACAGCCTGGATTTTGATCCTGTTTTGCTCTTGTGCCATAACCATTGAAAGAAATAATTGTCTTCTGTCTCCCACCAACCATTCTAAAATGTCTTCTTAAAAGAAAAGATGTTTATTTATGAGAACAGCTTCAAATAATTTAAATTTTGTGTTCAGAACAAAGGACACTACATTTACAAGTAAATTCCACTTACATTGCTTCTGCAGCACCCATACCTGACATACTTTGTCAGAGTTTCTGATTTATAAATCTTAAATTTATAGCAGACAACCGTAGGCCCAGAAATACCATAACTGTAAAATATTTGCTTCTGATTTGTTTTATTCAATTTCTTTTATTAAGCCTTATTAAAGAACAAGTGGACATTCATTGCAAATGTTATGCTATATGCAAAATCTATAGGTTTTGTTACTCCACTACTTTTTGGATAGCAAAAATAAATTTTCCTAAAACAAGATTGAAAATCATTTATGGACTATCCCCTGCTCTGTTTTCCATTCAGCATCTAAATATTCAAGGCAAACCAAAGCCTAACTCTGCACATTATGAAAACTACCATTTAAAATTTATGTTTAAAATGACCTATAAAATTTTTCCTCTAAACCTCAGTTGAGGTATCAGTTGCTTAAATATATTCATCACATTTAGCAGAATCCTATCATCTCTCCTCTTCCTATTTAATTAAGAATTACTTCTGCCAGCCACAGGAGAATCAGAAGAGCTTTCTTTTGAGTTATTCAGAAAGTGGTAAAATAACACAGGCAGATACAGCAGCTGACAACATAAGCAGGGTCAGTATTAGGACAAACTGGCCAAAAAGAGCAGCTTTTGGCATCATTTTAATCAGTCCTTGGGTACATGAAATGTCATGGAGTTTCATATGAAATTAAATTATCCCTTTCTCTTAGCTTATTTTTGTTCCAACTAATCCTCTAACTCTTTATTAAACATTATCTTTACCATCTGCTCTGGGTGAATGTTCAACACCTTGCAGAAGAACTCTGGGCTGATTGGTTTTTATGGGCAACATGATCTGAGTTTTATGCACATACTTAGGATTATGTCAAGGACAAAGAGGATGAATAATCCATTAACTATAATAAGCAAGAACCTGTATCAGTGCAGCTAGAACATGTGTTATGTTTCAAAAGCAAAAGATGAATTAGAGATATGTGGATCATAAAATACCCATAACCCAGGACCCTCTCTATACCAGGACATCATTTCCATACATACACACTCCACTAAACAGCATTTCTGAAAGTGACGTTTCATTCTTGATGAATCAGACTTTATAGTGCTGAAATGGCATTTCCAGGCCTACAACATGCAAAGAAATAGCTCTGCTGAATTGGGCACTTCCTCTAAGATGGAACAGATGGTAGCAAAATATCTGCCCCATGGACAGGTCTTCCAACCACATCTATATGGTCAATAATAGAACTTTATTTTCATACTTTCGGCAAGCCTCTAAAATATACCATCAAGGAACTGCTGCTGTTTAAAGTCACAATCTAAAAATTTACACTTAAAAAAGTAATTGTCAAAAGTTAGTCAAATGTTGCTATCAATTAGATCCAGTTATTGCTTCCACTCTTTGGTTACCACAAACACTAAAATAACATTATCACTATTAATTATAATATTTAGTGTAATATGTATCAGCCCACCAAGACTGCATTTGCCGCAAAACACATCATTGTAAGTTTGGTTCCTTGCTTGCAATATTTCATGTAATTACTCACCTCTTCCACCTTTCCACATGTTTGCAAGAATTTGTCTTCCTTTGGCTAACTTTTCAGACCAAAATGTTTACCTTCTCTTCCACTATAAAGGTTTATGATCCCAAAATGAACAATTATGATGGTATTTGATAACAGTATATTAACAACAGAAAGTATCTGGACAATAAGTCTTTACTCATCTCCTTGCAGAAAGTTTGCACCATATGCAGTATACTCTAAGGCATAATGACTGACTACTGTTCTAAACATTTTCAGCAACCTGTTGAGAATTATTTGGCTCGCAGTGAGCAGTATACTTCACTGCTATATCATTCCAGACATGAAGGGAAAGATCAAGGTTTTCCACTGGTGTAAGTTATCTGAATTCTGTTGATTTCAGTAGAACTATGTTAATTTTAAGTCAATGGTGTGATCTATACACTTTTAGAATCGGTGAAACAGTGAGGACCCTGAGAGAGGTAGTCATTACAAGCTACTGCATATGCTCCTAAAGACTATGAGGATTGTCCACCTGAGAGCTTTGACTGGCAGGAGAAAGCAGTATTAAATCCCAGTATTTGAACCTCAGTACTACACATGCTTTGGCTGACAGGGACCTTGACTTCTTTACCTGTTCCTGTAGTACACACTAGGGGCAAAACAGGCTTAGAAGCAAATCACAGAAACCATACTCCATGAACCATGCTCCAGACCACTGCCCTCATAGCTCACTGGATTAAAGGGAGATCAGATTAGACCCTTGATCATTTACTGTATGGGGACCTGCTCAAGTTGCTTACCCTAATCTAAATCCCAAGTGTCCTAGGCAACAAATGAAAAGCTACACAATAATTGCATAGCTCAGGTGCTTGGTAAACTTACTTTCCTGTACTTCCAGAGTAGTGACCAGCTTAGAAGCAAAACCTAGTAATAAATAAAAAATATTACAGCTGAAAGAGCCTAAAACAGCATTATACTAAGCTACAAACAATAACCTAGTATCTTCCTCTCCAATTCCTCTAGCCATAGGCAGCATTCATTGATAGTCACAGGTGGGCAAAGAAGGATCCAGTATTTTTATGTCACACTTTCCCATGTAAATAATTAGCTGCTTAACACACACACAGTTCTTCCTAGACTAACAAGTCTTTGTGAATCCCCCGGTTCAGAATACAAACTTCATTACTAAATGAAAGAATAAACATACACGTAAAATTCAGAGTAAATCCCATCTAAGAAATGATATTTCTATTCTTAAATAGAAATGGGTTCCAAACACTCAAGTCTAATCAGAGGTCTGGGCCACTCAGCGGAACACATCCCTATCAGCTCCCATCCTAATCACTGAATTTTAAAGACTCTTCAAAAGTACAGAAGGGAGTTACTTTTTTACTGCTTATATTTTCATTAAACCTCTTTTTATGAAAGTAAATTAAAGTTATTTTCCAGTACCAATTTTCAATCCAATTGGAATTTAAAAACAAAAGATAAATGTAGTATTTATTCTTATCTAGAAAGTGTCTCACCCCTTCCTAAATCTTATTACATACATACATGCATGATTTAGCTGAGGTAGAAGGACAGTGGGAGATGAAGAAAATTCCTCTCTAAAATAACGACTTTGAAAGTATAAAAAGAGGAAAGCAAAAGAGTTATGTAAAGTGTTAAAGGGTAATAAAGATTTTATATATATCTTAACGGTTAGCATGAGTAATACACAAAATGGATTTATTTTAGGTTACCAGCTTTTATCCAGATTATCCAGACGATCAGCATCTGGTTTAAGTCCCCAATGTAACCATCTGTAGTAATGTCACATGAAGGATTAGCCTTATCTGACATTTGTAATGAATATATGGATGGAAAAAGAGGAAGGAGTGTGACATGGAGTACAATTGTTAAACCTTAAAATCAGGTGAAACCACCATTTCTGTATTTGCTGATTCTAACCATGGGGTTTTTTACTTTTCAAACATTAGCATATGCATTGGAAAACAACATATACTCATTGATTTTTTAAAGAAAAGCAGGCAAACTGAGAAAATATATTTTTATATTTGACCTTTTAAACGTAATTAGAACATTAAATAAAAATAAAGCCTATTTCACCATGTTCAGTTATGACAGATGGATATGATCACAAAAACATCAAAGGCAGGCTTATCCTAATCCTGTAAAGTGGTAAGTGCCTCCTGAAAGGTCCTGAGTGCCTTCTAATCCTACTGAGGATAGGCTGCAAGTGCATCGAGAGGTAATGGGAGCAAGTAACAGAGGTAATAGTGGGCTTTCCTGTCCACATGCGGAACAGTGTGTATTAAAAAGATCTGATACATTAGGAAATAACCTGATTTATCTAAACACAGAAATCAGAAAGTGGGAAGATGTGTGTTTATTTCCCGCTCTCTGTAAGTACAGCACAGCCTTAGTCCCACATCATGGAGCCCTAATCAGAAAACCTGGCTTCTCTTCCAGGTTTTGTTGTTTGCCTAAAATTGCACAGTGTCCCAGGTCAATATATTTACCCCTTGGCATCAGTGTCTTCTTTCCACAAATGGTGAAACTTAAGTGACCTCTTCTCAACAGAACATGAAATTGTGCAAATTTGGCAAGACATAGGAAACCATGACCATGATTCGTTTTAATGCATCAGAATGTATGATGAAAAAGCTGGGGTTTAAAGCAGAAAGAAAAACTCAAATCCTACAAAATGTTTTGATTTGAGTGTTTCCCCTTTGGGTGCAATCAAATATTTAGGATAGGGAAAAGGAGAATAAAGGATTCTATCAGCTTAAGGCAGGTAGCAGTACAGTTGGAAGAACAGCTGAATTGGAATGACTGCTGATCAGGTTGAGTTCAACAAGAAGTGTCTTTTTATTCAAAAATGGCCAGGTGAAAGGTCTCCGTGAAGACCAGGCTCTGTGTTTGGAGGCTAGGTGATACGAGAACACAGTACTACAGTGCAGCAGCTAAACAAACAAGTTATATTGTGACAATGCCAACCACTCCTCCCCAGTTTAAAACAAGCTTGCTAAGTCACACTGCAGAAGTACCTTGTGCAAAGTCACAGATGATATCTAATGTAGCCTGAGAACTAAGCCTCAGCCAGTTTTATCTCATCGCAGTGAAACTCTAGAATGTTCCTATTGGTCATACAAGACATGGATATCTTATTTCCTTTGGTGAAATGGCCACAATTAGTAGCTGATATTAAAAAAAGGTTTCTTCATGTGTGTATTATTAGATGTCACATGTCCATGGAGCTCAAAGTTGGAGTTTTTTTCCGATATCCAGATACCTGTTACCAGGCAGAGTGTCACTAATGCCTACATTTTATAAATTTGCATGAGACATTTTTATAGCACATGCTGTATTGGCACCATTGCCCAATAGTGCATGCAATTACTTTGTTGTTGCTGTTGCTGCTGAGGGCCAAGCTCTAACAAATTAAATTTAGAGAAGGGAAATAGGCTTATATGCAAATGGAATTAAATGCTGACACAAGGATAAAGCAGCCCTGGATTTAGACAGGGCTCTCCCCCGACTTTTTAACCAATCATTAGATTTAAATTGAACAGACAGATTCATCTTTGATTTAACTCCAGTGTAATCAATGGAACTGCAGCAGGGATGAACCCGGAGCAATATGTTTTTGACAGTTTTTATGCAATGGCTATCCAGAATGAAGTAGATGAAACAGATTATTTTTTTTACTTATAATTTACGAAATTATTTCACCATCCCCAAATCCCTACATCAAGGAAATTAGTTGGTGCATAAAAATGGATAAAGTAGGCAGTTGCATGCCAAATACCAACTGCTGACCACAGGCTCTGTACCCAAATACGCAAAGCCACAATATTTATCTGACTTACCTGTGATCCAGAACAAGCTCCCTAATGGTCTAAGTACAGCTGGATAATTGCATGGTTTCTCCTCAATGTCACTTGAGCTGCATAAAAAGAATGAAGTACATTTACTAGCTCTATAATATTAGTATCACATATAAATAGTTGCTGAACTTAAAAAATTATGTTCTTTGGTGATCTATAGAAGTCCTAGGAGGAATAATGACTGCTGATCTGATCATTGCATTATATGAGAAATGCACTTCAGTAAACTTTCAGAACCCTTAGTTGCATTTTGTGCCTTTGTAACATCACTGCTTCTAGACATTGCTTCCTCCCTTCTCTTTCTCCACTGGCACATCTTGTGGAAAGAATAATTGTTTACCAAAATACTTTGTAAATTAATGTAGGACCAAAGGACTCTGACAACATCTACTGTACATGGAGCTAATGAGTAACTAGGCATTATTGCTTGTACCAATCTGACAGACCCTGATTTTTTTGGCAACTTGTTTTTCAGCATCAACTCCTCTTCATTTTTTTCTCTCTTCCTAGTTTTTCATTGCTTCTTTTCAGCTGACAGCTCATGGCTTATTCATTTATTCATGGTCTCATTTTTTTGATTTTGAGAATTCTTTATTCAATGGTAGGTGCAGAGGTACAACAGTTTGTTATTCCACACAGCGACTTCTCTGTACTAAAGCCATCAAATGACACAGAGAACTTCTGCATGGGTGTGTAGTATACCCTTCTTGTGTCACAGTTTCCATGCTTACATTACTTTTTCCCACAAAAAGTTCCAGCTTCTTTTTCAATGTATATGTACACATAATGCTATTTTTGGTAACTGCTAATGGTTAACCACTTATACATGAAGGAAGCATAACAGACTTCCTGCTGGCTCCTATGGCATGGTCACCATCAGTCAGAGTTTGCAGATGATCTTGAAATATCAGAGTAAGACAGTGCTTTTTACTTTGAGGCCCACAATAGGTCACTAAGATAAGTGCATTGTCAAAAAGTAAGTCCATGCATCAAACATTCATTAACTGCTACAGTAGAGATATCCTCAGCTGGTGGAGTAGCCTTGGGACTGTAGGTACTCTAGGCAAAGACAGCAAAGCAGACAAACTTCAAGAAGCAAAAATAATTTCAAAGCAAACTCACTTCAGATCAAACAGCCCTAGTGTATTTCCTTTGTATATCTTGGCCTACCTACATAAAAACAAGAGGTAGGAGTCTAACAAGGCCTAGCATTGAACTTGAACTGGGGGGATTAGTGATCTTTGTTTACATTTCCTGTTCCGTAGCAAATCAGTAGGGACACAGCAAAACAGTGCTTATCAGTACTATTATACTAAACGAAAGTGCTTGAATCAGGTCTAAGGTACATACAAACTTCTGTTCCTTTCCTCAAATATACGCATTTCCTCCAAAAGCACAAAATAAGTATTTGTTACCACTGCATTTTCCTTACTGGAGATTTTTGAAAGTATAATCAGAATTACTTTGGCAACATGCAGTCCTACGAAAATATATACAACCAAGAGAATTACTGTAGCATCATGTATTTTAACGCAAAACTAGTTCCAAAAAAAGTTAAGAAGATATAAGTCAATAAAAAGTGTGGAAAGCAACTGCTTTTATAATACACATCCAGCTTTAAAGAGAAAGAAAAGATACCACCTTTGCAAGTATATCACTGTATAACTTATAGGAAAATTAAGATTTTACATTTTAGCTACTAATACTTTCTAGAACATGAAGCATGAAAGTCTGAGTACTCCCTTTTTTCAAGCAGTAAAGGTTTCAAGTTTTTACCCCATTCATATTTGTTACCATATTCCCATCATTTGTATTTCATTGATTTCAAAACATAGGAAATGGTCTATCAAAATAAAACATTTTATAGATGTTACAAACTGTATTACAATCCTTCTACATATTTCACCATGGAAACTACAGTAATTTTCAAGTAATACAACTTCATGCTTACTTTCTGGAGTTCTAATTCTAAACATTTCATTCTGTTCAGTGACTCAGTATTATCTGGTAGTACCACACTCTACAGGATTCATTCTTCTTATGTGAAAAAAGCAGAGTTAGAGATGGTAACTGATGTTTGCATGAATTCAGGAATCTAAGCAAAACCAAGATACCAGATGCCTGTTAATTAAGAAGTCAAATCGGCATTAAACTGCCCCTTTGGATATTACTAATATTAGTAAGAAAGTTTTCAACTCAAGCATTATAAGCATGATTTCTTTCCCTAATCTTTCAACAGATGAAAAACAAAGAGCATTTTAAGGAGAAAAACATGCATCAAATCCAGTATCTGGGAAAAAACTTGCTGGATTACTATCAGCCTTATAGAGTCACATTAACTGCTTGCCTTCAAACTTCAAAGTTAGTGGTCCATTAATTTTTAGCTCTTTCTTCTACTCTAGCTTAGAATTTCTTCTTTTTGCCTACCAAAATACCTGAATTGATCTGTGATTGCAAGAACATGATTCTCCATGTGTTTCTTGTGTCTGCAAAGAATCAGTTTCAAATTCAAATCAGTATCAGTTAGAGAATCAGAATCAGTTAGAGAATTCAAACTGAAGGGAGGCTGTCCATAAAACGAGCTAATCAATACATGAACATACTATAGGGTTTTACGCTGAAATAATAAATACAGGAAACTTATTTAGTACTCTTTGAAATGCTCTTGGGTCCTGCGGATGCCCGGCTGCTGTGCGGGGAGGGCTCTCTGTGCCCTGAAGCCCCCGCCAGGGATGTGCGTGCACATCCTGCAAACGCCAGCGCGGCTGCCTCTGCCTGGCCCCGCCAGCGCAAGAGCCGGCTCAGCCCCAGCTGCGGAAGGAGCCGGCTCAGCCCCAGCTGCGGGAGCAGCCGGCTCAGCCCCAGCTGCGGGAGCAGCCGGCTAATCCACAGCTGCGGGAGGAGCCGGCTAATCCACAGCTGCCAACGGTGCGCGGCTCTCGCATGGACATATCTTCTACTAGGAACACTCCCTCTTCATTTTTCCCCAATGCTAGAACTTTACGAGTCTCTTCTCCAAACTAAATGATGTTCCTAAAGTTTTACATTCCTTTGGGAAGAAAGTAGTAAAAATGGAGAGTTGAATAAGAGTCTTTTATACAAAACAAAACAAAATATTCAAAATATGCAACTGTGTAACCATCATAGATATCTAATACGAAATTTAAAAATGGGTTCATTTTGAGAAACTTTCCCATTCATGGGAAAGCACCCACAACGTCGAGAGAAAGAACAAATGCAAGTAAAAGGAATCAACCAAACATAGAATCTGAGAGGACTTCCAGTGAAAAGCATTTTACCACCCCTAATATAATTAAATATCCATCTTGCAAATAAACAGTCCAAACAGTGGGGGAAAAAGTTAGTAATAATTTCAGATCAAATTAAAATGAATCATTGGATGGCACTGAACTGTAAAACAGGAGAATCTGGATTCATTTTGCAGAGCTGTGTCTGACTTGTTATGAAATCTCATTTGCTATACTGTCTGCCTCAGTATCCTTCATTCCTTTTCTCAACTCTGGTGAGCGACAGAAGTTATGGACCAGTTTACACAGTGGACACATCTGTGCTAAAATCAGAAGAGTGACAAAGAGGGGTGAATGAAAACAATCCCAGCCTAGTTCTACCCTCACTGGCCTGCTCAACTGTCCTAGTGAGACTTTAGTTGTCCCATTAAGTATCCATGATGTCTGGCAGATTTTTGCATCCTGTGCTGTAGTCCACGTTTCCTGTCAAAGTTCCTTGATAAAGATTCTTTCAGCTATGCCTACCAGTCCTTCACTCTCACCACTTACATACAGTGTGCAATAGTAATTTTGTATAGGTGACACCTGGATCACAATGGGCTCTCTTAAGCACTACTTTATAACATATAAAACTAGGTGCTGCTGAAATACAAGCAATTTTCTTGCACTGATGATTTGTTGATGAACTAGCCCTGCTTTTCACCCAGTTTGCTTCTAAAAAGCATTTCCTGCAAGTTTGGGCGATTCATGCCCCCTCTGCCTGGAGCGTGGATCCCTGCAGTTGGCGCACTGAGCAGTCCCAGTCAGTGTGAGCCCTCTGAACCAGGCCCTGCAGACAGACACCCCTGAAATGCGCCAGGGAGCTGATGCATCGCCTCCTCCTGCAAGCGCTGCAACAGCCACCACACAGGTGGTTGCATAATGCCAACAGTATGATGCATATTTCCTGTGCTGAAGGAAACTGCATCTTTCAAGAATTGCATCAGGCTCTGGCAAAAAAATAAAACAGCTAGGGAGAACATATTTCAATATGAGTGAGCTAATTATAATTTTGGCTCCTAAAGCTTTTTAACAGCCAACATATAAAGTCCAATTGGCATGTCCTTCCGCCTGCCTGAAGGAAATAATAACAATTTATAGCAGAATCAAAAATCATGTTTCTGTATTTTTGGGGGTTTTTTAAAGTTACTGCCAATACATCAGCCTATGGAAAAGCCTCAAATTGCTTTCCAAGTGATGGAGTGCCAGGAAGAAAAAGTTTCAATGTATACACATTTTACTGCCTCTACACTGGTTTAAAAAGCACACAAGATTGCCTGGCTGGAAGTAAGAAGAAAAGAAGTACCAGTTAAGTAAGGAATTTGTGAATCACATAGCCCTGTGCAAGTAAGGGGCCATTGTTAATGTTCAGGTTGTCGCAAAGCCATTGGTGAATTTGAGACAATTCAAAAACCAGTTACAATAGAAGGAAGAGGAGATTGGGCAATCTGCTGAAATTAAATCCAGCCCACAAGAAACAAAATCTTGCAAGAACCCAGCACTGAAGTATGCTGTGAGAACAAAAAGTATATGAGCAAGCACGCAGGTATAGTCTTTTAAAGACCAATGTCATTTGGTATGAAGGCAGTGGGTGTTGCACAGGTTTGCTAAGTATATCAAACTCTTACTTCTTTCAGTCAATTATACTCTGAAAACTTTGAAACTACCACAGATGTACAGGGAAGTAGCTGTATGGATTTCCACTCGCTATACCTGTAGTAATAAATCAATCAGTATCTCTCAGAAAAATACTATAGCACTACTTGCCCTGAAATAGCATTTTGAGTACACACCTGCAAAGGCAGATAAATTTTTCTAGATCTAAACTAAAACACTGCACCACAAATAGCAGTTTGCAATTATCAAAACAGCTTTTATATGTCTATTTTTAAGTGATGTTTCTTTAACAATATAATTATGATTTTGATTACTTATGCATCAACGTAAACTAAATGAAACCTATTGTAGGTTGTATTGAAAAAAATGTAAGTGACCAAACCTACAAACTTTTTTAAAACGCACAAGTCTTAAATAATCAACAACATAGATTTCAGTATGACTCTTTTTGTATGCAACAAGTTTATGTAGTAACCCTAAATGAATTAAAGCCCAGGCATGTCATCTTGATTAGTAATCTCACAAACCAAGGATAGGGAACCATATTTACTCTTCAACTGATAGTCACCTTGTGGGATCTGCAGCACACGAAGTTTAAAATGTAACATTTACTCAGATTCTGAGACTGGAAGTTGAATAGGGTACACCTCCTGCATTCTGTGGTGCATTGTGACTCGAATGCAATTTTCTATGCCATACTCATCCACTCTACATTTGTGTGCTCAGGTATCCAAATCCCTTCAGTCCAAGTCAATGCTTGTCCAAGCCATCCTGTCTAACAGCAGAATCTAGATGGAGGACTTTAGGTGTCTGAAGAAACAGCCAATTTCAGCAGTTTTCTCCAGCTGCAGAAATTCTTTCAGTAGTTCAGCAATGTGCAACCTTTAAGCATGCTTCAGATGGAAATGAAGGCAGAATAGAAACCCGCCTCCACACCTTGCCTGCTACTTCAGCCTTTAGCCTTTGTAACACCAAACACTTCAACTCCTCCTGGTGCTTCACCTCAGCATGCATCATATTATTACAGTATAAAGGAAGTAGTTTGAAGTACCAGTATTTTATGACCTCTTAGTTCAATCTATTGCTACATGATAATGACATACATATCTGTGACAATTGTCAAGCACCCATCAGTCTCCCAGTACTAATAGCTAGTTATTTACTAGCAACTACATCCAGACCCCTGATTTTCTCTCAGGACCCCTGAGGATTTTCCTGTTTTATCAGCTAAATACAAAATTCCACACATCTTTATACCTTGACTGTCTGGGTATCATGTCCTTCAGAGGTAACACTTGGGTTTTATGAGCTCCTGAGGAGAGGAAGCCAATCTCCAGGTCTGGGGCTGCAGGGATTGCCAGGATCCATGTCTTGGGGCTGGGGCAGATGAGGCAACGTCCTTGCTTGCAGCAGTGAGTTTGCACTATATCTGAAGACAGCACACATCATCCTGGACTGTAGTAACTGCATAATCAGCAGATTGAGGGAAGAGAAACTCATCACTTGTTAGACCACATCTATAGTAATGCATTTGGGGTTGGGATCTCTACCACTCAAAAGACACAGGTAAACTGGTGTGTCACCAACACTGTCAGGGACAGAACACACACATGTATCTCCAGAATATATGTATACATCCAGAATATATATATATATATCCAGAATATATATATGTGTGTGTTTTCTCATTTTTATATATACATATACAAAGATAGACAGAATATATATATATATATATACATGAAACAGAATCCATGGAGGGTAACTAACTGCACAGAAACCACCATAAGCATTTCTTGACTCACAGTGGGCTGTGTGCTAGAAAAATATTTAGGTGATATACTTTATGTACATTTTCATATCTTTCCCTTATTATTTTGCTACTTTTAGAAATAGGATATTGGGCTAGACAAACCTTTAATGTAATTCAATATGAAAGTTTTTATAAAGATTATTTTCAACTGTTTCAGTAACATGTTAACCTTACTATCTCAAATATCCAGAAAGCATAATTGAAAAGAATCCCAATATTTTAGAGGGGTTTGGATAAGCTCCTGTTTTCCATAAAGAAAGTATGAGGTTCAGGAAACTGGAAGACAAGATGAACCACAAGAGAATTAATCTGCAGCCATGGTCCACAAAAGTCTGAGAACTACCAAATCACTAAGTACTCAAAATCGTGTGCAAAATATGAATAAAATATTGATTTCATTAAAAATGTTAAGGACTACTTAATTCAACAACATTTTATATGTTTGCATATTTATTTCCAAATTTGCATATCTGTTTGCATATATCTTGTAAAGCTGAACGTTAATTATACTTTAAAATTGCGTATAAATGGTAACCAAGAATGTTGTATGAATTTTTGAAATAAGAGACACGCTCAAGTACCATTAATTATAAACTGCCATTTAAAGCACACTGAAGCAGACCTCATATTGAAAAAATATTGAGCCCTTGACAAATAAAAAAGGCAGCAAGAGTTATAAACTGGTCTAGCTGATTAAATGGTGTCTCCTACAAGCATAGCATAGATTTTTTTTTTCCTCTTTCTCCATCCAGATCATGGCTTACTTTTACTTAGAAGTGACACATGACAATTTGCTGGCCAAGGTAAAACTGCTGTAAACACTGTATGATTCACTGGTTTATAGTTTCTGTTTAGCGCAATTATCTTTTTGAATTTTTATTCATGTAGAAGTGACAGTAATATATAACAATAGACAAAATTTCATGGGTTACTTTAATGGACTAATGTCAAATGAGGTGAGTTGAAGTGATTTTCTCACATGCTAATTAGGTATGTGAAATGATTCTGAGTAATTTAAAAAGCAAGGTCAAATCTCAAGCAGCTTCCAAAAACCTAGACTTGCTAAATACACAAGACATGACAATCTGACTACCACTTAAAGTGGCAACTAGAGACAGTCAAATTTCTAATAGGTTTAGATATAAATCCAAGATCAGGTACCCTAGTAATCATTAAGAACTAGGAGTTTCCTAAAAAACTGTTCCTTAAGAATATTGCAAAAGTATTATTTACTCTTGTTAATTTTGAGAACATGCGTAGAAGATCCATTAATACTTAAAGAAAATAATTCAAACGTACAGCTTGCATAGAGAAGGCTCCACAAGTTTATTAGTGCAAATCAGTGTTGCTGCCCTTAAAAGTTACCTCTCTGCGACAAGCTGTTCCCTTAAGCAAGGACAGCAGAAAGGTAAAAGTCCACACCTCTCTCTAGTCACTCCAAACTGATATCTTAATTTACATGAACAATGAAGCTGAATTTGCATTAATTGATCAGACTGCAAAGTATGTAAGCAGAGATGCAAACTCACCTATCTTGTTGTGCTAGCTTTGCCTCAGGGGTGGTAACATCAGTGCAAGGAGCAGACTGACAGACAAGACAGACTGAGCAGTGAAGTCTAAAACTTCTGCATGTATTATGCAAATGGGATCACATCCATCAGCTTTAGTGATGTTGCACTACAGATTGAATTTGGTCTGGCATAGGTCTGGCCTAACACTGGCATGTTATCAGCCATTCACACTCCTTGGTCAAGCAAGGGGACTTTCTTCAAATCTACAGAAGCCTTGTTGCCTGATCTGTATTTCCCACCAGAAATACAGACTACAACGAGAGGGAGAGCCAAGAGATGCACTATGGAAATGCAGTTCTGTGGTTATCTCTATGTTAAAGTTTGATTACAGGAAAATAGCCAAAGAGTAGCCACCTCAGAGACATAAACCTCTCATTTAATCCTGTCTTCCAAGAGACACCTATTCTGCCTGCAAATTCCTTCTTCTTCAGCCCACACTTGAGCCTAAGCAAGTGGTTCCCTTAGAGGACACACATACTCAAACAGAGGCACAGAGCCCTACTGTTAACATTTCTTCCACCATGCAAACACTGTTCACACTTGCAGAGCTGAGTTAGATGTGCACTACCAGTCTAATAGTTGTGGATTCATAGTGTAACATGTCAATGGTAAAAAATCATGGCCGATTTTCTTGCTCTCTGCAGGAAAATAATGTGAAACCCCATGATTTCTAACTTTTGATTTTTCAAGATTTCCTAATTTTTCTGATTTTTCTTTCCCTTTTCACAAAACAGTCTTCAAAGGAAATAAATGACACAATTCCTGTGACCTTTCATGAAATCACATGTCATTACTTCCAACAGTAACTGATTCTCAGCCTTGGTTCTTTCTTCTGTATTGGTGTAGAACTTAGAGAACTTAGTTTTAAAGTAGCAACAAGCACAGCTGTATAGAGCAGGGAACTTCCCCCATGGCTAAATATGCAATGATTGAGCTACCAGCAGCCATTTGATGCTTTTCTTCCAATTCCCATGTCCTACAACCATGGAACATTTATTTTGAAAAGAGGGAAAAGAAAATGGGTGCTTCTGCTTCTTGAATCTAAGACATTTCTACAGCTGTAATTTTTCGTTCTAATGAGGATCTATAGAAAATGAATTACTAAAGCATTAGACAAGCACCAAATAGTTCTCCCTCCTGATTGATTACACTCTAACGACAACAAAATCTCATGGTTGAGGCACTAATGAGTATTAGATAACCCATCTGTTTGTAATAGGAGCATGCTAGAGTGCCTGTAACAGAAGGACATCGTATCGATATTTTGTTACAGAAGGGTCTAGAACTAGACTTTTTTAAAGAATTGGGATCCAAACAAAAATCTTTGTAGTAAAAATGTCAATTGCAGGGATAAGCCAAAATCCTGACTCAGTGTTATGCACTCAAACTTGTATGACTATAAGTATTTAAGTATTGAGTCAATTTCTTTTGCTGAGCTTTCATGAGTAAAGTTATCTATTTAGCTAAACACGGAAGTAATTTGGCAGCATGATTTAAACACAGGCTAAATTAATACAACTTAAACTTTAATTTCCTCTGCTCTTTTATTATGGTTTGCTACTTTGATACAAAACAGCAATTGTATTAAATTTGGGCCTCAGTAACTAATGAGTAGGTGGTAGTGGAATTAGTCAGTCCTGATTCAGAAATGTTAATATAGCAATTCATAGTTTGTGTCATCTTTGTTTAATTTTAGTGCAGGTAGGTAGTTCAGTAATGTTTGATAATAATCATTGTAGTTTGGTGTATTCAAGACTTGCAAGACTAATACATGTAAGCTAATGTCTAACTTACATATTTTTCTTGATTTTTCAAGTCTAAGAATCTTCTGAAGTGTTTTATCAGCAAATTCATTTTTTAACAGTATACACAAAATATATGTAAAGATGCACACATCACTTTATTTATGCAAAAACTATAAATACCAGTGTAGTTGTTGGAGATTTTCATACGCAGCGTGCTTCAGATAACTGCTTTAAAATGGATGACCTGATAAATGTACTAATTCCTTACTATTTAGCAGCCTATTTTCAGTGCAATTCCCAAATAGAGGCAGGAAGGCAGGAAGACAGGAAGGCAGGAAGGCAGGAAGGAAGGAAGGAGAGAAATGTAATTTTGTCCTTTTTCAAATTATAATAAAGAATAATTAATACAGAAAAAAAACCCTGTAAGAAAGTAAAGGGATTTTTTTCAGATAATTGCCATGCCTTGTCATTGTAGTCTTACCAATAGACCATATCCTGATCACACTTCATACAGAACGGTGCAAAAGTAAGTTTCAGATTTCACAGTTTGATCTCATTGATTTTCATTAAAAGAATCTGTTCTTGCTGGAAATACACCTGTAACCATTAAAATGTTAGGTAGCTGCAGCTGGAAATGAGCTACTATCTTTTGCTTTCAGGTACTCTTATCATGTGTCTCCCAGTCTTGGTTTCCCCAAAGGTGCAAAAAAGACCAAGGGCCTTAAAAGACAGCACATCAACTTCTGGACTTGACTACTGCAATTGTAGCCATGAGAAAAGAGATCTCTGAACATAACAGTGATCCACAAAGGAAAACACAGAGCTTGTGTCTTTGTTGCTTTTATACATTCTGCAGAATGCCAAGATGATGTTGTTTTACATCAAGTTTTACAAGTTGCTTAAAAGCTTATTTTCTGCTCTTTGAAATACAAGGGAGACCAGGTTTTGCTCAGCACTAATTGGAGGAGATGGAAGTACTTAACTTTTGTCAATTTTTTTTCTCACAACTGCTGTTGCTTAGCAGTTAAGACATACTGAATACACTTCTGTTATGCTTGTTGTAAACTTGAAGACAGCATTTTCTGTAGTGTATTATCAATTACTTCTGCTCAATTCTGTATGCTCTGCTTGAGGAAAAATAATATATAGACAGCTTGTGGTGACAGTCCACCTTTTCACGCATTCTTACATGCACATAAAACAGTAAGAAAACAAAAACTAATTTGATAATCTCAGGAAAGGAAATCTCTAATCTTCAATAACTTGATTTTTGCAACTACCAGTCTAATCTATTGTTACAATACTACTTCATCCTCAAAAACCCTGTTCTATGTGGAAGCAGTGATGTCAGCATTGCTAAGGAAGGGCTGTATGGCCATTTTAACAAGGCTATCACCCACTTTCTAGCTAAGTGACACTTTTCTAATGGTTAAAGAAACTCCCACAGCAGAGCCTGTCCAAAATCAAGCAGCAGTTAAGCATATCACCTGAGATGTTTAACTTTGTATAGCTCTGGGGTTTTTAAACTGGCTGTGTATTTCACTCTATCATGATATTAAAATGAGAGTTATGGAGAGAGAGAGAGCGAGAGAGAGGCGGGGAGAGAGAGAGAGAGAATACGGGCAGTAGAAATCATTTATTAACTGGATACATCACAACTTCTCCTGAATGTATACAGTGTTGGCAGACTCCAAGAAATTCCTGTGGACAGATCTATGCTGAGCAATCTGATCAAGGAAGGGGTAGAATCAGTGCCATCCTGCGTATATAATAGAACAAAGTCAAAGTGTTAACCATATAGAAAGAGGTTTTCATTCTTTTCTTTCCCTATATTAAAATGTCGATTTCATTGAAGATAAAACCAATGCTATTGGCTTATTCAAAGACCGGATAATTGTAGTAACAGAAAAGGCAGAGTTCTCTTGCTTTGAGAAGTATCTGTGCAACCTATGATACCAGAGAAGGCGCAGAGCTCTATGACACTTGTATTTGTAGGATTTCTCAATTTGCCTCTAAAGTAGAAACGCTTCTATGGCAATCTACTTTTCAGATAAGTTTTGCAAGCACAGCCTCATATTTCCAAATTTGTACCCACCTAATTAAAAAAAAACAAAAAATGAAGATTGCTTTCTTAATGCAAGATATTTTTCTAAAATGATCAGTATATGAACATAAATGTATCCATCCCTAGAGTAACTGCTTGGCTGAGCTGACAAAAACCAACAAGGAAGCCTGTACGTGGAATTCCCCCAGCTCTGTATTGGAATCCCCTGAAAACCTTTGTCTTAGCCATGTTCTGAAAATTATTTCAGCTAGGGGGCGTTCAACGAACATCTTTTCCATGGCGGCACCTCAGACATCAACCTGTTCCCAGCAGCCGTGACAGCAGCGTCCTGGTGAGAGCTGTACGTGCAAAACCCTGATATTCCGAGATTTTAAATTTCTCCCTTATTCTGCATGCAAGGGCCTCAAACTTCACTGTGAAGCTGTAGCAACACGAATAAATAAGAATTAGTGTCTCATACAGAAACGTGTCTGCCATTTGCTCGTGCTATAGTTCTACTATAAGCACTCTAACGCAGGGATACCCCCAAAGCTCTGCTACTCTGAATCTAACAGGGATATGCGTTATACCAATACAATTAAGCCATAATGCACAGAACAGATTAGAGCAGCAACAGTTTTGACAGTGTAAGTTCATGCACACAAAACTACTACTGGCATAAAATGGAGATCATACCTCATGTTACCCCAGCTTTCCTACTTCCTGCAAGTGACAGCAGTAGCATAACTGTAACTGTAAATATTTACCAATGCAACTATTTTGAAATACTACATCTGGGGTATTTAGGGGGGCAAAAGCTTCATATCAATTAAAGCTTAGCTTCCCTGGCCACATGTCACATGTGGCTCCAGGACACCGGCACCTCCACTTTCCTGCATGAGTTTCCTCCATGAAAGGAAGTCACGAAGTTTCATCACACGTCCACCCACCAGGGTCTGCAAGAGAACATTTAATCCTGCCTCTTCAATGTAGGAAAGACATGTGCATCAGCACCTTTTAACTGGCTTAAATAAGGGACACAGATTTCAAAGTTTTGAACCAACAAATAAGATAAATACAGATCTATAAGCACAGGTTCGATAAGGGTAGCTAGATGCTGAAGTAAGGCTAAAATTTGCCTTCAGAAACTGTAACTTCTTCTATACTGATGATTCTCTGGCATGTCACAGCCTCAGCTGACTGTGTTGGGGCAGGAGGTCTGGTTAAGAAAATGCTGTAACACCCCCTCAGTCCATATTGCATGAGATTTCTTTTGCTGTTATCTCCCCTTCTGCAGATGAATAACAGAGGAAAATACACAGCACGGCAGGTGACTCACTGTATTAGTAGAAGCCCTGTATTAAATTTGATAGATGAGAATTTCCATAATTTCATGGGTGCTACTTCAAGAAAAAAATAAGCTGAACTTTCATTGTGCTGTGGGAAGTAACAGCACATCAGCAGTTATGGTATTACATACGGACTTTGGCTTCCTCCTGGGAGTTGTTTTCCTTAGAAGCAAAGCTGATTCCTATTTTCCACTTTGCTGATAGCTCTGTTCCTGCATAGTTTGTACTACAGTGGGAACCATTATGCACCCTTCCCTCTCCCTCCCACCCCTGCATACCTACACACTTCCTCTTCCCAGAACAAAAGCTTTTTCCAGTTATTTAAGGAATCTCACAAAATTGTATTTCCTATCCTTATATAGGGATCTCAATTATTAGTTCCAAAACATACTTTTGAAGGGGAAAGTATAATTGTTACTCAGGAGCTGAGGCTCAAGCCTCTATCAACTTTGTATTTAATGTTAAAATAATCATGGGAGAAAAGCTTTTGGGGAAAATGGGATTCCCTACCCAGTTCTGGTTGCACTACCTGTCTGAAAACAATTTGATTTCAGAGGATTATTTATGCAAGGACTCCAGAATCCAAACTTACTATAAATTCTGGTTACCTTCAGATATTACTAGTCACTGTTTTATGGAACTGCCACTGAGGATTTAGTTCACAGTCTGCAAGCAGTAACGATAGAAACTCAAGACAAGTCAGGTTACTACAGCTTAGCTATCAGACCCTTGAAAATACATCATATAACCTTTAGAAAAACAAGCTTCCAATAAACACAAGAAGCAAATTCCAGTCTTTGATTAAGAATTCTCTTATCTCTTAGCCTTGATTCCCAGGGTAATGAGATGACTTTGAGAAAGCTGTCTTTAAGTATCTCCCCTTTATGCTGTCCAGAATTCTGCAGGC
Source organism: Gymnorhina tibicen (assembly GCA_013399875.1). Lineage (NCBI taxonomy): Eukaryota > Metazoa > Chordata > Aves > Passeriformes > Artamidae > Gymnorhina > Gymnorhina tibicen. The sequence goes on from VXAZ01006599.1 coordinate 589,440, forward strand.
TATATGGCTCATTAGATGCTTCTCATAATACTGATTTGCCTCTGCCATAATCTGTCTCTTTGCTGCCCGAGTGCAGGAACGCCTCACATTAAATTAAAGGGCCAGAAGCACAGGACATTTCAAGAAGGACAAGGAGGTGGCAAAGCCCACTGATTCTACAGGGAAATTGCTTTCTTAAGGGAAGTGTTTCATGTACTCAGGAAGTCTGGAAGATGTACTTTCTGGGAGAAGGTGGTTCAGTGCTGATAGAGGTGCTAATATAAACTGTATATGAGACTATTGTTATAACTTTAAAAAGATATACAGCCAATCCTTCAGCCTTTCTGTTCCCCCAAAGTCAGTATTTTATTGTTTTTAAAGCTTTGCGTTGACACAGTGCCGACCAAAGGCAAACACTACAAAATACAAGCACAGACCCAGCATGTCACTTTGCAAAACAAAAATAGAATGGGGAAGAAGTCCTACAATGTCATGCAAAACATTTCTAGGCCTAATTAAAATAGAAAAAAGAAGACAGTTTTGATGGAATGAATTGTCCTTAACCTAGAAGAAGAAACATTCAGAGAATGGGAAGAAAAACAGTGCCATATGCTGTTACATTAAAAAAGTGCCTTAGAATTCTATAAATGATTGAATTTAGACTGAATGAAGAACTGTAAGCACCTGAACACTGAAAATTACTGTCTTTTGTTACAATCCATAGAAAATAGCCTAAAACTGGAGGCATAATTTTTTGGAAACTACTATATTTTGGAACTATTTTGGAACTTTGCTTACAACATTTAGCCACGCACAGAGAACAGGAATGGTGTACTTGAGATGAAGGAGTTGTGGGGCACTGTACTACAAAACACACAGGGCCACAAACTGATCTGTGATTAGCACAATGCAGTGGAACAGCCCTTGATAATCAAGCCTCAGAACAGGATCAGACTAAGACCAGAGCTGCTCTTGTCAGTAACAACTTTATTAAGCAAAGTATTGACATTCCCCCACATCTAAACAGAAAAAAACCAAAAAAGAAAAAAAAACCCCAAACCAACAAACAACCCTTTTTATTGATTATGCCTTTCTTCTTGAAGAGTAAATTTTCAAACAGTATGGTGGAGCTTAATTAGTACCACTGTAAGCCTAGTTCAAACTTGCAGTGAATTCAAGAAAATCATTTTCCATTTACATTGTAGTTGGTCTCAGTAGGCCAAGTTTACAGAGAGCACACCCCTGTAAATGTAGTCAAGTTGAAAACAATGGCACTGTTCATACAAGTAAGTACAATTTTGTACAAATAATGCTCATAGGAAGGAAGGTGCTCAGGATACAGCCCTATTGATAACTTCAGTGGCACAAAATCACCTCAGCAAAAAAAACAAACCAGGCTGCAAATGCTAAAGGTTAAAAAAAGAGGAAAATATACCTTGCTATATAACAGACAAAACTAGAATGTCTTTGGATATTTCCTTATCACGCAAACCCCAAAATATGGAATGATTCACTCAACAGTTTCAGTCATCCATCCAGCATGAAAATAAGTGTTTCATAATAATGTTTGTGATGGTTCTGAAACAATAAAGAAACATGTAAATTACACCAATACAATAAAGACTTGATTATGCAACTGTTTTGCCTCCTTCACTTCAGCAATAAACAAGCAAATAGAGACTGAATTGAACACAACATATACTGCAAAAGAATATTCACTTGTGTTACTGCTTCAGCTACTTAAAATAAATAATTTTGGTAAATCATTGTCATTAGGGGACCCTATTTAAGGTCTGTATCACAATGATCTTGAGACTAATTTCATCATGTTTGTGCTCCGCTTCCAGATTTTCAAGACAGAATTGCTTTGCTCTCAAAAGACAGCAGAATACTTTTCACAAAATGTGTTCGATAAATTTTTAGGAGTGTCAGCATTCTATTTTTCAGAATTAATATCTTGAAATAATCTTTCCTAAGTATTTCTACGTGAGAAGACCTATGCATATTAGGATTTACAAGTCTTGTTTTAACTTCATTACACTCAATGGAAGTTAAGTATAGGAAGAAAAATAGCAGAGCACATTTAAGCCTGAATCAGGATATTCCACTTTATATTTTAGACCAAGACAGAAGAACACTGAAAACTATATATCAGGCAGCTTTCAAAGTGCACATACAAGATATGCCACACAAATCATGGCAATATGCTAATAAAATCAGTTATTTCTTTTCTCATGCTGTTGTAAGAAAAGACACCAACAATGTTGTTTATGGGGGTGATCAGAAGAAATAGACACCTTTTATTCAGCTACATGAAATCTAAATTTAAGAGAACGTTTCTCTTTCCTGGTTCTGTGTCAGAGTAATGGACTTTCCCACACCACTGTGGATGAGAATCCACATTTAAAATTTGATTCATTAATGGTGCTAGAAGCAGCATTAACTCATCCTCCAGCCCCTATAAGCTGTGCCAGAAGGGGTCACAGAGTACTGGTGCTGGCCAGCAGCCAATGACAGCATGGCGAGCAGCCAGCCATTCTGTTATGAACTGGAGGGGGTTCCTGAGGGAATTTTACAGTTTTTCTGTATTTCCACCTTTATTACAGCTCAAGATCTTCTGCAGAGTTTGCATGTACAGCTTATGGATACCAAAGGCTATGCTTTTCTTTCACTGAATGCTTTCATAAAGAAACCAAATCAACAGTAAGATTTTTTTAAACAGCTTCAGGAACTTTAGGTGCATGGATTTCTTTTGGCCACATCACATCCATATCCATGACTTTGAGGAACTGATAATTTAAGGTAATTCATGCTTTCCTTGCCAGCTGAGAAAAACAAATATAGGAATTAGTAATACTATCTTGTCTAAGTTCTCTATTTAGGAGGAAAATAATCTTCTTTGTTACAGTTTCCTGTACTTTAACATTCTTACCATGAATAATGAATTACCGGATTTGGAAATGAAACATTCTGCAGCAAGATTTGGAAAATTTGTACATACCTTATGAAATGAAACCAAGATACATGGCTTCTGAGAAAATAAAATAATTAAAGCCAGTATACAAGAAAAAGAGGCAGTATGGGCTATGGAGGAAAAAAAATTTACCTTGGCGTAGTACAACAGTAGGCAATGTCACTGATACATTGTTTTCTCATACATATTTATAAAAGTCCATATGTAAAAGCACCTGCCCTCAAATGCACAACACAAAAATCCACAGTTCTTTGGGAAATGGACTTTGTATAATCTGATAGAAAAACTTTACTGCAGCATGCTTGAAAATAGATTGAAAATTATTGCCCCACTTTGAACACTTCCTGAAATGCACTGTAATATCAGTACAAAGCTGACTGCATCAATCAGGTATCTTCAGATGCTTCATTTGATTTTTCAGAGAGATGAGAAAGAAACAAAGTGACTAGACCAAGCAATTCCAGGTACTAATAGCACATTAATCAATTTGAAATGATCTCGTTTTGTCTGCTGCTGCAATGGTTTAGAAGATATTTCCTAAACAAATAGATAATACTTTCTTTTCTATTACAACTGATCAAACTCTGAGACTTCTGTAAGAATTTTTTTAAAAACCCACCACACAATACTAGTGCTTTTTTTTATTAAAGAGCATGCTCACAATTGTGAAATCATGGTTACAGAAGTTCAAATAAAGCTTATTTTTTAAATTCTATCTGACCTTGGATTTGACAAAATTGTATGTGGGTCAAGATTATGAAAGGGCTTTCATTACATGAAGTTATCTAAGTATTGTTCAGACTGGTTTTCAGGATGAAATACTAGCTGAAGTTTGTATTTACTTCATGTGCAATCACTTTAACCTTGCTATTTGCACAGCAGATGTCTTCTTCACAAGACTACAGAAGCTATTGACTATAAATCGTGATAAGATAAGCTGTTCATTCCTTCCTTGTCAGAGCACTCTAAAAAGTCGCATAAAAGAAAACAATTACTGAACTGAGGCAAATACTAAATGTTGATCCTTGAGTTCTTATGGGGTCTGCTGTATGGCAGCTTCTGACCAAGTCAAACCAGCAGAATTAGAACCCTTGTAGGAAAGTCAATATACAGAATTTGATTCACTTGTGAAATTTAATTCATATGAATGCCAAGACTGCAGTTACAATTTTTCTAATTGGCACTATTTCTGAAATCTCAACAGGTAAAAGAAGATTAAATGAGCATAGTAATTCAGCTACTTCCTTTATCCTTGCATCTTACACATTCAGCCATCAGTGACACAATGTGTGGCTATAGTGGGAATGGAAAAGCTTCTATTCCCCATCCTAGTGGGGAAGAGAGTGGCCAAGACTGCCAACTCAATAGTTTAAATTAACAAAAACCTCCACTGAGTGCTTTCCACTATCTCTGGAAATAGTTTTGGAAAGCAGGTTCCATCAATTCTTCTGCTTTACCGATGAAGGAAATTTGTTCCACTTACAAGACCAACATCTAATCAACATAAGAAAGGCTGAGGGCTCCAACTTCCCGTTAAAAACAGAAAGGTATGAAAAATACACAGCAGATGATATTTTGGCCATGTGTGTCTTCACAATAATGGTTAAAAAAATAAACCTAGATAAGGTGAACTGCCCTGTAGAGAAGGGAAGATTGTTCCTTGATTGGAGAGCTATTAACATGCTCTAGGCAAAGTTTCTAAATCATCCCAAAAAAGTTTGGCATTTTTGAACTTAAATTAGTGGCCTTCAGGGAACTCACTATAAGGAGAAAAGTATTATCTTTTTAATCTCTCTCCATAAGGTGAAACAAAAAACCAGCACGCCTGTTATTTCAATTGTCTTCTACAAATGAGCCTTCTCGAAATACAAACCTGATTCTGCTTTTACTTATGTGATGTTAATGAGCTGCTCCTGAACCTTTTCAAGTACATGAACAGTCAGGTTACTTCCTGGAGCAAAACTGACTTTTTGTGGGATTCACTGATGCTAAGCAGCAAAAGATGCATTACAACTGAAGTCCTTTTTTTATATATGCTTTGTCTTACAATATTCTACAGCCTTTAGGCATCTGGGAATCTCAGAACAAACAGAAAAGTTATCTGCAACCCTACCTTAAAAGATGACTTATTGGATAAAATAACAAATAATTGGCAGATCACACACGAGTGCCATAAGATAGTCGATCTTTAAAGTGCATGCACATAGGGACAGGCCTAAAACAATATTAGCATTACTATACATAAATTAGTCAGATAATCTGTGTATATTCAGTCCAATAAACTGGATTTACTCAATTCAAACAGATTCTGCAGTGGCAAGACCACAGTCCCTATTTGCATGCTGCAGTTCAGTCTCCTTTGCCTGTATGCTGTTAAATCTTCCTGAAAAGCAGAGATTCCCTACTGCACATTCTGAATTAAATGAAACAGAAATTACAAAGGTATACAGCCCCAGTACTTGATTAGCTATCCAATCAAAGAGTGAAACCAAGCAAGATGATATGACTGATTATACTGATCCATTTGGATTGTTATTTGTCACATTATTCTTCTCCAAGTGACCACAGAGACTTAACACAAGTAACGAGGAAAGCTATTCTCTGGTTGCTTAGAATCAAAGTTTAACAGATCTGCTGGTGATTTTCCTGCTTCCCCTGTCAGCCCTGCCAAATTTCTTTTCAGCAAACTAATACCCAGTTATTTTTGCCAAATCTTCAAGCTTTTACTAAGTAAGAAAAGTATGATATATCTGTTTTCAGATGCTGTGAGTCCACAACTTTCCATATCCTCACAAGTGGCAGACCCTGCTATTTGAGCACCACAACCCAAGTGTTCCTTCATAACTGCTACACACAGTAAAGCAATTGTTTTGAGGTCATTTCAAAGTCACCTCTTGTGTGGAAGAAAAGAAAATAGTCATAAGATCAGATATGCAACCTTGTGAAGATGGCATGTTACATGGCGACAAGGTAGGTGAGCTGTAGAATTAGGTCTGTAACTGGAAGGCATTTCTAATAGCCCTGGAAGCAGCAAACAATAAATGTGATGGTGCACAAGAAATTCATGATGCAGACCTATTTGCAGGGGAACATGCAGAGAAGTATGTGATTACTGTCTTACAGCAAATAAAGATGACATAATATTATCTTTAAAGGAGGCAAATTTCAAACTAAGGTAAACATAATCTATCCATTCTTCTTAGCAAAACATCCTATCAGCCTTAGGAAAGAATCTCATCACTAGAAAGCCACAGGTGTTGTTTCTATTTCTCAGTAAGTGAGGTGCATTTCCTACAGTCTTGTGGAAGACTGCATCCTCCATGGCATAGTTTTGTAATGTAACACAGGCCTGTTACCTGTTAACAGATACAAAATCATATGATCCAGGTGCATCAGCCTTCCAGACTCTTAATTTGTTCAAATACAATAACTACCAACTTTTAACTTTGGTTTGCACAAGACATTCTGATGCATATAGGAGCTGCATCTGCACATATACCTCAGCTCAATCCTCACAAGGACTTTTTTGGGGCTTTTAATCAGAGGTTGAATCCCTTGTCTTGCTTGTTGTGGGCACAATATATAGACTTTTTCCAGAAAAGTGTTATCACGTAGGACCTATGTGCTTCAGAAGGACATTCTGTCTTTCTGCTGGAGTTTTCTACAGTGTCCAGTTTTACACTCCAACACACAAATCTAATGCTAAACCCTGAAAGCAGACTGAAATATGCTACTTCTAGGGAATGTCTGCCACCCTTGCAATCCCTTTTTCTTTACTGTTCCAAATCACCTTGCATATTGTAACCCACTTTTTACTCACAGGAGAGGAGAGAAAACTTAAAACCCACAATTCTACTTTAGGAGAATAACAGGACAAAATTCAGTTTAGAAAAACAGAAAAAAAAAAAAAAAAAAAANNNNAAAAAAAAAAAAAAAAAAAAAAAAAAAAGGAAAGAAAAGGAAAGGAAAGAGAAGCAATTGAAAAGATAAGAGAGATCTAAGAGTCCTTGAACACCTAAATTTTTCCCTACTATGCCTGGTTCATATCTCCAGCTGCCAGACTGTCAAGTCTGACAATAACTGCTGTAATTGGAATCTGCTAAAGAAAATAGGATACTATGAGCAGCCATGTTTAATTAAACAGTGGGAAATTCATATTAGCAATAAACACAGGAAGTGTCAGAAGTCTTGGCAAAAGCCAAGCACAGTGCCACTTTTCTGCTCTGTACTTAAGCTGTCCTTTTTACTGGTTGTCTTTACAACACAGCAGAGACATTCAGGACTTCTACATAAGGATCCTTAGGTATGCTAATGAAATACCATGTGATTCCACCTGTCCAGAATAAGAATGCCTAATTCTGATTCAGATGTTCTTGCTTTGATTCACAATTTCATGGAAATATGAATGTAGACATGGAGAGCTTGATGGACTGAAAAAATGCCTCTCAGTGTGGACTTCTGCTTTGGTAGTAGTAAATCTAGAAAGGAGCACCAAAATAGTCCCATTATCTGTTACACAGTCATAGAAGCGACGTTATTAAAATCATTTCAGATTAGCTACAATATTGGGACTGAAATTATTCCTGAAGACCACATGGTATCATAGGTTAAAAGCCCAAACCAAAACAAACCTGAGTAGAACAACTGAGTAGAATCCTTTTTTATCTGTCCTGGAAATAGGTAAAGACAAGAAGTCACATGCTGGTTTCCTTTTTCACAGTACACACCACTAAAACAGACACTGTTTTTTATTAGAGGTGGATGTGAAAATCAGTTATTTTCAATTAGCTAAGAGAAGGCCAACCATGGAAACACCACCGAAGTTAGAATATGATACTCAATAAGAAACATATGAAAGAAAGTTTAAGAAGGGGTTAAACCTGACTGAACTAGAAAAATCATCAATGGTAAGAATGTACTGAAAACAAACAAACAAAATGTGGCATTTATTTCTTTCAGGGAGATAACATCTATATGATGAAAAAGGGTTGAATAATCAGTAAGATTAGATTTTATTACAATCCAAGATGAAAGAGGTTAGCCATGCTTGGAGATCTAGAATCACTTTTTAATGAAAGAGAATAAAAGTTATTTGCCCAGTTAAGTCACACAATCCAGCATTAAGCTTATGAAATAAGCAACCTGATACAGTAAACAATGTAAAATGCAAAAATGTTCCCTTTAAAGATTGACAGAATCAAAACTTCATGGCATTGGTCTAATTAAGAAGGTGCACGAAACCAAAGTCTTCAGAAATCTGGGCGAAAAGCAAGCTTTTCAAGTCCAGGATAATGCTAAAAATCCCCAACCACTCTGCAAGTCCTGAACTGTCCTATGGAAGTTGTTCAGAGAAAAGGCTCAGATGAGATGGATCAGCAGACAGGTACTCTCAGTAACCTGCAAAAAGATAAACATGGCCACCATTTTTGTATCCACCCATAACATTTTTAAAAATATATACTCTGCTAGAAACCAAGGAAGCATTACAGAAGCAAAGGTGAAGCCTAAAGAAAAAGTGGTCAATGCCAAATATTTATTTATGCTGCATGTGGGTAACAACCAGGTTCTGACGAGCACATTTTCAAAAAATATAGAGGAGTATACATTAAATATTGTCTCCCTCAGTGCACATGCTGACTGTTTCCTGGGACTGCTGCTGTTTGACTCAGGCTTAAAACAATTTGTTTCATTAGAAAAATAAGGCATTTTCGATGGGATGAGAAGTAAAATGGTATAGATGTTTTTCAGTATCAAAATCAGTACAACAACACAACAAAGCAACCCCAGAGAGGAGCAGAACTGAACCAGTACAAATCATCATAAGGCATTCTCTGACAATATATCTGCCTCAGGAAACAAGAAAGATTTCACATACGTATTTTTAATTAATTCAAAGGAAATTTGTACTGTTTTAAGATAAAGCACCATTCCATTTCACAGCAATTAATTATTTCTTCATTCACTATTATCAGGATGTGATACCTTGTATTTCAAACTTTGCAAGTTCAGCCAAAAGTATAACAGCTGAGGTTAAAATGCATGCTGCAAGGAAACTTTACTTAGCGTGTAGGGAAGTTACACAATTGTGATATTTAATGGCCTGGGAAAGGAAGATAGGAATAGCAATCTGCAATTTTAAGTGACCAAACTAATTGGGAAGAGGAAGTCTGGAAAAGTGCACTAAAAGGTCTACGTTCCATTATTCAAGTGAATAATAAAAACAACAGTAGTCTTGGAATACAATGCATCTCTTCTAGTCTTACAGAGCAGTTTCTTACTACTAAAGGAGTATTTAGACATGGAATGAGGAGAGAATTAATCTATCAGGAAATTAAAGGTAGCAGATTAACCAAAACTGAAAAATTAATGACAAGGGTCAGGGGAGTCAGCAAGTCCAGTGCACCTGTTACATTTTCAAGAACAGCCAACTTTCTTTCTTAAAAATCTAATACTTAAAATTTGGGTTTAGGCTATTTCAGTTAGGCCTTTTTTTGCTTTTCATTTTTAAATATTTTTTGTGTTCTGCAGGACTTCAGCTGCTGGTTGCACAATTTTGGACTCTATTCAGAAACAGAAAAAAAAAACCAAACAATCACCCTGAAAGTGATTCTTTGTTCTAAGATTTTGCATTCTTAAGCACCTCAGTTCCCTTTAAAGCCAGCTGCACAGGGATCACAGCAGTGGGCAGCAAGAAATACGCAGGTCTCCTCAAGAGCTCCCTTCTTTTGTGGTTTTTTTGTCTTTTCAAGGTGTTCAAAGGAAGAAAGCATCAGAGATGTCTCGATTAAACCTCTTCTTGAACATTTTCCTTCTGAATTTTCTCCCTATTTTCATACGACTGGGAAACACAGGTGTTTTCACCTTGATTGGCATAAGAACTCCAATTGCTTACAAAGTGTATTGACATTAACGAATCATTCAATTAGTTCATTATTATTATTATGAAAAGGACAGCATCGATGCCAGTTAAGGCATTTGGAAGAAACAATCTGCAACTGAAATTTCTCTCATGTTAGGATGTGAGATGCTGGACTCAGTACATGATTCACTGTGTATTTTAACTCTTTGACAAAGAATCAGAGACTTCATCCTTATTGTATTATTTATGCAATCCAGCTTCTCTTTTTTCCCTCCCAGGCCCAAGAAGAACTCGAACCAAAGATAGTAAGGCGCTAAAACCAAGATCTCAAAAGCAATTGAGACGCTTGGACACATAAGGCTTGCTTCCATTGAAGTAAACAGTGAAAACCCTCAGAAGAAACTGGAAGGAAAATCAAAGTTTGTTCCTTGTCACATGTGCAGTTCCCTTTGCAGAGAGCTTCCTATGTAAAAGAAGAATTCAGTCTTAAATTCTTAACAGGGATAATCATTACTAAAGGATTAGAATCACTAAAGAAAAATATCAGTTTTAGCAGATTGCCACTAGATGGAGCAATTTAATATTAAGATTTCCATTTATAAAGATTCTTTCTCTAATACACCTTTCCCATTACCGATTTATTTTTCCTTTTTATGCTAAGGACACTTAGAAATGATGTGTCCTTGCATATTATGCAAGTAACAGGAAAGCTGCATATGAATAAACACTAATGTTTCTATATCTTGCCTGTATTGAAGCAAAGACTGGAAACAGTGTAAGGTAAACTGCAACTCTAAAGTGCTTCAGTTAAACTGTTAATTTAATTAATCCACCAATCTACACTCCCTAATCTTCAGAAACATTAAGCATTAAGAAATATTAAGCAGTTTATCAGAATACTATGCTCTCTATTCACCCAACACCAGAATTTTTTGCCAGCAGAGATTATTCTACCCTACCCTGAACCTTAGCCTATTACATATTTAGAATTCTTCTACATTTTAGTATCAAACTGAGAACTAAGAATATTTTGTACTGACACAAAAGGAAAAGAGACTTGACCTCATTATCTTGAGTCCCAATTTACATCAGTTGTATCTAAGATGGCTGTAGAACTACAGTGCCTTCTGTCAGTGTAAGACCAAAAGTTGAACCTATGTCTACTTATATTTCTAATGTTAATTTCAAGCAACAATTTACAGTTGTTACTATCCAAAATACTGCCTGATGACATCTATCTGTACCTTGTGAAGGTGATGTGTATGTTTAAAAAACAAAACATTGATGATGTTGCTGAACGCAGCTCTGAGGCACCAAGAAAGTAAATCCTCAATGATTACATGGCTCTTACAATCCTTCTTAAATACTGGATTTGCTGGGAAAAGGGGAAGCAATAAACAGAGTTAAGGACAGCCTGTGAACAGCAATCCCCAACTGGCCTCTGCTTCACCTTTTTCTTTTAAAAGACTTCTGTTACACTATACTTATGAAATATTCGTATTTCTGATTGGTAAGTATGATAATCTAAGCATCATGAAACCGAGTTATACTGTCTGCTGCATCTAAAGTCTGCAAACATCATAATACAGTATACAATTTTATTATCCTTCCTATTATTGCACTTTTCTAATGTTAAATCAACTTCTACCTGCATAGCAGGTGCAAATAACAACTGGATTTACTGTTGTATTTAGGTCCATGGTGAAAATCCATGCTTTTAATGTCTAGATGCGGTGCTTTCTTCTAACAACTGTTACTATTATATATCATGATTAGTTAGGCTGTTTATGCAACTATTAAGGTAATTGTGCATTTCTGTCTTACAGAATTTAGCCATGGTTCTAAAGATTCTGAAGACATATCACTGATATATCCCCATCATGTCCATCATTATCCTGATCACATTTAGCACAGGTTCAATTAATCTAAACTCTCTTACCTCAATCAAATAGTCATTAAGGACTTTGCAGTTCAATGGCTTACTAGATGGAACTCAGAATGAAGAGAAAACATACAGGACAGGAGGAAGGTAAACCTTATTATTTTGTTTTGAGATTATTACACTTCATTTTTATGCCTTGCTCCATCACTGCACTACTTCCAGGGCACAAGAGGGGTGTATGCAAGCAACATAAGAAAGCAAAGAACAAGCCAAGAATGAGAGCATGCTGCAGTAGCTGGAGACATTTCTAGCACTTGTGTAAAAGCTGCCTCCATTAAAGCTAACATGTTAACACTGCAGCAAGCAAAGACATAAATGAACATAAAGAATATCCACATTATCACATTTCAAATATCAAACCAGTATACTTCAGACCTCTCCTCCATTAACTCCACATCAGTGATTGCCTCTGGCTGACTGCTCCTTGACAGGGTAGATACACAAAATAGATCAAGCCTCCAAAACATTTTTCCCGTGTTTTTCAGTAGCTTCTAGCCTCATTTTTCTTATAAGGAAGAAACAAGTTCACTAACTGCAAACTACCTGCTAGACAGCAAATCAACTTGAAAGTGTTTTATATTTCATTATGTGATTATAAAAAACAATTCAAATCTGAGGCCAGACTGACAGTGTGGGATTTCAGTGAACGCGTTTCAAGCAACTTAACCCAAATTGATTCAGCTTAGTCCTTGAGACCTCCAGTGTTTGCCCTAGAACATAAACCCCATGACTTTAAGTCCCTGCAAGAGAATGCTTTACACTTTAAAAAATCACCAGCATCTATGTATCTAAGCACAAGAATTTAATTAATCTCACAGATGCCTAATAATCTCACTTTCCAGTCGGAAGAGTCACTCTACAAATAACTTTGCAACTAGGCTTCAGTACAGAAATCTCACCTACGAAATCTCACCTAAGCTTTTCTACATTGTGGGTTTTTTTCAGAAAACATGAGAATGCCAGCAGATTCATTCACACAAGAGAAAATGCCTTTGAAGAACCTAAAATATGTGGAAGTTACAGCTAGTTAAAAAGGTATATCCCAAATGTGACAGGTGTGATTAACTTCCCTGCTTGCTCATGTTATGACTAACCCTCTCCAGGGGTGGGAGAGAAAGAAGAAATAAAAAGAAAGGAGAAAAGAAGAAAAAAAAAGAAGGAAAAAAGAGAGAGATACTAGTCTTACTTCCCCTTATGCTTAAATAACACTTAATTAAGGGGAATACACTGTAACAAGCCATCTCTAAACCACAGGGTTCATAAGCAGCAGAACATAAATAAAAGCAATGTAAAGTTGCACTAAATTACATGACAGCAAGTTTGCCACAGCCTAAAAGTAAAAAAATTGAAGGTGAGGGAAGATAGGGAGTTAAGACAAGGAAGAGTGAGGGGGAAATACTAACATATTTGGTATCAGAATGTTTTTGAATGTTTTTCTCTTGATATTGTTTGATGCAATTGTCATTTTCTCGGAAAGTTGTTACGCTGTCTTCTCTCCTGGGGATGTCAGTCCCAGCAGAGCAAGGAGAATGCAATTAGAGCTAGCTACAAACCTGCCAGGTAACTCTTGTTCTAGGTGTTCATTAGATGAAGATAGATCTGCCCTTTTAATTCAGAGACATTGCATACTAAGTACAAGTTAATAACTACTTAGGACTTCAATCCCTGACAGAGTTACATATGCAGGCTACTGTCTCTGAGAAGAGATAAAGACATGGAAAAAAAACCCAGCAATCAAGTTAATCATGACCAGAAATCATTACCATCTAAGACTGAGTGTCTGATGAAGTCTGTTTCAGGACCATTTGACATAGTTATTGATGTGTCCACGAACATGTTAGAGTTAAGAAAACACTGATGTATAGATGATGTATCACCAGACACATCATATGAAGGACTTACTTCCTGTTTTTGTCAGTCTTTGCTGCAGACTTCAAAACAGCGAATCAAAATTGGTTGAGGATGACCACAAGTTCACAAGTCACACACATCAACTTGCATAAGAGAAGGTGAGACCAGTCTGTCGATAGCATGATGCAGAGGAGAATGGACGCAATCTTCTGACTTCTGTATACCCTGGTGCAAGCTGCCAGCAAATCTGCAGCCTAATATTTCTGGAAGCAACAGACTGCCCATAGGCAGGTCAAACCCCACATTACAAGCATGCAAGAGACATCCCTGCAGGAGCCTTTCAAGCACAGATCTCCTTTGCAAAGATTTCTCTAGGTATGCCATATCTGATTCATCCTTTGCAATACATTTCCCTTTCCTCCAAATGCAGACTGGGATTTCAGCTAAAGTTGCAAAACTCTTTGTTCATTTTGTATTTGGAAAGCCTTTTGTAGGAACTTGATTTTCCTAGAATCATAGGAAGTTACACACCTTAATGCTGCACAATAAAGTCCTTCAATTATCTCCTGAGCCTGAATTTTCTGATGTTTATTCATAGCAACTTTAGGTCACAGCCAGCCACCTACATTCCTTCAGAAAATCAGCCTTCTTCGTAACAGGATGACACATTTAGAAGCACTCTTGAATTCATCCTGCCTTGTTTTTGTAGCAAACTAAGGTACTTTCCCCTAGTCACCATTTGAAGTAATGTGCTTACAATTTACAAAAATAAAGCAATGAGACCAGGAAGTATCCAAAGGTTACCTTGCTTGGACTGATTCTTATTTACATTGTTAAAAAATAAGGTCTTGATGTTAGTAGTGCTGCACTAGGCCCTATTCACTTCAGTAGATTCAATGAAAGCACAAGAGTTCATCTAGGCAGTTCATTTGCAGAGACACCACCAAGCATAATAAGCTGGATCCTACAATCATGTTTAATTAGAATCCCTGGGACTTAGCATAGGTGTAGAGATCGATACTGTTGATCCACTTGTGGGCTCATAGCCTTAACGTAAAGACATAATGCATTTTGTTATTACTTCAGATAATCCAAGTTGATCTCCTCAAGAGAAATGAGGTCTGATCTTAACAGCTGGTTCTGCACAGGTAGGGCTTTCCTCTCCTCAAGGTTCCACTGACATTAACTGGCATAAGGCAGACTTTTCCTCATAAGAGAAGGATGGAAAAAAAAAACAGGAGGCCATAGCAGGAATGAACCTCCTTCCCCTGGAGCACTCTTTTCTCCCTGACTGCAAATCTTGCCAGGGTCCAGAATTAATAAAACAGATAGTAAGATAAAGTTTGTTGCACTCCACACCTCATAACATCTGCCTACACTTAGCCCTGGGTAATAGTATGTAAACATAGAAGACAAATTTTAAGTAGAAAGTGTGCAGCAATTGCTAGGAGGGTTTATGATTACATCACAGTAATCCACATAGAAGTTGTAAGATTAGTTGTGTAATTAAAAGAGTAATAAAGGAATAGTTTAAGTATACATGAAATTTGCAAGCACCACAAGAGCTAAATAAACTTACATAGTCATTTTAGTTTTCTAAACGTGCCATAAACTTGTCATAAACTTGTCCCCTTCACTGCTACTGGTACATCAGTAGAGACTCAGAGAGCTCTCATGCTCTCTGAGTGAAAGGCGGGTAAGTAACTCCTTAGAAGTACTATGGAAGCAGTGAGTTTTCAAAAAAAGGAAAATCATCCACACTTTCGATTTTTTTCAATTCTTTATTTTCTCCTTTATGGCATGTTCTTCAATAAACACCAGAAAGTTGTTGGTCTAAGAAAGATTATTATATAAATTTATTTTTTGTCTCAAGGTTTAACTTGACCTAGAAATATTTATTCCTAAATCTATTGGAAGATGTAGTATTGGAAGCTTTATAAAACAAAGACTTCTCCTATTCCCACAATTATTTGCGAAGCAAAACAAGAAGATGGAAAGTACTATTCTTCATTAAGATACTGTTTTTTCAACATCTCCAGGCTGAAGTAAACAAATAAAGAAGGCAAAGATGTATACATTCTCCATCTCATTTTTTCTGTGCCTCATAGTTCCAGAATTTCATAAGGTTTTCAAAGGATCCAACTTAGAGGTCAACTATGCAAGACTAACACTGCTTTGTCTAGAAGTCAGGGACAACTAATGGTTACATTATTAAAAATCTCTTGTGGTGGTGGTAGTGCTTTGGGTTTTTTTTTTTAAACTGATGTTGGGGCTACATTTCTTTTACATAGTTAGTCGTCTTTATTCTAAGTAAAAGAACTTAAAATACTATCCCAAAGTAGATTTGAAGTGTGAATTTTAGCATTCCCGCTTTATGAGACAAGGATTTCCTTCAACAGGTATGAATATTACTTGCAAAATTAAATAACCTTTAGCCCTCCCCATTAACAAGGTCACTAATCCTTAGAACTTGTTCTGTGCTTGAAAAGGCGGTGAGCTGGCCTAGTATTGCTCTGCCCCACTCATCTACTAAGAGCGCATGTAGAATCATATCCAATTTCTTCTTTCCAAGAGTTTCATTTTGCCCATACCTAAGCACATCTCTACGTTGTTGTCCCTCTAGACCTACACCACTAATTTAAACAAGCAAGATTAACCAGAAGCTTAAATAAGAAATTACTTTTTTTCCTGGTAGAGTTTTGCCAGTAATAAGTATAATAATATAATTAACAGCTATCTGGTGCTCATCACATCAATCCTCATTTCTATATGCATCACCAAGTGAAAGTAAGCTCTTTCTTAGGTGATATATTGGACCAGTTAGAACTATTCTAAAAAATACATTTGATTTTGCTTACAGTGTCCTGAACATTTATCTAAAGAGTACTGCACTGTGCTCAAGGATTCACAAGGTGCATTTTGTACCAGGAACACTGGAAGTCTCAGCTATTCACTTTTCCAGGTCTTTGTGACAAAGACTTTAATAACACAACTTGAAGAACGATTAAAGGCCTTAGCCAGTAATACTGACGACATCCATTTCATTCGGTTGCTTTTCTAGGTTGTTAATTGACTGCAGGGATGAGCTAACAGAATAATGGCTGAAGAAATTGCATTCGGATATTTTAAGGCACAGGCTGAACTCAGGATTCCATATAATGCTAAATTCTCGGACTTTGGTACTTAACTGCCTTCTATTTTGGGACTCATTCAGAATGTTCCCTCTTGCTCAGTAATTCACTGTCACAGTACTTAAATGCGGAGCTACATTTGTCCAGGACTGCCTTGTGCTTTCCAGACTCTGAAGGAAGAATGATGAAGTATCAGAGATTTACCTAAGCTAATATTGTTTTATCAAACCAGTTTCTCTTTAGATTCCTGTGCCACTACACTTCCATCAAAGATTCTAGGACTGTGTCCTTCCAAGCTGTGTAAATAACATTGGGAATACAAAAAATTATTACAGGCCTAGTCTTGACAGGGGTAACAATATGCTCTAGGCTACACTCAATAGGCAGGCTAAGTTAAGCATGAACGAAACCCAGCTGCCTGTTTTAGAGAGAACCTCAAAGCTTCACTAACTTTTTTGACACCCACTCATATATCTATGAATTTTCTCTGGGGCACAATCTGTGTTTCCCTCTGACCACATCTTGTAAACTATACATGCAAGCACACTGATTCTCCTCCTTTGCAATGGCACCAAGCAAGGAGATGAGCTGCAGTAATGGACCACATACACGCTGACAAATATATGAAGTCACTAAGTCACAGTAATCCAGTCATTTCTGATTACTTCTTTATATCCTTCAACATCTGTTCTCAAAACCAGTTCAAATGAAGTTTAAACACAGTTTGGAAACATTCTGTCATGGTTAAAGTAAGAAATTACTGTATAAAAGTCTTCCTCTCCCCATCTCCCCCATCCCGTTCGTATGCACTGTGCCCAAAACCGCACCGTGTGCTACATGCCATTTCATGGCTGTTGTTGACCTGAGACCACTAAAATAAGACTGCTTCACACCACTGACACTGAAGCTGTGCTAGCGCAGATTTTACTGGATAACAGTCTTTCTAAAATAGTGACTTTCAGACAATCAGCAAATAAAGTTTTCCTCTGAGCCTGTAATTGCCTGCCCACATAGAACAGAAATTAAGCCACTGGCTTCACGTGGACTAAGTCTAGACATAAATTTGAGTATGTACAAGATTATGAACTGTATGAAACAGCTACTTAGATATAAGACAGTGAAACTGTAATTTCCGTAAAAATGTGCATTGATGCTGTAGAACTACCTTAATATTTATTTTATGTGAAACTAACTGTGTGCACATGTTCATAAACTTCTTTTCTACTGCATGATAGCACTTCAGATTGTCAGGTTTGCTTGATACTCAACAGTGGAAGTATAAGAACACTTATAATGCTTCCAATTTGCTAGGAATAGTAGGATAATTTAATGTTGACTTCTCCCATCCCTATTTCCTCAAAAAACCAAAACAAAACAACCCAACCCTCCAAAGTTTACCTGGCATTCCTACAGCGAACAGACTACTATTGGCCTGTAGCCATACACAGATGCAGTAGCATATACAACAAATGCTGACGATGCTTGCATTAATTTAAATCTATCGAAAATGCCTCAGCTTATGAATTTGACATGAACTGCAGAGAGTAAAAAAATAACCCAAACGGCTATAATTGCTTCCACAGAGTATTCTGCTTTAGTCCAATTAGACGAATATAACATCCAGTATTAGGTGGAATGAGAATGCATGTGAGTACAGGGTGGACAACAGAAAGCACATGTTTATGGATACGTGAAAAAAAACCATCAACCCTCGACACAGGCAGGAAGCTGAAAATAAATGGCCTTGTCACATGGTGCCACGAGGAAAGAGAAACCATTTCCTCCCAGACACTCGAACCGATTTTGAAGCTCCGAGAAGCTTATTACTCTGCAGATTAACTGAACAGTGCCAACCCCCAAAAAACTCACCAAGCACCCCAAGTACAAATGTTTAGCCCTTTAAACTATTAAAAACGGCATTTACAGCCCCCACTCACCACGACCTCCTGGGCCACTGCTCGAGGTCCCCAGGGCGGCAGGTGGCTGCTTGAGACAAGCGTGACCTCTCCTTCCTGAGCTACCTGCCTTCGCTAACCAAAAGAGGGCTTCACCTGTCTCCTGGGCCCGGGGGAGCCGAGCCCCTGCAGCCCCCAACACCAGGAATGTGCCACACGCCCCCCAAACCCCGCCATCACAGGAGGAAACGACAGGATTCCTAGCGCTGGAGCCTAAGGGATGGGGAAGCGCCACCAGCGGAGTGTGCAGGGAGGGAGGTGGCGAGGCGGCCGCGGGGCTGAGGGGAGTGAGGGGCTAGAGGGGCTGTGGGGGCTGAGGAGCCTCGCGCCCGCCTTCCCGCGCTCGCGCCTCGCGCCGCTCTGCCCGCGCGGGGGAGGTGGGGCCGGGAGGGAGCGCGCCGCCGGTCGCCTCCAAGGGAGCTCGCTCTTCCTCCCCGCACAGTCACGTGCTCCGGGAGCCGCAAAGCAGCGACGCGTTTGCGACAGGGTGACAGCCAAATGGTGCGACATCGGCGGCGGCCGCAG
>VXAZ01006599.1:609223-627322 GCA_013399875.1 Gymnorhina tibicen
GCCCTCCCCCGTCGCCCAAGGCACGGCTCTCGTCCGGGCCCGGCCCGGAGGGCTCCCAGTGGCCACCCCACGCCCCCGTCAGGGTCAGGCAAAGAGCCTCTCTCTCCCCTGGACACGGCACCGCGCAAGAGCCGGAGCAGCTTCCTTCTTGTAGGCCTTGAACGCCGAGCTTGGGAAGAGGAGAATATGGTGCGATGAACGTTATTTGTCACACGGCAAGGGTTCTTGTCACTACAAAAAAACAATCCCAAAAGACCCCGCAACACTGTTAAGGGTTGAAAGCTCAAGGGTTAGAGGTTTCCATCCTTGTAATTTGACCGGTTTTGGTTGCCTGTGCAACTGCTACTTTTCTGCTTGTCAGCTGCAAGGTTAGATGCAGTTCCGGAGCTTCTCTTTTATGCTCTTATCTTTAAATGTCAGCACAACCTGCTACCTCTTCGGCTTCCTTGTTCCAAAGAATGCTTGGTTTTCTTTCCTTTTCTTTCTTTTTTTTTTTAATATACATCACTAAATCCATGCAATTTGTTATGTTTACCCAGGCAAAGAATGTGTCTCTCAATTTATTAGTTGGACAGTGAACCCAAGTAAGAAGTCCATAAATGGAAAGTATTGAATTTAATGCTCAAATAAAAATTAGAAAGGCATGTTTAAAAAAAAAAGAAATTTTATTTCCTAAGTGCTGTTAAGTTCTCCTGTAATTTTGAATGTTAGAGGTGCTCACTTGAATAGCAAAGGAAGAGAAGGCACAACAGATGTAGGAGTCTACTTAATATTGTAGCACGTGAGATGGCTGAAGGCTAAGAATCCATCTAAAATGCTGAACTTTAATCCGTGGCTCATAAGTGCCTAGAAAGAATCACTATGTTAATACAAACTTGATACGATGATATATAAGCTGGTGAACCTGTTTGAAGTGGTGAGCTGTGTGAATAACTTAACTATGGTAGTGTTTCTAGTAAGCTAAGTGGAAGCAGCATTTCTGTAGAAGTACCCAAAGTGGGGTTCCAATTACTTTAAACAGAAATGAGTGGAGATTTTTGTTTTGGGGGATGGGAAGGGTTGGTTTTGGTTTTGTTTTGTTACTTTTTTCCTTGAAAAATGAGACTGACAGTGATACTAATTAAAAAAAAAAAAAACCAAAAAACCAAAAAAACCCACCAACCAACCAACCAACAAACCTAGGATGGATTAGATTCTTTGGTTGCACTGTCTCTTCCATTATTTATGGTAACTTCTGTATCGATAAATACAGTTTCTTGCAAAAGACAAAAAAGTTAAGAAGTTAATATGGGAATCCCAGTGGGATTTAAGCTTTGTGAACTGCTAACTTTTAGGTATTTTTAAGAGGAACATTCATATCAGAAAGAACCGCTGTAAAGATGGTGTTTTGTTTGCAGTGCTGTGTATTAGCAGTGAAATGCAAAGGCATCAATATGGTTTTGCTTGGGAATACCTCAAAAGAAATTGCTCTTCAATATACCTGTGCGTTTAAGTTGGTTTAGTGGTATGGTCCGAAAGTAAAGGGAACTACAGTGAAGCATGAGATACGCCATTTCACTCATGTTTCTTCAGGAGGGAACTTCCTCAATCTTAAGAACTCTAACGTAAAAAGTGCTTATATGTGAAACAGACTTTTGCTTGCATATTGCAATCCTGCACAGAAAGATGAGGAAGTTGCAGAATTCATGGCTACAGTAAAGGTTTAAAGGGTCAAATACATGGGTTGATCTAGATCATGGGTCATGTGTGGTTTAGATGTTTTGTTAATACATGTGAAAACTTACTGAAAACAAGCTAAACACAGTGTAAATGCCAAGCTTGTTCCTGACATGGACTCTAAAGTGAGTATCAGTCAGTGATCAATATAGCACATTGCTTTGTGCTGTGATGTGTGCTGTGTGCACCTGGTTATGACAGCCCTGTGTACTCCAGCATGCTGTAAGAAAACTCTTAGGTTGGGATGAAGTCGATAAAAGTGGATCAGTAGTTATGAATCAATTGAACGCTCCTGACAGAAAGATTGGCAGACTGTCACAGCTGCTGACTAACAGGATGTGAAGTGGATTCGGAGAAATATGAAAAACAAAAGAGCAGAATAACTAGTTGCTAATAAGAAAGTGGTAAAACATAGATGTGGTACATGTACTTGTTTCAAAGGCTTAATTAAACAGGCCTTAAATAGGCCCTAGATCTCACTTCTCACAATGAAAGTTTTGTATTTTAAATAAGTGATGCCATATCTGAAAGAGCAATTTCTTACAAAGCTCTGCTAGCAAATATCCACTTGATATTTCTGTCCTGCTTTTTCTACAAAATATTGTATCCATTCTTCTGTATTTTATTTTACTTTGAACATTTTACAGACTGTTAGTGGGATGTGGAAAGTATATCTTGCTACTTAGCAAGTTTTAAGCTAAGTTTGTTCAAGGTGAAAAATGCAACACTTACTCCTCAGTAGTTAACAAATGCAAAATACAAAGTAAACTTGGCGGTAAGCAAGTCCTCTTTTTAGTTTGTTCTAGTAGCTTCACCAGCAGAATTGCCTGATTACTGAAGATTGAAAGATTACATAAAGCCAGATTACCCTTTTTTACCTCCTTTTATTGCCAGTACAGGTTCTTTAGTAGGAGGACGAATGAGCTTGGGT
Source organism: Gymnorhina tibicen (assembly GCA_013399875.1). Taxonomy (NCBI): domain Eukaryota; kingdom Metazoa; phylum Chordata; class Aves; order Passeriformes; family Artamidae; genus Gymnorhina; species Gymnorhina tibicen. The sequence goes on from VXAZ01006599.1 coordinate 611,871, forward strand.
AAGGACCAGTATTGCTGATTGCCTTCCCTTCCAAAATTCTGCTGTCCTTCTCTAGGCTTGCATCCCTTAGAACTTTGTACGCCAGGTAAACCAGGCTCTCCTCTCCAGTGCTTGCTCTCAGGTTAATTGCAGAGTCTTTAACTCTTTGCTTCCTGGTGGAAGTGGCAACTCTCTATCTTCATAAAATTAAACTCTTAACATACGGTGCTGTAGGTTGTTAAATAAGGCATCCATGAAATAAAATATTGTAAGTTTTTTAGGGAAAAAAGTTTGGTTTGTGTTTTTGCAAACCATTATTAAAAAAGAAAATGGTTTTTTGTTAAGTGTGTATGCTTTCTTAGCAGTTATGGTAGATGTCAGCATAGTAAATTGGTATGGCTGGGTTAAGAAAAATTATTGCTGAATGTATTTAAAAGAAACTATTGTGTATGCACAGTGATTACACTTTTGTATTTCTAGGTGTTCATTACCACTTCTTTTTTAGACAGCACTGTAAATCTTCTAAACTTGGGGATTTTATTGTTAATGTTACAGGATTTGTTTTACAAAAAGTTTTGCTTCACTCAAAGTTGTGTTTTGCAAAGCAATACTTGTTTAATATCGGGGGAAAGACTATATTACTTGAGTTTATTTGCTTAAATGAAATTGTTTGGTCAAGATAGAGAACTTGGGCTATGTCCCGAAAAGAATAAGCATGTAACAAACCCTCGATTACTTCAAATGGAAATATTAAAGGCTCTACCTGAACTTAACTTTTCAAACTCAACCATGATACATACTTTTAATATTACAGAACATTGTAAAAAATGTCTTTATACTGGTCAGCATAAAGGGATTTTTTAATGGATATATTGTTTTAATGCCCTGGTCACCTAATTTCCTAAGGGGCCGTACTTAGGGATCTTAAAGCATAAATTTCCTGACAGAATTGTGTTTAAAGGCCACAGTAAAATTTTTTAAAATAGTGATGAACAGCACCACAACTGAAATACATGTAAATTATGATTATATGATGGCAAATCCGGTATAGTTTGTGGTTTATTTTTCCATTTCATATCTAGGACAAGAATATTTGTAAAATTAATGTGACTGAACAATGCTTAGTATTTTGTTAGTCTGCAAGATACAAATTGGACAGTTGAGTCTGAGGTTATGCAACTATGTTTTGTATATAAATGTGTATAAAACTGGGCACTAGGGCTTACTAAACTACTAGCTGGGACTCTGAAGACCTGTATTTCATTCCTGGCTTCTCTGCTCTCAGCTAGGTGACATTAGGCAGATGACTTTGCTTACTCATGTCTCAGTTTCCTCATCTTTAGAATAGAGGTAACGATGCCAGCTTTTTTGGAGTTGGAAAGTACTGGGTATTTATTATTAGCTGTGGTCAAGTGCCTAAGGACACCGTAAAAAGGTACAAGTAACCTAATTAATCTGTTTTGAAGAGACATTGTAATTGGGCTGAACACTCAGCAGTAAGACTGCCTTCAAATAATATTCAGCTAGGACAGATTAGCTTTAAATAATTTTGAATGACTTGTTTCTTCAGGAGGAGAGAATGTCACATTCAGGTGAAAATACCCTGAACTAGTCAACTGCAGTTTAGTAATGAAAATGTGTGTACTGCCACTTGGGACTTCTTAGGTCCCTACAAATGTTTTCAGAACTGGTGGATTTAGAGAAGCACTTCGGGTTTTTTTCCGTTTGTGGATGTATATTATTCTTTAAACAGTCCTCTATTCAAATCTTGTATTAGCAAAATATGCATCCTGTTCTCAATGGAACATAAACAGTCCTTAAAATACCTTTTGGTAGGTGCATGGGTGGAGATTTTGGTTTTGTTTTGGGTTTGGTTTTTTTTCCATTTTTTGAATTCTGCCAGTCTGCCTATTAACATAGGAACTTGTATATGATGTAGACTTGTATACGTTTGACTGAATTTTCTTCATCAGAGCAGCTGTCTTTTTAGGACCCAGATCCGTTATTTTAACTCAAGATAAATTATTAGTGATGGCTAGTTTAAAAGTATTTAGTTACACTATGTGTAATAGCTCTTCTGGAACAGTTTTATACCTCGTGAAGGTCATTCATTACAATGTAACCTAAAATCTGCAGTAGAATAACTAGATAAACATGTCCTTTACATTGGAAAACAGTGGTTTAAGGATTTAATGTTGGGATTAAGAATTTCCTCATCAGTGCTTCAGTGCTGAATTAGAGACTAAGACCTCTACTTAGATTTAGAGTAATGAAGTCTTATGTGTGTGTTATATGTGTTATGTGTCATGGAGGGTTCAGTCTGCTTTCTTTTTCTTTTTTTTTTTTTTTGCTTTTGCTAGAAATCACTTGCACAACTGGTACAAATTGGTTGATGGTAGGCTTTTTGTTTGTTTTGTTTTTTCACTACATGGCTCCACTAAGTGAATGGGTTCAGGAACAGGCTGAGCTGAAGCATCTCTCATGAGACTGCGCTGTAGCATGGGCAAAGCATTTGTACAGTACTTTGAAGCTTTAATTATTAATGCTTGGTCTGCAGTTCCTGGCACAAGCAAAAGAGCATCTTTGCTAGTGTTTGGTGTGGGTGTGGAAGGTTCTTTTTAAAGAAATGAGATTTATGTTGTAGAATCAAATCCATGGCTTCTGTTACTTTGAGATATGATTCAGAAGTTCTATATTGAAACAGAAACTAATAGTGCCATTAGCTGACGAAATGCTTTAGGCCTGTCCTTACAAGTAACAGTAGATCTGATATGTTTGTTTATTTGAACTGCAGCAATACATTTATGTCACAGTGACACAAATTGACACCATTTTTGTTACTGCCATTTTACAGCTACCGGTTACTAACCGGTAACATGTTATAGCTAACAGGTTACTGGTTTGACACCCCACCAGTGAATTGAACTACTTACATGGCAGTCTGGGAGTACATCCTCTGGAACAAAGTACTGCTCTGTGGACTTTTTCATAATTTTGTGGGATGATTTTCCGAACTTTCAGGAATTCTGTGACTGTGTGTCAAACTAAGGAAGTTTTGGGGCATCCATCAGCTTTGCCGTTGCAAGTTCTGGTAGCTGGTGAGGATGATACAGCTGAGGTTCTGTGGTGAGGAGACACTCACATGAACAGGATAGTAATGTGCACTTGCAGACTTATGTTCAGCTAAATTGATCGGCTTTGCTGGGAATTCTGCTGCTGTTGTACTCTGGTTAATAGAAGAGGCTGAAATGAAGCTATTCGAGCTAGTGCGTTTAACTTTATGAGTAGGGTAAGTTGAGAGGGTTCATGTACTTAGTTACTATGGCTCGTTGTGGAACCACCAGCTGGGGAGTGGTGAGTGGTGTTTTTTAAGAGCAGGCCACACCTTACATTTTTCTTGATGTTAGGTATAGATACAGTTTCCTATACTCTGTATCAACGTTATGCCCACTGTGGCTGTACTTCCTGTTTGCTGCTGCTGCAGGGTACAGAGTACTTGTACATCCACTTGGAGTGGATGCACAGAGATGGCAAGACTGTGCTCTCATTAGTGGAGTTTGTTGCTTCCCCTGGGCAGCCAGGGAAAAAATAGGGATATTAGCAGAAGTGTATTTTCCTAGGCCAAGTGTATCTATACTAAAAGCCTTTGTTATTTTACTGTGGATACATAGCTGGCTATCAGATAGGTAACAAATAAGAAATGATGACTGGAAAGGGCTGGGCTATGAAAGTTTAATATACGTAGCATTTCCCTGTTCTTTTTTTTGTGCCATTAAAAAAGGTTATGTGGCAAGACCCAGGGACAGTTTGCTCTGGCCCAACATACAAATCAGGGTTGGTAAAAACCTTAATGGGGACATGACTAAATTAGCTACCTTTTTCTACCTCCAATTCCTGTGCATTCCTTTAAGCCTTGTTTTCTTCACTGGAGGTGTATTGGTTTTTAAATGACAGAGAATTTCTGACTTCTTCTCTAAATAAGTGCAGATCGGAGAGCTTGAATCAAAAGCCTCTAATATCTTGTTCCTGTCTGTGGTGTTATGTATGGGAGTCTGGTGCTGAAGCAAACTGGTTTTTCTCTTCAGGTTTTTCAGACATTTGTTACCTTGCAACACGGTAGTAGGGTTCATAGATTTTAAGTTTCCGTTAAGCACAAGAACATGTTAGCCTGAAAATGAAAGTAGCAGAATCACTTCCATTTCTGTTGAGAAGAACCAGGGAGACAGCTTTCCACTAACTTTCCACACTTGTTACTAGAATGTAACAAAATACAATAGGCAGCAGATCTATAGCCAGGAGAAGGCGTAACTAAGTCTGCAAAACCAAGGTACTAATAGATTGTATTAAAGTTCTAAGATAAATCATAGGAAGATTGTGGGGCTCTGTTACTGTGATGGAAACACTTGCAAGCAGATCGGGTCAGAAAGGAGAACTTTTCTTGTGGGTAAATACAACAATAATAGTTTTCTGAGCCTTAAACCCAGATATTATTGCTCAACTCCTGGAATGTGGGGGCTGATACACCTTTTTTTTTTCCTTAGCTCTTAATACTCAAAGTACTTGAACATCACTACCACATACATTTTCTCTAATGAAATTTAAAAAGTAAATACATGTACATGAACTTCGTAAATACTTATGTAATATTCTATGTACTCATACTTGTTAGACTATTGAAATAAATAGGTTATTAAAAGTGATAAGAAGTAATAGTAAGTTTAAGTGTTATTTACCTGTAAAAGTACTTGTAAATAGTTGTAGTACATAGGTGTTCTGAAATTATTCTTCTATTCAGCTGTGTGGATGTATATCTTCTTTTATATATATAAACTTCATGTAACTTTTGAGGAGAAATTGAGAGTTGATGATTAAAACATCAGAAAAAATGTCCTATTTTTTTTTTATTTCAAAGTCCCAAACACAAACTGTGTAATTAAACAGGTAATAGTGATATGGTTTAGTATATCACTGCTGCTATAGTTGGGTTATCAACTTAGGAACTTTAACATATGTATTTTGAAAACTGTCAAAATTATATTCAGTTTGGTTTTCTTTGTTGCAGTAAGATGTAAGGCAGGTCTGGGACATAAATTTAGGATGGAAGAGTTCTAGTTGGTTCATTGACGACATCATGTGCTGGAACTGGAAGCTTTGCCCATACAGACTTGAGTCTGTTGTTCAAAGAAAGTGTGAGACTTTGTCGGCTGGTATCACTGCTGAAAGAGAGTATGTGCCGTATTGTGTTGCTTTACATTTGCACAGGCAGCTAGATAGTGAACAGATTTTGTTGTTTTGTTTTGGTGAGATTTTTTCACCCCTACATTAGTTTTCAGGCAGATCAGGTTCTCAATTGCGGTTCCCTGTGTGGCCATATAAAGATTTGTACTGGCATATATCAGTGAATGGTCTGGGGCAGGAACAAACTGTTAGGGGCGGTCAGAACTGCTGGTTCTTTAGGGTGCTTTTTTTTTGCCTGCCGTGGTGGTTCATGCCGTGAAATGTTTTATCAGATTACAGATTCACCGCTAAGGACTGTGAAGAGTCTGATTCTGCTGCCGGTGAATATGCAGATAATGAACAGTCCAAGCACCATCTGTGGCAATTCTTCTCTAGCTTTGCATTCCTCAAGCAGAAAGTCTCACAGTATGCATGTGATAGTGAAAATCTGTTTGTCTGAAAAAGCATTAAAAATAGAATTGGTTTGGACATCGTGCATGGATGGAAGATGTAGTTACTTTTAGTTTGATGTTGAAGGCTGAGAACAGTTGTAAGGTTTTGTTAGCAGTACACAAGGTCAGTGTAGGGATATAACCCCAACTTCATTAGCTAACTTTCAGAAGTGGTAAGCCTTTGCTGTCAAACCTTTTATATGCTCAATGCAAGAAGTAGTTTTGAAAAATCTTGAGTCTTTTTCTTATTTCTCTAACTGAAATGGAAGAAAAAGTGAGTATACAATTGAAATAGATGGAATTGAATTTTGGAGTGAAGGCGAAGTACTGTGCAAATAATACTATAAATGTACTGTCCATAAAGATAATGAAGAGACTGAGGTATTACATACAGCTTGGTATGAACACATTTGTCAGTTAATGAGTAGCTCAGTGACTGTGGAACATTTGAATATTCAGTAGGGGGAAAAAAACCCTAACAACGATGAGTTGAATGTTTGCGATAAGAAAATATCTCTGAATGGTCACATGAGCATCAATTAAAGCACCACTTAGAGGACTTTTAACTATTGTGTACGAGATAGATGCTGTGTTTCAGAGGTCTAGCCAAATTTGGGAGAGAAAAGGCCTAGAAATATGGTGCAGAAGAAGTTTGAGGTAACAGAATGATTAAATGTTTTCAAAGTTCGTGTGTTGAATTTATTTCAGAATTATCAATTCTTTCTCATTCTCCTTGTACTTACTGACGAACCTGAGCGTATTATTTTAAATTTGTGTTGTTGAGGTGAAATATTATCTTTAAAATAAACAAGGAGATTGGTTTTGGTGATTCCAGGTGTTCCAAAGCTCTCTGGTAACAACAGGCTTATTTCTGTAATGTAAGCTAGAAACTTTATGCCAGTCCATAGATAAATGGAAGAAACTTGCTTGGTTTCGTTCTTCTACCATTCTTACTTCTCTTCTGCGGGAAGAGGAACATAACCCCTTCCTTTTATGAGAGATTTTAGGACTTGCCCTGTTTACATCACTGAGGTTACTAGATAGGAGATTGGAGGTTTTTTTCATCATTGTGATACACATTATCACTTGGATTTTTGAGTAACATAAGCCCAAAAGCATCGAAAACTATTGCTGAGAATTTAGAAGGAATGCAAATTGACTGTGTGGCCTGTTGTTTTTTACAAGCACAATATGTAAAACCATCCACTGCTTTTCAATTTCATATGTTTATTTATATGGGAAGACACTGCAAAACAATTAAGTGGAACGTGTTTTAAGAGTAGGTTTCCTTTATAGATAGATCTGCATATGACTTGACAAAATTATTTCTTTCCTAATACTCAAATTTTGTAAGCTAAAATTACAAGATTAATGATGACAAAGAAGTGTCAGCTTTTCTGAAAAATATTATTAACCTCTGAAGTTGTAAGGGTGTATGCTGCCTGCAACCCGTCCACAGCACATAGGGAATTAAATGGGCATGATCGGATGGGGAGACCCAATACAGTAATCCAGATTCTAGCAAAAGATTATAGAAGACAAAGTCAAAGTTTCAGAGACGTGTACTGAAAAATACAAAAATAAGCATACAGATCTGCAGAACATTTTAAAATCAGCAAGGCCTTTTTGTAGACATATTGTAAACTTAGTGGCAGCAGTAGAAAAGTAAAAGTACTGTAAATCGTACATGCCTGACTACTCGTGTAGCATTCTTGAACTGCTGCCCATTTGGGACTCGGCAATCTCCTTTAATGGAAGCATGTTTTCTTCAATATTTGAGTTTGTTTGTTGCTTATTTCTAAGCTCATATGAAGCCGCTGTTTTAGGCTGAGAATGCCTGGATGTCAAAAGTTATGATTTGCAAATTATAATATCTATAACTAGAGGTCCTCAGAAAGATTATTTAAATTTTGTTACTGAAACTTAACTCATTATTTAGGGAATTTTCTTCCAAGTTGTTATGATTTGTGTCCTTGGTTTCTCCTCTCCTGAAGAGATGGGAACATGACAATTTAAAACAGATAGTGCTTCAACATTAGAACAAAATAATTTCTTTCAGAAATTTCAGTTTTTTAATTGTACTGTACTTTATTCATGCAAGTTACTCTGAGTCAAACGAAGTATTCATCTGTTGGATGAAAATTTTAGTTTTAACTATTCATTTTTATCAAGCTGGTTCAAATATGATTCCTCAGCATACAAGCAAGCCACTTCACAAAGTAACATCTCGATCTGACTTTTTTCCTTTTCATTTTGTATGTGCATTTTTCAAATAAAATAGTAATCTGTGGCAAAGTACGTGGCATTCATTCACGTTTTTGTTTTGGGGGCAAACTCCTTTCTTGAATTCTGCCTTTAGTTGTAACATACTACATAATGTAGAAACAATTTACAGTTGTTAATTTAATTGCTTTAGAAATTGGTCTTCGTCTTTATTAGGATTCTGTACAAGAGAGCAAGAGAATATATTCTCAAGTTTTAATTAAACTAATTCTAACAGATTTTTTTTAAATCCCTAGAAGTTCCTTAAGTGCAGGAGGAGAAAGAATGATGGCCTGCTGTAGAGGGGTATCCATTATCGTTACCTATTTTTCAGGTTAGCAGCCAGCACTAATTTGAGGTGTTTCTTTTTGATGGGAGTAACTCAGTGACACTGTCAGGGCAGCAGTTTCTGTGCACGTGGGAATTGATTTCTTCAACACCAGTTGCATTCTTGAACCAGGTGACCTTGGGTAAGAAAGAAAAGCAAGGGAGATCCAAGTTCTGCTAATGGTCTCCCATTTTTGTAATTTTTTTTTTCCTACGATAGACTATACTATTTTATGAGCTCAAAAATGGCATTTCCTTTCTTTAGCATTTGCCGCCCTTCCCATTTGGTCGTCTACTTCAATTAATTCACTGTCAATTTAAGGTTTATACAGTACTTCAAGTAAACAGATTTTTAAAACTTAACTACAGGCATCCGTATTCTGAATTGATTCACTTACATTTTCTGAACTATGGAGCTGAATTATTTTTTTCTTCATGCTATCTGGCATGTAGTTTTTTCTGCAAATTCTTCCACTAATTTTTGTCTTGCACTTTGCCAACAGTGTACATTGAAAATGTCAGATGTTTCTAATTAGTTTTATTAATTTTTCCACTGTTATAAAATAATCTGTCTACTGTACTGAAATATATATGTTTCTTTATTGCAGTGAATATACTTGAAGCTTAGTACATAGTGAAGTCCAACTACTGGGAATTCCTGCAATCCTGAGATACAAAAGCAGTGAGCGTTTTAGTGACATATACTGGGAGTGACCAGAGCTGCTTCTTCCTCACTCAGGGTTAGCAAAAGACAGGAAGGGCTGGCAGTGGTTCTGTCATCCTCAGAAAATGGGGAGAACCTGTGCCTAGGCAGAAACATGGGCTGTACCCCAGAATGTTTGTAATAATGCTAGTTCATTGTGTCCTGGCTGGGTAAACCAGTAATGCAGAGAGGTCAGAGATGTTTAGAGTTGAGAGGATGGTAGCCTGAGCTAAATATAGTAGCTTAGCTTAGTTTGGAATATGGTGTAGACAGATTGGGACTGTACTTTATTTTTGTAGTTTAATTTCTTTTTTTATAATAGAGACTGATTTTCATTTTTCTCCTGTGACTCTTGACATCCTTAATAGAATATTTGAGAGAGCATCAGAAAAACACACCCCACCCACTCACACGTGCCCCCTTCCAAATACAGCTAGGAAATAGCCACAACCCCCTAACATTTAAATTTCAGAACATGCAGGTCTCTTTCATCAAGTAGGAGTCATTTTCCTGCTGGTATTTTTCAGTCAAAAGTTAATTTGTGTATTTTTTGTCTCCTAAAGATGACATGCTTTAGATTAGACAGGTCATTATAGAGGAATACATTGTAGATACTCTTGGGAATGCAGCAGGTTAAACTTCAACCATAAATAGCTTCTGACTGCAGTACTTTCTTTCCTTAGTTTAAGGCACTTCTTCATGAAGGTTTTGCTGAATGTCATATCTAGTAGTTCTTAGTTATTAATAAAGCAGAATATTCTATTTTTGTTTAACGTATTTTTCATGCTACAGTTTCTAGTAGTACCTGAAGGTTTTTGTCAGGCTGCTAACTGAAATGCTCCTGAACTGGAATGAAGTGGAAAACTTTTAGTCTTGAAGAAGAATGCCTCAAAAGTTGTGAGCATACCAAAATCAGATTCACATTGACAACAAGTATTCCTAGGATGTTTTTTGAAATTGTGTATATGAAAATTTCTATTTGTATGTGCCCTGTAAAATAGGGTGAGGCTTTTAATATTAAAAAATGGGTCAGTTTAGGATAAACAGAGGTTACATACCCCATTCAAGGTTCCATTCACATGATTGCTACTGGAAAACACATAGAATGCATGTGTAACCTTATCCACTCTGAAAAAGGAAGAGTATTGAAATCACTAACAAGTATGTCTCGTTGTGGGTTTTCTAAATACTCAGCAGTACAGAAAAAACCATCATTCTCCTAATTTAATGCAGTTGTAAGGTGAGACCTTTTTGCCATTGTTAATGTATACTTGGGTTTATAGGATACCCTTCAACATTTAGTTTTATAGGTACATCTATACATGATGCATTGAAAAGCTGTTGTTTTGTTATGCTTTATTTCTGTTATGTTACAGGTTTCACTGGTGCATTGGTTATTTTGAAACTGATGCTTCCCATTTTCTATTTAACTGATACTGAACTGTGCTGCTAACAAGAGCTAGATGGAAGAAAGTCCTATGCAAGTATGTGTGCAAAACAGGAAACAGCTTGCTTGGGAGATGGTGCTGAGACTGAGCATAAAGAGTAAAACTTGTTCAAAATGCATTAAGAAATCCTTTGCCAAAATCCTAGGCTTTTATTCTACACTTTTCTCTGCAAACTTCATATGTAAGTCATATGTTCATTTTAGGTCATAAGAAAGTAGATTTACTTAGAGTAACTGCAGTCATTGGGGAATCAGAGCTCCTAAAAACTAGGAAAATTTAGAGAGCTTTTGAAACCAAAGCTTTAGGCAGATTTGTATTTAGAAATGTATTAAGAATTTTTTGTAATCCACGTAGTAGTAAGTGAAATCACCTGCGTCTATTTCATTGCTGTTGCATGTAAAGCAGTTATTCAGGGAATTTTCTTCTGGCTTCTGTTGTAGGTTAAGACAGGATTCTATTTCTTCATTATTCTATATTGCCGAGGGAATTTTTAAATAGAAAATGGACCTTAAGAGCCAGTGAGAATCTTTCTACCATATTTTAAGGGTCAGAGAAAGAAGGACTGCAAAAACACTACTCAATTGTATAATAGTGTGCATCAGTGATGCTCTGTAGTCTCAGACAAATGGGGACGTGAAGTAATGCTTCTATAAATAACCCTGTGTTCATACGTGGACTTTTACTGGACGGGCATGGAATGAGATGCCTGCATCTCTGCAAGTGGAATTTTGGGTGTGGCAGTCCCGGTAGGGAAAAGTGATCTTTTCTATTGACCACCTGTAAAAGATGAGGAAAGGATTTAAGGATACTTTCCCATCCTTCTTTTACTGCTGGAGCTGAAAGCAGGAGCAGGATTTCCAGCTGGTTGGAGTGTAGGCTGTGAACTTCAGTAACTTCAGATATAACAACCCAAGCTACTGTGAAAGAGTTCTCAATCCTAGAGTATAAAGACATAGATCCTTGGTATAAATACAAACATAAATCCCTTTCCTGTAATAACAGATTCAGCTACCAAGCTAGGAAACCCATGAGCTCTGGTGAAGCCACTGTTGCACACAGTCCTAGAAAACAAAAAATCTGGTTCCTTCACCAGGATCTAGTATTTAGCCACTTGGCCTCTTGCCTTATAAAACAGATGTTAGTATTATCTCTGATATGGATTGCTGCATTTATAATGTACGAAATAGTTGGCTGCTACAGATGATGGCTTAATTAGAGTGGAATGTAGACTCTCAACTCTTCCATTAGTTTTGCAGTGGCTAAAAATAGCTCCTGTAAAATATAGTAAAGTAAAATGGACTAACATATCAGTTGTCTGTGCTGAAACTTGGAATTGCCAGCAATTCCAGAAAGAAACAAAGAAGTTTTGAGAGTTTTCCTTTTCAATTGCTAGTTATCCATCACAGAAATGGAGATTCTCATACATGGACCACTTCATTGTACTTTTCAGGTTAAAGAAATTCAGTGTATTGGTATTTAACAGTGTCCTAATACTTGCATGTGTTACTGAGAAATTCCTGTTTATTATCTGAGGATTTCTTTTGCATCATTTTAATGTTTAAGATTTTTAACCTGCACTGAAAGAACAGGGGAGTTCCAGTTGTAATGATCTGTTTCTGTAGTAAGGCATTTTAGACATTCTTCCCTTGCAGTTTAATTAAAGTGTGTTACACTGAAGTACTATCACTTAACAGATGTGGCCACAGCTGATATTGTGATTTGTGGATGAGCAGAATGGTCAGTCTGTTGCATTACCCGGGATAGATAATACCATTTTAGTGGTAGCTATTATCTGATTCATTTTTATCATATTAGAAGAAAAATACTTTACCAGTGGGATTGGACCTGATTGTCAGTAAGTATTAATAAATTAGGCTTTGGGTTCCTTGAGGTTTTATTTTTATATTTCTGCATAGTAACTAAAACTCCTTCATAAGCAGAAATTTAACCACATATGTTTATCTCAGTGTTGGCATTACAGCTGTTGAAAATGTTAACTTCACTTTAAAGTAAGTATATTTTTGGATGCATGCCCAACAAATTATCACCTTTGTACAGTGTACATTGAGTTTGAGGAGGAATTATGAAGTCTAAGACAACATTGTGACTCATGTGTGTTGACTTGACCTTTTTACCTTTGAAAATCTCTTCTACCAAATTAAATATCATATCCTGTAGTTTGGATAATGTAGTGACATGATTTTTTCAGACATCTTGAGCTACATGTATAATATTACTCTGCTCTGAATCCTAGACAAAACCAGGTAAATGTTTTATATGAAAAAATTTCAGTAAAAGTATTTATGTTGGGGTGACATAAAGCAAAATTATACCAACTTTCAGTAGCAGCAGAAATTCTTGAGTTTAGGTGTTTGCTTTAACATACACTTCAACAGATACCGTACTAGTTACGGCGGAAGTTGTGTGGGGAAGGGGGAGTTCTCCCTGGTGGACAGATTAGTTTCTGTATTACTAGAACTTAGAGGCAAATTCACCATACAACATTTGCATGACCTTACCTTTATCTGAAATAGTTTTGTTTCCTGAGTAACTTACATTACACTTCAAGCACTTCGAAGCATTAAAACAACTTCTTGCACCAAACTCGAGCTTAATGTAACTACAGAGAAATCAGTCAAGTCAAATGATACAAGTCTAGTGATAAGAATTTCTCTCAAGCCCCCTTCCTTGTTTCAGTCTCTAGCAATAATTCAAAATGAGTGTATGAATTTCTAAAAGAAATGGATACCATGGATACCCCTATGTAGAGTTTGGCAAGTGTATTAAAATACATTGTGTTTTAAAAGTACATGCTGTATATATTCAAGAAACAATTTTAGGCCATTAGAATGAAGTTGTTTATATATTTATATGGTACAGAAAATTACAGGTGTTCTCATGAAGAAAACAGTAACTTCTATGGGTTTTTTTGAAAGTGTTTCAAGTAACAAGCAAAAAAACCAAAATTCACAAATACATAGGTCCCTGACAATACATATTTTTGCTATCTGTTTTAAAATGTAAGGGATTTTTATTTTAAAGAAGCCTCAAACTGTCAAACACACAGAGAAAGACTCATTTCTCTGCTATTTACCAGTCTTCATATTTTTATGGAATCTTAAAATCTTTTTCACCAAGACATGTCTCAAAAGAAGACTAAATTTTGTAGTTCAAATTTAGAAAATGCAAAACAAGTTTGTGCATGAAGTTCCTGTGTTGGCAGTAGGAAGTAGGACACAGATGCCTGTCTGTTTTTGCTGCCCAGTCCTGCACAGTAAGTGTACAACTCCAGTTCAGGATCTGTGACTAAAGGACTTAGTCTTGAAATATTTTGCGCTACTTTGAACTTGCTTTTGTTTAATTTATTGAACTATCATTTAATCCACCCATTTTCGTCATCTTTTCAAGGGGAGTGTGTATATTTACCACATTATTAATATAATAATATTAATTATATTATTAATTAATTATATTATATATTAATTCCTGTGACATGATAATGTTACAGGAATTAGATGAGAAATTATCATTTCAGTGCTTTAACTGCACGCATCTTGGTGAGACTGCGGTTTAGGGGAGTTACTTCAGTCTTCTTGGCACAGTTCTATGATACATCACTATTGGTGATATTTTCAGCATGCAGTATGGTATTAACATTTCATAAAATCTTCTTCCCTATACCTTGAAAGGGATTGTTTATATTTTGGCATTTAATAGAGCTTCACCTACCACGTGTGGTCTGCTTGAAACCATACTATTTACATAAAATGCAGTTTTCTTCTGAGTATGTTATTGTCATATATGATGAGAAGCTAAATGAAAACTAAGACAGCAAGGTCTCATAGAGAATGGAGGAGAGGCGTCATTATAGGCATAATTTCATATACTGATCTTCTTGGGCACCTGTTAATAAAGGTTGTAACGGCAGTCCCTATTCATGAGAACTGGGATTCTGCTGTTTCTTTTGCACATCTGAAACTAGAGAGGGTAAGTTTTGTTTACACTGTGCTGGACTCTATTGGAATTTGGCTTGGAGTAGGAACTTCAAGTTATAGATCAAAGTTTGGAAACTGCTAAAGTGTTTGTACCATGCCTGTTGCCAGAATATCTAGTCATGTTTCTTGGATACTGTAGCCATTTTCTGATCTCCCATTTGGGTGCTCATCACCTCTGTTGTGCCATAGCCTCCATCAAGTTGTTGTGATTGTGAGAAAGATCAGTGTGAGGATTTTCTTTCATTGTCATATTTCTTTGCAAGCCTCCTTGCAGGTTCTTGTAGTGTAAAACCATTAGGAGCTGCTACAACGAGAAGCAAGTGAGAAGGCAGCATTTCTTAAAATGTTTTCTTTCCCTTCTGTAGCAAAGAAATCTCTCTCTTATACTCCTTTCTCTAATCAGTGTTGGCACTGCATGGACACAACTTCTAGTACTGTAAGCAAGTCTTTACTGCTATTGGAGCACCTCTTGGTGGCCATGCTCTATGTGTTAGAAAATTCTGGTGGAGTCGGGGATTGTTGGTGCTGGAAGCTAGAGGTTAGCAAGGACTCCCCAGGGAATTTTATTACCTGTTCAGATGAGGTGTTCTGGCTGAGTCAGACCACACCGTTTTTTGTACAGGAGCTGTAGAACCAAGTGCTGCAACCCAGCAGCTATTGTGTGAGTAAAAGCAAACATTCCTCCTGAAGTACTCATCAGGACAACAGCTCAAACTGGGAGAGAGTGGCAGAGGGGATCAGCTGATTGAGGATCTCCCTGTTTTAAGGAACGCTTTTTTCCGTTTTTTAAAATCTATTTCATCTCTTACATGTGCAGTTGGGCACTCACTGCTTGGGCACAGGAATTGAACTCCATTTAATCAGTGTCCTACTTGAATTCATCCACATATAATGTAGTGGACTATGGATATTTCTCCCTGAAAGAGCCTCTTGTTACAAAGCAGAAAGCTGTGACTTAGATTAAATTTAAATCCTGATTTGTGACATGTTAGCACAGCAAACTAATGCCAAAATCAATTAAGCCTCCAAGTTGGGTTTTTTGGTTGTGGGTTTTTTTTTTGTTTTGTTT
>VXAZ01006599.1:627328-727968 GCA_013399875.1 Gymnorhina tibicen
ACTCCAAATGTGGTTTTTTTGTTTTTGGGTTTTTTTTTTTTTTTTTTTTTTTTTTTTTTTTTTTTTTTTTTTTTTAGTTCTTGACATTGGGTGAGTGCTGAGATCTTGACCACAATCACATTTGCTTCTGAGCAGGAGGAAATAGTCCATGTAGTTCCAGTAATCCAGACAAGCCGTCACATCTGGTTTTATGAATGACTTCAGGGGGAAGGGAAGTTTGCAATTGATTAACATTGTTCTTAAAATCAAAGACTACTCTAGTTTCAGGAGTTACTGTAGAGAACTTCGGGGACCTTGGCAGTTAGCTCAGAAAAGCAAACTTTTTTTTTTCCCCCTCTAAAAAATTATTCAGAAAATTATTATACTAAGATACCTAGTAGCTCCAAATCTGTACTTCTAGTTTTCAAAATTAAATTACAAGTTTATAAACATTTCCTCTTTCTGGGTTATGATTTTTTTAATCAAACATAAGATGAAAATCCTATTTATATTTGAAACAGGTATGCTTATATTAAATAGTCAAGCATTTTTTACTATATTTGTCAAACAGGTTTTTTTATTGTCTAATTGTCTATTGAAATGCTTACCAAAAGTCAAGAGCATATAAAAAGAAATGCTAATACCTTTAGGACAAAACATAAGCAGTTTTACTGTGAGTTTTGATAAGGTCTGGTTTGGGATTTTTTCTAAAGGCAGGTTTAGTGTGAGCTAGTAGCATGTGAATGTGAAATGTAAATATTGTGCATGAGCACTCACCAGCTGTTAAGCATGGTATAGTTTAAGGCTCCACTTGCCTTTCTATAACAACTTCTAACAGAAATGAGCAATCTGAATTCTTGCTCTAATCAATATTCTCTGTAATGAATATATGATATAGCACAGTGAAACTGTACTGTGGTCTTAGGAGCAAGTCTTCAGGAGTTATTAATGCCCAGAGTTTTAGTGTTATGTTAAAAGAGGGGGCAGTTTGAGAATCTCATTTAGAATTCAAAGCCATTCAGTTTACACAACTTAAGCAGATTCTCGCATATGTTCAGCTTCATGATACTCTTCAGCAGTATCACTGCCACTGCCATGCAGTTTATATGTTTTATTCTTAAATGGGATTTTGGTGGTAAATGGAGTATGTCAAGGCACCTGCTTCACCAATTATTTGGTTCAGAATTGATCTAAAGCAAAAGTGCAAAGCCCCACATGGGTTTTCATAAACGGTATTACTACTTTCTTTCACCGCATCAGCCACAATAGACTGTGTTATTAAAAGACATGCTCAGACCACTACTCATTATTTTCAGCAACTATACTTAAAACATTTCCCAGAAGTACAGAAGTTGAAGGCTGGCATCTTGAATTAATCTATGTAAATATATAGTCTTTGAGCCAGCAGTCAAAGTGGGGTTGAGTCTGTTGCAGTGGGAAGGCTGTATAAGTGGACTCCTTTTTTCCTTCTTTCTTTTTTTTTTTTTTTTAAATTAAGCAGTAGTATCTAATTTGTGGTCTTTGATAGTTACTTGTGGTAAACATATCTTCAGTTTCATCACACACTGAAATGTTTCAGAAATCTGCAGTGTGACTCCCAAACATCTATTTTGCTGCTGCAAAGAGCTGTGCAGAGCTGCCTCTCCTTGCTGTCCGTGCCTCCCACGGCGGGTGGGTGACGCTGCCCTTCGCCGCTGCTCGGGCCAAGAACCAGGTCCCCAGCAGTTTGCTGTGGACAAGGGGGAAGATGCTATGCTGAGCTGTCCGGTACTGGGACCACCCAGCAAAGATTGGCCCCTCTCTTTTAACCAGCAGTCAAAACACTACCAGAATTTAAAAAGAAACTGAGAATCAGTAACTGGCTGTCCATTCTTTTGCCTTGTATTTTGAAGCCTTGGATTTTTGAAGTGGGGCCTGTTCTCTGTTTTGCCAGCAGGAGTGGTTTAGTCATTATCCGTTTCAGAGCATTTCCACTCTTAAGATATTTTATGTTAAGTGATTTGGAGAGGGAGAGTAAAGGGAAGAGTTGTGCAAAATTCATTGATGGCTTCTTGGCATAGAGAATGTGAATGATTTCTTCTGTCTTTGCACTCTGCCTGCTTGAGTAGTGCAAAGGAAAGGACTTGGGTCCTGCCTCTAATGGTTGTTTCTTTTAACAGGCTTAATTTTCAGGTTGAGTGGACAGAACACCTACATCCTAATGGATGTGAAGTTCATCCTGGGAGGGAGTTTATGCAAATGAGAAAAATAGTTTTTTGAAAGAATATGCAACTCTAAGCAGAGACTTGTAATAGGATGTCACCTAATAATGCTTGAATATCCTGTATTTTAATTAATTTCAGTTTAAAAGTATAGTTTTGAGTTTGGCATTTGGGAGGTGCTTTTCTTAGAGAAGAAATCCTACCTCATTTCTCTGATTTAACTATTAGACATTCCATCCTGTTGTGCCATTGTGGATATTATCTTCATCTTTATCTGAAATGCTTTTGAGGCTGCTCATCTTTGCAGCATGAGGATCTGTCTCAAACCTTTGCTGCATCCCAGCAGCAAAACACATTAGTGCAGGACCAGAGCAGCCTTCACTTGCAGAACGCACTCTTGCTCTGCATTCACGGTGACCTTCAAGGGTCACTGAGTGCACAGTTGCCTCCTTGGAAAAACTTATTTCACAGTGACCTTTGTGCCAGGTGACATGTCTGGATAACTAGGTGAGAGAATACTTTTTGCTCAAAAGTATAATTAACTCTGGATGACAGGAGAGACAGAAGGAGTATCATATGTGGCTTTTGGGGGCATTTAAAAAAGAATGTTTAAATGTACAAGGCAGTGTGACCAGCTTCCAGTGATAGCATTCACACTATTGAACTCTGCTGTCTCAAAAGCAGATTGAAGAAAACAGCTCTATCCTGAAACCCTTAAATCCAGGGACAAAGATGCTGCTGAGACTGCTCAGGCTGAGGAGAACTTTAACTCAATTACTGCAAATTTGGAAGGCAAATTACTAATGATCATGGAGATTTAATTTCATTGAAGACTTACTAGGGACTCTATCTGGAACAAGGGCTCCAAAAACCTATTTATGGAAGAACATAACATCACTTTAACAGATGGGATATAGGGCTTGTAGAGGGATAAAAACCTCCCCTGTAACAAAATACATTATCGTTCAGTGGATGAACAATTAACTGAAATCTCTTTGGTAAACCCCAGTGAATAATATTTCTGAATTATTTATATCTTAATTATGTTGTTCTGTTAGAGAAGTGTACATACTTGGCATAATTCTAGCAAACTTCAGGTGCTATTACAGCATAGAATAAAGATTTTCTTTTGGGTTTTGGATGGGTTTTGGTGGTTTTGTTATTTCATTTGGGTTTTTGTACATTTCTCATTTGTCTTTCTCCTCTGAACTTTAAAAAGTGTAATATCGTGGTTTAAGGAAGCAAGTGATAAGCTTATTTTAGAAGGCTTGTAGGACAGGCATGGATAATTGTGCTGTAAAAATGCATGCTTCTTATTTACAGACTTTTTTAAAATCTCTTTTTAAAGGCTGAATAGTAGTATACTAATCTCGGTGCTCCTTTTTGACGTCCTTAATTTTTGTGTGTTAGACAAACAGGGAAATCAAAGATCTTAATCCGATTTGGATATATTTACTACTCAAATAGTTTGCCATACAGTTGTTATATCAATTTATTTTCAGATTCAGTTTTCTCAAAACAAAACACTCAACTCTTGTGCATTCATTTCCTTCATTATGGATTTGAACCTTTGTACTAGTTGCTCATTGCTATTGATTATTCTGTTTAAAAAAAAATTTTATTCTATTTTATATGCCTATATATGGAAACAGTGTCATGTATTTCCCAGTACAGCTATTAATAGCCTCTCTACATATTCATAATTATTTATTTTAATCTGCACTGACAGAAAAGCACTCACAAGTGCACTTAAGGTAAATTTGCATGGGAGTTAGTTTTGGCCTTTCATTTCTTACTCAGTTTGTCATTTCTAAATTGCTTACTTGTTCTCTTTTTTACTGATAGTCAAATTCTGAGGCAAGATGGCTCTTTTGACTGCTTTAAATACTTAAGAATCTTTGAGTTGTTAACTTCTTCTACTAAAAGTAGAAGCTATGGGTAGAAATGTTTTAATGAGAGATTCAGGAAACTTGTAAAATTTTAGTTGAGGACTAGTAGATTGGATCTTGCTTATGGAAGGCAGTATTGCTGGAATATGCACAGATTGAAATAGTTTGACCAACATTACCTGTTGACATATAGGGCCCAGACACAACCTTTGTGATCCAAATTCTTTTGTATACCAAGTTACTGTGGAGTATCTCTAGTGGTTTGGTATTGTGGACATTCTTCAGTTTATTAGCCTGATGCTGTGCTCCTTGAACTCCCTCCAGAATGTTTTCTTCTGCTGTTTACTCTGCTGTATTGTTGTTTATTCCAACAGCAAATAGTGATGACAACTAATTCTACACCAAAAACTTCCAACATTTTAATTATGCCTTAAAATACCTTTTTGTCCACCCCATTTTTCAGTCAAGTCTAGGCAATTTTGTCATTGTGTTTAAGGAAATTTGCTGGAACTTTGGTCTTTTGGGTAGTTACGTGCAAATCAGGCCAGACATTTATTAAGTAAATTCTGAATTAGGATGGGATCAAATTCTAAGTTCAGGAGAACCCTTCTTTGATGTGCATTCATTTAGCTCTAGCTGAGATTTTTTGAGTGGGACCTAACATCTACTCATTGTCCAGGGTCCGTGTGTAAGGCACAGAAATCTTGTCGCATATGTAATTAATTGTATATGGACTTGGCTGATATAGGTTCTGTAACACACCCTTTGTGCTCTTTCTTCTCAGTGATCTGTGAAGGTATAGTAGGCACAATTATGACCTCCTGTGTACTGAGGGTCTGAAGACTTCATCCCCTGCTCCCTCACTACACCAACTCCTGTTGCAACTTTTTTTTTCCCCATTTCAGCCTAGCTTGCCTGCACAAGAAAGTAAGATTTGGTTTTTTAATCATTATTATTTTTTAAAGTGAAAGGCTTTACTTGAAGCATTACAAAGATAAAAAGACCTAGCAAATGTATTTCCAGTAACAATTTGACAAATCTTTATAAAGATGCCAGTATTTCTTTAAACAATTGCAAACATCACTACATTTTTTTATCTTTTTTTATTACAATCTTTAAAAAGAACCTATTCTAATGAATGTATAAAAATTCATCATAGATTATAATTATTAGAAGTTAGTCATGTTTCCTCTATCCATCTTGTCTATTAAAACACAAATTAAATCCATAAAATTGCAAACATGACTCATTAGCTCTGAGGCATATAACTGCCAGGCAAGCAGCCATGACAAATCCAGAAGTATTTGAATCTCTTGGTGTTAAAAATAGGCATAGTAAAGATGTCACTAAATTTAAAATAAATCTGTTGTAAAATGTAACTCCAGTTACATTTCTTGTGATATTGTTGCTTTAGGTCAATGTGAGTGTAACCTATGGGTAGTGAATGGCCTTACAGAAATAACGTACAAGGATCTGAGTCCTGCTCACTGTAAGTGTGTGTTGTCAGAAGCAGTATTGCCTGGTGATTATATTACTGTTTTTCTTCCTAGGGGGATGCCAAAGGTCTTGTAACCTCTGAGAATGTGAGTACTGGCCAGAAGTTGGACTTCTCAGATACAATGGTACAGCAGAAGCTGGATGAAATAAAGGACCAAATCAAGCGAGAAATAAGAAAGGAACTTAAAATCAAGGAGGGAGCAGAGAACCTCAGGAAGGTCACAACGGATAAAAAGAACTTGGCATATGTGGACAACATTTTGAAAAAATCGAATAAGAAGTTAGAAGACTTGCATCATAAGTTACAGGAGCTAAATGCACACATTGTTGTAACGGATCTCGAAGATGTTGCAGGTACCATGTGTTGCTGTGAAATCAGTTTTTCTTTGTAGCTGAGATAAGCTCTCCCCATTTCACTTGAAAAAATTGCTCTGTGAACAAGCAAATCCATAGCTGGTGAGCTTGTTACTTATGTATGTCCCTTTGTTTTGATTCACAAATCAGTATTTAAACTGTTTTTTAGGGAGCACTGTATTTTAAGGACTATGAGTTCTTCACTTTCAGTTCTCAGTACATTAAAATATTTTCTCAGTCACTATAATGTTTCCTAATAGCTTTTCACCGTATGAAAGCAAATTTCATTAACTCTTCCAGTGACTTTCTCTTGAATTATACTGTAGACATCAGCATGAATGCACCTTTTTATTCAACGAGGGAAATATTACAACATTTATACTTAAAATTGTTGTTGGTTCTTGGTTTTTTAAACTTAATTCTTAAATTAGAAAATTTTTCTCTGTTATGCTGTTATTTACTTAATCAAACATTTCTTACAGTTTGTTAAGTCTCCAGCCTTTTCCAAGCAAAGCTACCATTTTAAAGCCAATTTGAAATTGTTTTCACAGAATGGTTGTAGTTAATGGTTTTAATTAGTATTTTTTGTGGCATGGCAGTGAGTCAATACTAATTTTGAATGTATTTTTAAAAATACCAGGGTTGGTATTTTAAGATGGAATGTTGTGAAAGTAAACAGTCCTCTTTCAGCTTTGTGGAATGACCTGGGAGATACTGCCAGCCTGGTGATTTCACATTGCACAGACTCTTCTTGGCAAAAAGTTAATAAATGTGCACAAGCCATCTAAGGTTCATGTGAAATGAATGCCAAGCCTAAGGAAGCTTGGGCAGTAGAATAAAAGTCTGCATCATCCTTGTGATGAAAGGTTGGTTACAGTGAGAATTTAGGAAAATACTGGCAGGTGATGTCAGCAATTCATAGTCTGGCCCAGTGACATGCTGCAAAGATGTTTAAATGTCCGTGGTGGCCTGTGCAGTATTCCTTGGATCTTCTGCTCTTTTTTGCTTTTGATCTGTGAGATACAAGAGATGGAGCAGGGACACAGCTGGAACTAGTGAGGCGAAGTGGTTGCTGCAGCATGAAATGGGAATGAATACAATAATGTATGCTTCTAGGTAACCATTGGGCTTTTGGTAGGCAGGAAGCATTCTGTTCCATGTCAGCTAAGGTTCATGAAAATCTGCTTCGGTATTGACAGGAGTGTGGCTTTTAACGGAATAGAAAGAGAATTGTATACAAACTGTGTATAGACCAAATATTAAAAATCTGTGCAGACATAAATTTGCAAAATCCCTCTAGTAGTGGAACTTGAAAAGTGGATGAGCACAGAATGCTGTTGTTGGAATTCTCCCTTCCGGTGTAGCATTTTTAAAAGCCTTATCATAATGAGTTAATGAGCAATATTGTCATTGTGCATGTCTCAGGAAATGCAAGAGAGATTCAAGGGATAAAAGATCAGGGTTGATCTTACGTGCTTCTACATGCTTTTGATGCATGCTAAACTTCTCTTAGGACTGTGTTTTTAAATTCCATTCTGTTCTAGGTGTTATTGGTAGATAGGTTGTACAGTCTTAATCATGGAAATATTCAAGAAAAAACCTACTAGTTCTGTTGAGATATTTATATTCTCTGTAAAGTATCACATCAGGTAATCCTGTGCAAGACCCATTTTAATACAATATTGCGCATAATCGAGAAAAAAAATGTCATCATCTTTAATTCATTAATATTTCTTTTTAGATCAAAGATTTGCAAGCACCCACCCTCCAAAGTTGAAGTGCTTGAGGTTTTTGTACTGTTTGTCTTGTAATTTAAGTGCTTGTTTCCTTCGTTCATGGTCAGTAGTTCATGGAGGGGGAGCACTATCAGTAAACGTTCTGTCTGTCTTGAGGCTAATGGCTGCAAGTCATCTTGGTGATATTCTGATTTTTAATACTGAAGTCTTAGGCTTGAAGTAAGGTATTAGCGAGCTTGGCATTTGCAAAATGGTATTGGTAATAGGAAAATTACGATATGCCAACTGTGCGGGTGTGCATGTGTGTATATATATACATACGTAACATTGAGGAAGTACATAGATACAGAACCCTAAAGGTCACTGCCATGTGACATAAGATACCTCTGTGGACAGGTCACAGATATCTCACTTTGGGCATTCTTGCTTTTGCTGGAGTAGGCAGTGAATTTAATAACCATTTACTGGTGAATATGGGAGCTCCCCAAGTAAGTGCATTGTTTCCAGAGGTTATCTTTATTCGTGGTTACTGCTTTTCA
Source organism: Gymnorhina tibicen (assembly GCA_013399875.1). Taxonomy (NCBI): domain Eukaryota; kingdom Metazoa; phylum Chordata; class Aves; order Passeriformes; family Artamidae; genus Gymnorhina; species Gymnorhina tibicen. The sequence goes on from VXAZ01006599.1 coordinate 635,524, forward strand.
CTTTAGCTTGTGTTTGACCTTCTTCTGGTCACTTAGTAACAAGTTATTTAAAAGAGAGAAGGAAATATATGGGAAATTTTTAGACTGTGCAGATCATGAATGCTGAAAATAAGGTAAAGAGGGTTCAAGAGCTGTGGGAGTCAAGGTCTGTGCTCTCTTTGTGAACTTTAATACTTTTCAGTATTAAAGCCCTGTGTTATTCCCTGTCTAACAGAATATACTGTATAGGTTTTTTCAGGTTCTAAGTAGCAAAGTCAGGATTGAGATTCATTGAGCTGATCCCTTTGACTTGTCAGGCCTGAACTCTAAAGATTTTTTGACTGTTCTCTTCAGTGGTTGAAAGATCATTTTGGTAACTTAGAACAGTCATTTAATCTTCCCTTGTTCCTGTATCTGAAAAGTGGGTATGAACATATATTTGTAAAGTGCTCCCAGTTTAGAGCTGAAAAGTGTTACACAGGCAGTTGTGACTCTTTCTGTTGCTTAGGGTATCCAGCAGTAACTTCTATTACTTTTCCACAACCCACTAATTTTTAGTGTAACTGCTTTGTAATCAGTGCAGTGTAATCAATACATGTTAAAACCATTAAATGTAATGTTAACAAATCTACTGTAGAAAAATGTGTTTTAATAACACTCCATTCCAAGCAAATTTAGATGTTTTTATGGTAGTTTGCCTAGAGCTGAAAGTTCACAATTATTTGAAGAATTGGTACTAAACTTTAACCAGAAAGTGTAGTTTGTCAAACAGCTATATTACTGCATGTGAGGGTAGATTTGACAGTGCATATGTGATGCAGAAACAACTTTTAGCATAACATAGGTGTACTTTACCTTACAGGGGTTGCTGATGAAGCTAAGTTTGTTTTAGCAGTGGGACTTGTACCCAAGTCTGCCCTTGCTGTGCAGTGTATTAGTCATACAAGGATGCGGAATTAAAAAATTTGTAGGTCAGCACTTAAAAGTGAAGCAGAATCCAGCAACATAAAATGAGTAGAACAGGCCTAGTGACCATTACTACTGGAAGTCTGCGAGATGTAAGGTGTCACATGAGGATGATTACTTCTATTTTAGAGATGAAGAAATTTTGTGTCTTGAAAACATTCTTCTACACAGTAGCAGAGATGAAATTGGTATTTTTGTGTTTGTGTAAAAAGTAGCAGTACAGATGGTGGTTTCTAATACAACTCAGGGAGGTTTAAGACTGAAATAGCTTACCTACAGCAAGTTACTGATTTAATTAGACATATAGTTAATACATAGAAAATCTATAAATTGGGAAATTAGTCTGTTTCATAGAGCTGAAGTTAAGGTGGATAGAGAGGTGCAATGATAGAAAAACCTTTGAGCGAATTGATAAAACTGGATAAAACATGGAGAAAATTAACTCGAAGACAAGTTCATGCCTTTTCTTCCATTCTCCTAACTAACATGGAAGCTATCCACTTTACATCAAATTTGGCTGTAGGCGTTGCATAGAAAATAAATTAGTTTAAGAATATGATTAGCTGACTGTTTAGGGGATTTCTTTGTTCTTACAAATGACTAGGTTAATCTGTTGGACACCAAAGTGTCCACGTAAGACCAATTACTGGAAACTGGTAGAGGTAGCAACCAAACTAGTATAGGTAGTGACTTTTTAGACAGCAGACTCCACCTACAAGGCTCATATCCATAGGAATTTCAGGGTAACTTTTGGGAACCTCAATGTAGAATAACATTATTGATGCAATTTGAAACAATCTCCTGACACTTTTTTAGTAGTTAAAACTAGCTGTTACCTAATGGAAATTCAGTTGAACCTCAGAAGTTTCCAGGAGGTTCAGCGCTGGATGTTTTCTGAGTGCAGAATGTCCATTGCTGCCTTGGACCTACTGAAGGCTTGATTCAAGTGCTGATCCAACCTTCTGACTCCTTGAGAAAAGCCTGATGATGCATCTTTCTTCCTCCCTTCAGCAATGCCTAAATGCATTGCAGGTATTTCTGTTGGGTATGACACTGATGAAGCTAACTGCAATTAAAGATCCTCAAATAAGATTAAAATTAACTATTTACCAAAGGGTACTTGCTGTTAATTAAGTACTTAAGCAGCATGCTGCAGTACCATCTGGGAACCCAAATTCAGAAAGTTATGTGGGATCCTAGATTTCACGCTGAGCTTACTGAAGAAGTAGCATATGTAGCATCTGGGGAGGAGATCCCAAAGGAATGAGCAGCAGTCTCAGAAGAGTAGAGTTACGTAACTACTCTTTATAAATATGATTTAGATGGCAGTGATGGTAAAGGCAGTTTAGAAGCAAGAAGTTTTTGCTGGTGAGTGTTGTACAAACTCAAATTGAAAAGGTTTTCAGAAGAGCAAAGATCATAGTTCAGATAAGCATTTCAGACTGAAAACTGCCATTGTCCTCATGTAATCCAAATATTAGAAAAACAATCAGTTAAACCATCCCTATTAACTTATGTTAAATCTGATGAGTATAATTTTATGGAAGTAGTATATTTCAGGTGCTGGGGAAGCAGCACTGCAGCTCTTCCAGCAGCCTGGATGTGTGCTAACAAGCTGCAAAAAACTCACTAGTGTTAAGCAAAAACATTCATAGTTGTTCAGCATAATAGCGTGCCTATTTGTTGAAGTCAAGTTCACTTGAAATGCATCTGTTACTTCACTTGATATTCACTGTCAGGAAGAATATTTGGGCCTAGAAGCCCAAACCTGTACCCCAGCAAAGCCCTTGCTGTCTGGTGCAAAGCCATACTTGAATGTATCCAAAATGGCAAGTCTGGTACTACCCTTATTGACCAAGAAATGGGGCAAACTGGAGAATCTCTTCTGTTCCCCAGTCCCTACTTTGAGTGAAGTATCAGTTTGGTATTAGTACTTAACTCTTGTTTAACTTCAAGCACATACATAAATCCCATTGATTGCAATTACCTGGATTAATTTATTACTTATTTGTACTATCAAGATAGCTAAATGCCTTCAGAGGAGATTTTACCTCCTCTGTATAGTGCTTTAGACAAACAAATCTGAGATAACTAGCCATGCAAAGTCATTGCAACCTTACAGAACAAAGAGCAAAGGAAGCAGCTAATACAGATGTAGCTTGTAGTGTTGCTGCTAAGACTGTCAATGCTTTCTGTAATAGAATCAGTTTGTCTGGCTGATTTAAAAATTAATCCGAATTCTATAAGAAGCTGCCTCGAGCTGCTTACTGAGTAGAAATGGGGAAGATGGTTGGGGAGAGGGTAGAAGGAGTCCCTTGGAAAGCATCTCTGAGAAGCTATTGGTAATTTTTTTTTTCCTTAAAAACGTGATGTATTAAGAAGCATATTGTTCCATATTTGGGAGTTTGGTGAGCAGCTATTATGCCTGAAGGCAAAAAATTACTTCTTCCTAGCAATTAGTCCATATTGCAGAAAAGTTTCCTTTGCTATTAGTTACTAACAAAGCATATAGTACAACAATTTTAACTAAGTAGTAGAGGGTAGGTTACACCCACAAGTACAGACCAACTCTTGAGATGACCCAGGTAAGTGATGTGGTTACACCTTCACAGCAGAGACATGCAAAGGCAGATAATAACAGCTGCCTGGGCAGCCTGAAACATGGTATCTCTAATTAGTCCTTAACTTGGCAACTTGAGTGTTGTTTTAATGCAAAGAAAGGCTGCTTGTGTACATCTTCAAAAGCTGTGAAAACAGACTTCAGGAGCCCCACAGTCTTCACAGGGATCATCAGAGGGCCAGGATCTTTAAGTGGTAGAGGCTTGCATCATATATCTGAAGTTGGTAAATATTCATTTATATGGTGAATCTACTTTACAAGATTTGACACTGTGACTTTCAAGTTCATGTTTGTTCTCATTTTGAATAGATTATTAGGTGAGGATTAGTTGAAAGTGAAGACATAAGTGATAGGAAAGCATTTTGTTAATCTGTGTTTTACTAATAACAGATTTAAGGTAAAGCTGTTCAAGTGCAGTTCCACAGAGGAACCAAGCCAAAACATTGAGGAGAGGATCAACGACAAAACAGCTGAGGAGTAATGCAGTTTTTTGGTGTTTTCTTTTTTGGTGGTTTTTTGGGGTTTTTTTTGTCGTTGGTTGGGTTTTTTTTTTAACATCTGGTATTTTCTGTCCTACCTTTAAGTAGTGAGGATGCAGTAAGAGACTTGAAGTGGCTTGAAGTGAAGAGTGAATTAGCAGCAGAGGAAATTAAAACTCCTTACATGAAATCTGTATGTAGCCTCGGCAAAGATTGCAATTTAGGAGGAAATTACCCAGCAAACTTGGAAGCAAAATGTATTAAATCTCCAAAAGTAGTTATCAGAAGCTTTTACAGAAGAAATATGAAATGGCAGATAAGACATCTCCCCATGACACTTCATAAGTAAAAATTTGTAAGTTGCTAGTGCACTCCCTGTGTTTTCTCGTAATTGAGGATTTCAGGAACTTGATTCCTCATCCTAATTTTAATACATGGAAGATTATTACAATTGGAAAAAAGATTTTACTGTTCGTATTGAGTAAATACTGTCTTGCAGGAGACCAGTGTCATTTGTCCATAGAGAAGGTACTCTATCAGTTGTTGGGGTAGAAGAAATAAAAATTTTAAAAAATTATTATGGTGGAAATAATTTGTCCTCTTTTACCAAAAGGTTGGAAGAGAAGTCATTGGGACTGTTAGGGAAGATAGTTAGCTCTAAGGACAGATGGGCTGGAAATAGTCCAGTGGCCACTTATTTTCAGTTTGCTAACTGAAAAGTTCATGTTGTAGGAGCTGAAATTGAAGTTATATAACAGACTGGTGATGAAAAGTTAAGGACTTTGACTTTATAATTTAATTGATAAAACTAACCTGCGTTCCATTAAATTAATCCAACAAGATGCAGACCCAAACACACTAATACTGTCAAATGAAAAAGCTTTATCCTTCCCACAGATTAGTCAGTTGTTCAATAACCTGTCTGCCTATATATCCACTTATCCCAGAATTCTGTTATGACTCCAGAGCAGAAAACATTCAGCTTTACAATAAGAAAAAGGCTTATTTTATATGTTCTTAATTTTGACATAAACACTGTCTGCAGTATACACCCAAAATCGATGAGGTACTACTCAAGAGCTGTATTCAGACAGTGCTCATTAGTACCTAATACTGTTATCCAAGTTTGTTTTTAAAACACTTAGATTTAAAATCAAGGGTGTAAGAAAGCTTAATGGAAAACTTCATTTTTTAATTGACTCAAGACATTCTAGAAGAAATAAGTCTCCTTTGAAATAAAAATAGACTTAGCTGCAAACCTGCCTGTTTGCCCAGTCCCGGAAGTGATTCATGTGAATTAGGACGTGTGTAGGAGTCACAGGGCTTCAGGAGGCTTTTCATGTTAAGGCGCATTTGCAGTCCTGTTGCAAAGTAGCTCTGGACGGGAGGGTCAGCCTTAATTCTCAAGTAGGATGTTCCAGTTCTGTTTAATCTGTAGCTTCACAGAATAGAGTGTAAGGTGGGTTTGGGGGGAGTGGTTTGGGTGTTTTCTTCCTGGTTTTTCTTCTGCACACTTATATCTTACCTTTAATTCACAGATTGTCCTAGCACTCCTGATACTCCAAATAGCGATCCTCGGTTTTCTACAAACAACAGATTGATGGCCTTAAAGAAGCAGTTGGATATAGAACTGAAGGTAAAACAGGGAGCAGAAAATATGATACAGATGTACTCAAATGGTTCTTCAAAGGTAAGGCATTGAAATGCTTAAAAATCATGAAATGACTGTGGATTTTCATATTGCTGTAATGTGACTGTACAATGTATAAATAGTTTGCAACTTCAGTATTTTTAGTTTGGGCTATATTTTTGTTAAATAGTTACATCAAATCTGCTACAAATGTCTATACAATTTTTCGTTGTGGTTTGATATCCACTGAAGTGATTGTTTTATCAGTTTGTGCAGATGTAGCTCAACCTAAATAATAAATCCGGCTCACTAAATTTAGTACATCTAGTAATCTTTGACCATGTGGGATTCACTTAGCAGCAAAGCTTGGTAGGACACTGACTGGTGTCTGATGTTTTTCCTGGCTCCACTCAAAAAAGTAGATCCATTAGTTTAACATTTTGATGTGCCTGATCATTTCAAAAAAGGCAGTATTGCCAAGTATATTCTGAACTGGTCATCTAGTTCTAGTTGGCAGTAAAAAGATCTGTGCCAAATGCTTCAATAAGATGTGTGTAGTATTCTGACAGGGATGTCATAACCTGCATTGGTATATGTACGCATAAAATACACATGAATTTTTTTTTTTTCCTGGAAGTGTGGTAATCTAGCAACTGATAGAATAAAGTGAAATTAAAAATAAAGCCACATTTATATCTGAATTTTAAGTACTTGCACTCACTCTCTCTTGACAGCACCAGAATTTTCCAAGGAGGTAGAGGAAAAGTGTTTGCTAACCTCTAAATGAGTTCAACTTATTACATATTCTTTTCTATGTAATAAATTTCATCATACTCTAAGAATCCCTTAATTCAAGTGAAACATCCAAGCCTTTTAAATGAAAGAAAACAAAACAAAATCAAAAAAGTCAACAAAACCAAATCCAGAAACTAACACACACACACACACACCCATCCCCCCACCCCTGTGGTCATAGTTTTCAAATTAGAAAAAAGGGAGGGGAAGATCCTCTACTTACCTGCCCCTTCACCTTTCATTCATTACTCATTAGCTGTTCTTTTCATTTACTTTTACTAAATCATTAAGGAGATTAATTATCAAACTAAGGTGAAACACGAGAGTAGATCTAACACATAGCATGTGGTTAGATGTTTTTGTGTCCAGCCAGTAGTAAGTAAAATCAAAATGTTTTAAGATCTTAGCTGAGCCAACACCTGCCTGGGTCAGTGAACTTACTAAAAGGAAGTGTTTGGCTTGAAGAGCAGGCATCTGGGAATTACATTGCTACCCCTTATAAGTAATTTTAACCAGAAAGTGTTGGAAATGAACTTCATGTTTTTGACTGAATTTGGGCTAGGTGTTGGTGGAAAGGCAGATCACTACTGTATGACTTCCTTATACCTTGAAAAAATAGCAGGGAGTGCTGCTTTCTCCCAGAAAATGAGTTTAGACTTGATGGACCAAAGGTGCCATCGAGTTCCTCCTGTCCCAGGTAGCCTTATCTGAAAGTGACCTGTAACATATTAGCTGGGGGCAAATAGAAGAAATATCTGGAGTGCACATTATGACTAAGGTCCTGGGAATGCTGTCCATCCACCACAGTCCCTCAGCTCCTGGAAACCTTTGGAGTCTACATCCTCTGGGGCCATGTACTTAACATCAGGTACACTTAAATCTAATAATCAGCTGACCCAAATGGATCAAAAGACATACATGAATTAGGTTTCTAATAAACCCTTGGTAAGTAACCTTATAACAGGCTGAAAAACTTAACTAAACACTCAGGCTGTAATATTAGACATTGTTAGCAGGCTTTGATCAGACTAGGTAGAGAAGATAAATTCTGGTTTGCTTTAGATTGAGACATGTAATTAAAACTTATGATTGAATCTTGTATTTGCGATTGGTAAATGCTTAAATGAGCCTACCAGATTGGGAGTATATAGTGACTGGGCTGGAGAGAGCAAGCTGGAAAGCACAAAAGCATTGCCAGCCACTTCAACAAACAGGATGGAAATGGTGGGTATTCATTCTCTCTTTTTTTTTTTTGTGCTCAGTTGTGAGTTAGTTTGTCAAGTTGAACTGTAGGCTTGAGCATGCTGATTATGTTTTAAAAAGCAGAGCTTAAAAGAATCCAAGTGTCTGGATGGGGTGGGCAAAAGGGGCAGAAAATCCCCAGTTTGAATCCAATCCGAGTCATCGAGTAGTTCTTTAAAAAGTAGTCATAGGACCATCTTTAAACATATTAAACTCATTTGTGACCTTTCTTCAAGTGTACTATATGATCTAATTTCAAATCCGTTGTATTATTTTCAGACCTAAATTTAATGGAGGGAGGTTATAATCTGTTTTCTAAAAATGAAAAAGCAGTCTGTTAATAAGCCCATCATCTCATGGGAGGCTTTTCCCTTTGTACTTTACTTGCTTCAGTAACATTCAGCTCAACCTATTTGGACTTAAACATCTCTGAGATAATGATCATCTTTGCTTGGATGTGTGTAGGTTCTCTGAGATCCCATGACAGCTTTGCAGATCAATTTTACAGGCACTGTCATTTCTTCTGTACTCAGAAGATGCATTGAAATACTTTGTATTCAGCCTCCAACACTAAAAGAGCTACTGAGCATTACACATACGTTTTGATTCTGAAGATGGGATCTTCTGTCTCTTTAAAACATAAGGATATCTCTGTAATGCTGGATTGCCTCCATTGTACACAGTGAAGGGCTAATGTTGCTCCTGAGCAAGCAAATCCATTCCAGTAAGAGATTATGAGCAATAATCAAGAGCAGCAAGATCAAAAATAAGATAAAAGGGAAGATACAGGCAAAGAAACACTTACGGCATATTTCTGTATGTGGATGACGCGTGGATAAGGTTTAATACAGTATTCTAGAGTGACTTGTAATCTGTTACTTAAATCCTATACTCTGCTAAAGTCAGTGATTATTTCAATATTTCACATCTGTATTCGAGAAAGTATTGATTTAGGAAAGTCAGTGTGATCATTAATTGGATAGGTAACATGGAGTCTTAAAATATGAAAACTAGGGCTCTCTCCCTGAAATGTTGATTAATACTAAAACTTAAAATCAAGAATTGTGAAACTATGGTATACAGAGGGGTCACAGTTCCTTTCCATGCAATCAAAGTCTTCTTATGTGTAGATCTTGGTGCATCTACCCTGCAGAACATAGGGCAGCATTAAAATATCTGAGTGAGTAATATGTTAGGTGCAAGGTCCTAGAGGAGCTCTGTCAAGGTAAATTTCTCAGCATACAGATTTTTCTTACAGTATGCTTCATGGTGCCAGTATTTCCAGCTCTGGGATCTGAGCTTCAGTGCAGTTCTTTGTCTTGGTTATGGCAAGAGAAGAATTTAATTTATTTAACTTCTTAAATAATTGATAGCTTCATTATAAAATTAAAATATAAGTATAAACCATGTCCATGGGAAAGTAACTTATTAATGAGGTTATAGAGTGGCTACAAAATGAGTTAAGCAACATACCCTTTGGGCTATAACAAGGGTGGTACACATCTGCACTGACTGCTGTTAATTACTGTGATTGATTGGTACTTCATGGACAGGACAAATACACTGCCTTAGATTTTCTTACACCTTTTCTTGTTGTTGTTGTTGTTGTTCTTACTGCAAGTCAGATCACCTTTAAGCTGTCTGGTAATTCCCAGAACATAGAGGGAGAGCCACGTGGCAGCCATAGAAGTTTATGAAAGTTCATCTTCAGCAATGTTCTCTTCTAAACGGCTTCCTGTGATACTGCTTTTGAAAATAAAACTTGGTTTTCTTAGTTTATTTAGATTAAAAAGTACTTAGGTTGCTGATGAAATAGCTAATGAAGTAACTCTTGTTTGTTACATATTTATTAATGCAAAAAATCTTCAGCTTTCGTTTGTTCAGAAAAATGTACTGCAGACATAATGTGCTATGTAAGCAACTTCATATTTCTAATTTCAGTATTGAAAATCAGGTCAGGTTAAATAGTACAATTACTTTCATGTGGGCTTAGTGTAGCTAATTTGTCTATTACAAGATAAAGTAAATTGGAAACATTCTATATAGTTTTGGAGGTATTTTGCACTTAATAGCTTCTCCTTTCTTTAGTACCAGCTTACAAAACATTATTCTACACATGTAATGTTTCTAGATCATGCCTCCTTTACTCACCTTGAAACACATACAGTTTCCCTGGGAGTGGCTTACAGTCTTTAATCAACCAATGCCTCTGTCCTAACTTTATTTCCATTATCCTAATGTGGTTAGTTTGCCTAATGCTATACCAAACGAAATGCATAGATTTAGTTCTTGTTCCTAAGTATATGTCTTTTGAAACTTTCAGTGTGTCTTGTTCCACGAAGAAGTGTATGATTTCAACTTGTCTCTTTGTTTTAATAGGATCGAAAACTTCTTGCCACAGCTCAGCAGATGCTTCAGGACAGCAAGACAAAAATAGAAGTTATAAGGATGCAGATTCTTCAGGCAGTCCAGACCAATGAATTGGCTTTTGATAATGGTGATGGTGTAGAAAGGAAATATGAATCATTAATGTCAGAATACCACGTAGATATATACCCATATGCACACAGACTTACCATAAATTTCTAGTAGGAATGTTTGATAAAGCTTGCATGAACCAAAAATAATCAGAGACTAGGCAAAACTTTGTGTGCATTGGGGTGCCAGATACATCTGACTAGAAGGAAAATACCTTCATCATAATGAAGAGAAATACAGTCTCTCTTTAGCATCCTTTTTATACCTTATGCAGTCCACTTTTACTTCGTGGTCTACCTTTTCCCTTCATGCATGCTTTCTTTTGTCTTAATAATTAGTGATTTTCTTTAAAGCATATAATCTTTATATTATGATGCTAAAAAAAATCTGATGCCAGTACAAAGCCTGCATGTCATACTTAAGTAGATTGACCTTATTATTCCTAGTGGGAGCACAGATGGAGGAGAATTTTTCCTGGTTTTGTAGGTATTTAGGCTAGACTGAGTGCTAAACAGCTATATGTAAAGCAACAAAAAAAGTGGTTTTAAAATTACCTGGCTTGGAATACTCATGCTACATTTCAGAAGTATTTTTAAACTTGCGTTTCGTTGAAAATCTTCAAATAATAAAAAAAAATTACCCCTGACCTCTAATAGCATGAGGGTACTAGAAACTTGTGGGCATATGGGTATATCTCTAAGTCTTGAACTTTATTTGTGTGCATTTCTGAATATTGACGTTGTATGGCAAAGCTTGTAGTCAGGGATATCTCCTAGATAATGAAAAATGTGTATGTGTGAGTTCTGTTCTGTGGCGTATGAGGTGTTTGGTTTCTGTGTTTGTTTTTACACACCACTTTTTAACACCCCATTTTAGCACATGGATTACATATATCATTTGTTTAAAAGAAAAAGAAATGCAATCTAGAAAGGGCTTTCAAATGCCTTTTTGTGTTTTTACTACTCTTAGTGCTTTAAACAGAAAGGAATATATCCAGGAAACACTCTGTTTAGGATATCTAAGCACTCTAACATGTGGACATTAGAATGATTAACCCAGACCATTTGGCGAAGGCAGTGTATGAAATCTCTTCTATTTCTCTGTGCTGGCAGAAGCCAGATTCCATGGGATTTCAAGTGAAGCAGGGGGATTATCAGAAACTGATCAGGGATCTACTTGGCTACAGAGTAGTTTAAAAGATAAATGCTCACAGTGTAGTCGAGAAGTGTTGGAGCCTCAAAACCTCCTTGCCAGTGGAATATTTGGGATATTTGGGTTTATACCTTTAACTCCCCTAAAGACATATTCTTTTTCTCACATCCTCTAGCAATTATAGCTCTTCAGGGAGTAGGAGCTGCTTATTGAATTGAGGCCCTGATAATTATTTCTTCATTCAAATGCTTAAAATGTCACTTTTACTTTTATGACATATTTCAAGCTTCTGTTTGGACTACCAGATATGCATCTCTCCTGGTTTTTTTCCTTGTTCTTCTCCCCTCTGTTTATATGAAGGAAGGGTTGATATTAAAGAAATTAAACCTGGTTGTTATGTTCAATTAAGGTTGTTTGTTTATATCCCTTTGCAGCAAAACCTGTGATAAGCCCTCTTGAACTCCGAATGGAAGAATTACGGCATCATTTTAGGATAGAGTATGCTGTAGCAGAAGGTGCAAAAAATGTGATGAAATTACTTGGATCTGGGAAAGTTACCGACAGAAAGGCACTTTCAGAAGTAATTTATGTCATTACAATTTCTGATACTTTGTTTTAAAGGTTCTTTAAGGAAAAGAAATTGAACTATTTCAAATTTCTTTTTCTTTTAAAAAGGCACAAGCAAGATTTAATGAATCAAGCCAGAAGCTGGACCTCTTGAAGTATTCACTGGAACAGAGATTGAATGAACTTCCTAAAAACCATCCCAAAAGCAGTATTATTATAGAAGAGCTTTCATTAGTCTCTTCACCCACATTAAGTCCTCGTCAGAGTGTAATATCTACTCAAAACCAGTATAGTACACTGTCCAAACCAGCAGCTTTAACAGGTATGATTTAAAGAGCTTTTTTCTTTTTCTTTTTTTATCTTAAGTAATGGTTTAAAACAAGCCTTTAATGCCAACCTTATTTCTTACTGGACATATTTAATTGTTGTTCTTTTCGTAGACAAAAGCATTTAGAGTTTCCAAGTGTCTATGCACTGCAAAAAATGCAGATAAGTTTCTTTGACTTGTTTGTTGACCTTTTTATAATCCTATTGAAAATGTGAAGTTCTGGCCTTAAATAGCTCCCTATGGAATGACATTGCTAGCATTTACAAAATGCCTTTCATCTTTAGATTATCAAGTACTTATCATCAAGGTGGATAAGTATCATTATCCCCATTTTACAGATAGGAAAATGAAGTTGCAGCAGGGTTCGGTGAGTTGCCCTGATCATACAAGTAGGTGACAGAGCTGGAGAAAGGCACCCAGCTTTTCTCCCAGTTCCTGTTTTACCCTCTGCATCTCACTGGATTTCTGGAAGGTGAGATTTATACTACCAAATTGTGCGTTATATTTGCAATCCAGAGAAGGAGGTCCTAACAAACATGCATGAAAACATTGAAGACTCTTGTTTGTTGGTGTCAGTCGTTTTCCTTGTAAATAAGATGGGGATGGTTTTTTTTTTAAGAGACTTAGCCTACTGTGAGGGACCAGTACATTTATATATGAATGTGACTTAGAAACTTCTCATAGTTTGGGTTGACCTGGAATGGTCCTTACATTTGAGAGTAAAGTTTCAAGAGATGAATGATACTTTAACAAAGGTCTTGAATATTTGGGTCACAGTGTTCTTAAAGAAAAACATGCTTTTGACTGCTTGGGGGTATGTTGCTGTTGTAAATTTATTTAGTAAGTGGTCGCATGAGAATTCCTAGAACAGATAGGTTTGATTTTATGTTTTGTTTCCTAACACATTTTGCATGTAACTATTAAGCCTACTATTAACATAGTAAGTTTATTACAAGAAAACCACCTGTGATTCAAATGTTACTCAGGTTATACATGTATAACTGAAACCAGAATTTAGTTTTGAAGTCCTGTGGGGTTATATCTTAAAACAAAAAGAGGAACTCTTCTGCTAAGCTACAATAATAATAATAAAATGGAGCAAGTCTATTTCTCTTGCATTGTGGTTTATCGGTACCTCAGCCCAGAGTCCTTGTAAGGTTGTGTGGTAAGAGGAACTTTTCTCATCCAATGAAATCTCAACTGATCAGTGACTGTAGGCAGGAAGTATCAAGCCTTCAGTATAAAACAGCTTGCTATTTTTTTCTTTTCCTGTAATACATGATCAAGGGTCAGATACATTATAGTGACAATTTCTCTTTAAACGTGATTTACTGGTACATATGAAAAGTTTTTAATAGAAATTGACAAAACAAAGCTACATGCTTGTGAAGTTCTTAATAGTTTCACTTTCATATTGCCCATACAAAGAGCTTTTGTATTGAGCTGGATTTAAATGAACAGTGTCTCTGTGTTTTGCCTCTAATGCTTTGTGAAAAATAGAGCAGTGCTACTGTCATACTTCTTAACATGCATCAACATAACTTTCTGATTTGCATCCATTCCTTATACAACAGTATAGCTTTTCTGCTCATTAATATCTTTTTTTTTTCTAAACAGAGTTTGGGAATGAAGTATTCTTTTACCTTTTAACCTGTTTCAGAAGCCAATAGCATCTCTTTGTCTTCATAGCCTAATGCTTAGCTGTCACTTACGGCTGTTAGCTTCCTACAGGTTGGGATTTCTTCTTAGACTGGTTTCTTGGTGTCTGTTCTGTGGGCTATGATGTTGCCAGATCATTTCTAGGTTAAGTCTGACTTAAGTTTCTGTTACAAAAGAGTACTTTTAAGTTTCACGGTTAAGTACATTTGCTATCAAAAGAAGACTGCATTTCAGAGCTGCATTTTTAGCTGACGCTGATTATGAACTGGCTAATTTCACCACTTCTGATAGTTGATTTTGCCAGTCCGTGGTGTCACAGTTTTAGATGTTACTTTGTACAGGGTGAAGCCAGCCCACCATTCTTGTAACCATGTGTGGTATTCAGATGTTTTTGTGCTGCTGGAGGAAACTCTTTTCAATTTGAACAGCAGCCTCTATACCTCATTTGGTTAAAGATGTAGAAGATGTGGAAGAATAGCTTGTTGAAGAACAGCTTCTTGTCTCAGCTTTTATAAATCCAAATTCAGTCAAGTTGGAACAATTCAATGATTTCTAAATTATGTACTAACTCAAATTTGACTTCAGCATACAGCAGGCAAATGTGATTTCTTAGTGTGTGATTTCTTAGTGTGTGATTTCTTACACAAATCTGTAGTCTCAATAGTTCGTTAATTTTATCCAGTATTAATTAGTTATATAAAACTCATTAAAAATTGTTATTGTTCCATCTGCAAGATTCATTGTTTCAATAAGAAACTTGAAATTTGTCAGTCTTGAAAAGTGACGTTGCTAACAACTTGAACCCGTGTCAGTTAAGTTTCCAAGTGAAGAAAACAAAGATACTTCTGAGACACAGAAAAAAAATTTATTTTGTGTTATCTTGGTGAACTGTTGCTCTTTTCTAGAAGGTTGAGTCCCGCGTAGTTAATTTTTAATGCTTTTATTTTCAATATATATGTGTGTCTTGGATTTGTCTTGATTTCATCTGATATTTCTGTTATACCCTTTGGGAGTCAGAATGTGAGCTATTGCCATCAATCAGTCGTTAGTCATTCACTTGGTTCACTTAAGAGCAGAAATCTGTCATAAATCATTGTCCATCTTCTTCTAGGTACCCTGGAAGTGAGGCTCATGGGCTGCCAAGATATTTTGGAAAATGTCCCTGGTCGATCAAAAGCCACGTCAATTACGTTACCTGGTTGGAGTCCAAATGAAGCCAGATCATCTTTCATAAGCAGACCCAGTAAAAGTAAAAGTGGAAGTAGTAGAAACCTTCTGAAAACTGATGACTTGTCCAGTTCAGTATACCCTTACTTCTCTTATTTTTATGCATATCATTTATTTAAATTTTCATGGGCATGATGTGTTCTGTAATTTAAAATACTAAATTGATTCAAAGCTTTAAATTGAATGTTTCTTCACCTGTTAAGCTGTTAACAAAAGCAAAAGCACAACCACACTATTATGCCCATAAGAACCAATTAAATATGACATTACATTTCTAAGGGAAACTTACTGGAGATTTTTTGGTTGTGGAAAATCCTCTTAAAGATTTAAACTGAGTTTGTGTACTTTACTTTACAGATGAAGTCTGTGCTGTACTGAAGCTGGATAACACTGTGGTTGGTCAAACTAGCTGGAAACCAATTTCCAATCAGTCATGGGATCAGAAATTTACACTGGAACTAGACAGGGTAAAAATGTGGCCTGATTTCATTGACAGCTGTAGTTGATTCTTTGTATTAATTTCGTGTTGCTTTTTTTTCTCCCCCGTTGCTGTCATTTTGTTCAAATTCCGTAAGTGCAGTATTCCCATCTTTTCTAGAGTGAGCTCCCTGGGGGTTAGGTGGTTGTGCTGGGCCAGCATTCTAGAAATCTTTTCTGACTTAGCAACTGATGTAATATTTTTGCCAAGATATAACCCTTAGTGGGTTTTTAGATTGTGATAGATGGTGCTTACATTTTTATTTGGATCATCAGCTTTTAGTTATTTATCAGTAAACTGTGATATCAGATACAATTTGGGTGTTTTGGTAAAACCATGTCATAGAATTTTTACAGTGTTTTTATAGGAATGTTCTCATCTGCAGCTGGTCAATTCTTCAGGAATAATAAATTCATTAATAGTTCTTTCTTATAACTTTAAATGTTACTTGGAGGGCACAAGTATTGAATTGATACTTGGGAAGTAGAATTTATCTTACATAGATTTAATCAAGCATTTTTTTTTAGATACCTGATAGTCCCAGTACTTTAAGGCACAAGGACTATTTTTTTCTGTCAGTGTTAAATATAGACTGAAAATTACACTATATTTTGGGAGTTTAAATGTCATCTCCAGTACATGCTTACTCCAGTACATGCTTCTCACATGAGAAAAAATAAAAGCCACTTTCCTGTTTTTGTTTATTTCCTGCTGAGCCCCAGTCCAGATTCCCTCCATCTAGGAAGGAAGCAGCTTTAGACCTGCAAGTAGAGAAATTCAGGTTACAGTTAGGAGTAATGCAGAAAAAAACCAAGCAGCTGTGGAGCCCTGAAGCCTCAACTATTCTCAGGTTAAGACTGGAATTACTCGGTGTAGCAGCTGCTCCTGCCAGCTTCTTATATGTCATGGTCTCTATTTAAGAGCTTGGCTTTTTGGTGCCAGAAGAAGACTTGGCTTCTGCTGTTCCTGACCACGTATCCTGAGACTGGCTCAGCAGGTCAGAGCATGGTGCTGATAACACCGAGGTGTGGGTTCAATCCCTGCATGGGTCATTCACTTAAAGAGTTGGACTTGATGATCCATGTGGGTCCCTTCCAACTGAGAATATTCTGGGAATCTTTATGTACTTGAAATGCAGAATCCAAACCCTGTTATTGTTCAATCTGGTGCTTCTTCCTGACTTCTTTTAAAACCTATCATAGCTGTGGTAGACAGTAAACTGATGTATCATGATGGAATTATATAGTAACATATGATGCTGCTGTTACATTGTATTGCAGGATTCTTTACTTCTGGGACAGGTTTTTTTAATACACATGTAAGACACCCTAAGAATAAATAAATCACATTAGCAAGATACAGCAGTAGTTCCTGTTAGTTTAAAGTTTTTGGCCCCTCTTCATGACCATGTTACAAAAAGTGTGTGCATTTCTAGAGATACTCTGTAAGGTTTTGCATCATTGTGTGCGTGCAGGTACTAAAATGTCCACGGGCATGAAAGTAAGTTGATACTTGTAAGTAATATGGAAAACTACTAAAACTGAGGTTTCTAAACACAAGTTCAACTTTGTCATCAGAGCTTTAGCTAACGTATCTCAAACAAGCAGTGGAGTTTGACTGACCCAAAAAGTCTGGTGACCGTGGCTCTCTGCTTCTACTCTCAGGGGAAATTTTACACGTATGCTTTTATTTGTACACTGGAGATCACATCTGAACTGAAGTGAAATGCTGTGTTCATCCTAATAAGAGCTTCTTCAGTCTGACTGGTTAGCTCCGACAGCCAGTTAAAGTAACAGCTCTGCATCATGGTCCTTGAGTTGCTTGATCTTACAGTTGTACTGTGGTAACTCTTGCAGAACAGTTACTAATAAGTGATTTCCTGTGTCTGTGTTTCCTGTCATAGTCACGTGAATTAGAAATCTCAGTTTATTGGCGTGACTGGAGATCTTTGTGTGCAGTAAAGTTTCTGAGGTTAGAAGATTTCCTGGATAACCAACGGCATGGCATGTGTCTCTATCTTGAACCCCAGGGCACTCTGTTTGCAGAGGTAAGAGTGTTTCTTTGAAGCACTTGAGCATCCTTGCAAGTATTACATTGCAGAATAGTTTAGCACATTTTCCTTAAACTTTTAAGAATGCATTTTGTCCTGAAACTTGAATTATAACACATGTTATTTGAACTGCAGGTTACGTTTTTTAATCCAGTTATTGAAAGAAGACCAAAACTCCAGAGGCAGAAGAAAATTTTTTCGAAACAGCAAGGTGATTGTTCAGTATAAAATTTAAAGCTTAAAAATTGTATAGATCTGTGATATTTTTTTATACAGAGATCTAATGTTTGCCTGCAAATAATGCTGTTGACAATGAAGGATTTAGCATTGCACTTAGAAATCTTTTGTATTAGAATTCCTTATTATGCATTAGCATTTAATTGTGAATAATTAGAAATTGCTAAGGAATATGACAAATTCAGTTTGTTCTTCATGAACTATAAACTAATTAATATGAACTTTTTTTAATTATTGGTTTCGGTAATGAGTAAGGAAATTACTTGCACTCTGTTTCCTTTTTTCACAATATCTATAGGCAAAACATTTCTCAGAGCTCCTCAGATGAATATTAATATTGCCACTTGGGGAAGGCTGGTAAGAAGAGCTATTCCAACAGTGAATCACTCTGGCACCTTCAGCCCCCAAGCACCAGTGCCTGCCACGGGGCCAGTGGTGGATGCCCAGCTCGCTGAACTGTCCCTGCCATCCGGGTAGGTCACCCCTGCAGCTTTGCAGTGCCCCTGAGCACAGGAGGGAGCACTGAGATGCTTCTGCCCTAATGTGCACAATGTGTGCAGAGTCTGGTTATCCTGCAAGGCTGCAGACCTTTCCATGTTTTAGTTGTGGAAAACTATTCTATAGCTAGATCCACACACACAAGGTTTGGTTTAGGAGAAATCTACAGATACTAAAATAGTCCTTGCTATACACTGAGGAGTTATTTCTTTTCTTGTCAGTGACTCTCCTGTAGCCAAATTGGACTTTGAACTTGAGCCTGAGCCTCCACCTGCTCCACCCCGTGCATCTTCCCTTGTGGAAATATGTGAATCTTCCTCTGAGATAAAGGCTCCTGATGTGCCTTCTCAGGCAAGTAACTTCTAGGAATCTCGGGTTATACAGTTTTAACAAGGTTTTAATATTGGCATCTTTATGATGGATTTCTTCCTTTATATATCAGCACATGCTCCCTTAATTTCCACACACAGATTTGTCTCAATAGAATGCTCTGATTGCTCTTGGTGGCAAACTGTTTCTGTGGTTGGTGTGTTTAACACCCCATGTCATTGGTTCCACCACAGAAAAAAAAACAGAGCTCCAAAACTGTTAGAGTATTCAGGATAAAATGGTTTTATTAAGAAAGAACAGAATGACTGGAGCAGTAGATTTCATCAGTCTGTTAAAATCTTACTTACCTGTATCATCTGAAAGTTTGCCATTTTAGCCTAGGTATTGGGTGTATTAAGAATTTCACATGCGTACGGTAAAATTTCTGAATTCATTTGCCTTCACAATCAGTTTTAAATCTTCAGGTTTCTTGTTCTTCACAGGATGAAGTAACAACTTTTGATTTTGAAAATGGCAGAAATAGTATTGTTCCAAAACTCCAGCCTGAAAAAATCTGTGAGTCTGATGTTCCCCATGCAGACACGAAATACACCAACACCAGAGAGCCTGAAGACAGAAGGTGAAAAAGCAGTGGTTTTGCTGTTTTGATTTGAATAATATTTCTTACAGCAAACAAACTAGAAACTTTGTGACTTTTTCTTATCTACATAGATCACAACAAAGATTTCAGTTCAGTCTGAAGGATTTCAGATGCTGCGCCGTACTGGGCAGAGGACATTTTGGAAAGGTAAATGTCAAAAGGCCGTATCAAGTGTCAAGGCTTTATCAAAAACTAGATACAGCTCTTAAATTTCTCTCTTCTGTTTTAGGTGCTGTTGGCAGAATACAAAAACACAAATGAGATGTTTGCTATTAAAGCCTTAAAGAAAGGAGATATTGTGGCTCGTGATGAAGTAGACAGGTCAGTTTGTACAATATAACACATGGATTCCATAGATCGTGTGCTCTACCAGGCAGTTGTTGAATTGAGTGGAAGAGCAAAGTCAGTTGTCATCTCCCTGCATAGTTGGCTGCTGTAGTCTTGTTCTGGGGCAAGGAGGGAGCAGAGTAACCTCTGGTTTGTTTTAGTGCCCTTCTTATGCCTGAACTACAGCTCCAACTTAAAGCTGATCCTGGTTTTGATTTTCAAGTTCTCTTGAAATGATATATTCTCATTACTTCAGTCACATTTGGGGATAACAGTGACTGTTTGCTTAACTGGCAGAACCTGTGCTGCTATTTCTCAACCTGTAACATGCTGTCATGCTCTGTCCATCCTATTTTCCCTTTGTATACTCTGCTGTTGGGTGTTTTTCAATCTTTTTGAACCAAAACTCAGATTATTTTTTTTTAATTTGCTTGGAAGTGAAGGGACCATTACAAAACTGTTTGGTTTTAGTGCAAGAAGGTGTTTTTACAACTGTTTAAGAGTGACTGTATTCATTTGCAGGAAGAAGGATAGCTGTGTTAACAATAACCTACAACTTAAACAATTGGTTTAAGGAGAAATAACCAGGAATTACCATAGATACATATCTATAATACTGTCCCTGGTTTTCCACTTCATGTCTTGTAAACAATTAAAATAAAAATTGATTGAAATGAATGTCACATTATATCAGTGCATAGTTAATGCAGTCTTAGTATTTGGAAGGAAAATTGTCAGGGCATAATTTTCATGGACTGCTAGGTTTCCTCTTTTCATTTGGGAAAGCTAAATATAAATTCATGAAATCCTGGTACCAAAATCTCTCTCTTGAAACAAAAATAAATGTTCTTATCTTATCCTGAGGAATACAGCAAAAAATGTAAAATTTAAAATACCAGTAATTTCTGAGAATTTAAAAACTGTGGTTCAGCACTCAGCTTTAAATTGTTCCTGATTTTGTTTGCAGCTTGATGTGTGAAAAGCGAATATTTGAAACTGTGAATAGTGTAAGACATCCCTTCTTGGTGAACCTTTTTGCTTGTTTCCAAACCAAAGATCACGTGTGCTTTGTAATGGAATATGCTGCTGGTGGGGACCTGATGATGCACATTCATACTGATGTCTTCTCTGAACCCAGAGCAGTGTGAGTATCCCTCCCTTCCTGTGGCATTAAGTGAAGGGCACTTTGCTCAGTGGATAACAACTAAGGGCTTTATCACCACATGCCACCACATTATGTCACTTCAGTAAATGCTGTTTAAGTTTTTAAAAGGGTTGGAGATTCTAAATTGATTTTGTTAGAAAAAGACATGCAGAGTAATGTGCCTGAATCTACACCGAATTCAAAATCTATATACAAATACTTAATTTTTATGATACTTTTTATAGATTAGATAAAAAAGCTGCATGAAGAGTTAAAATAGCAGACAAGGCTAAAAAAGGAAAGAATAAGCCCATTTAGAAAACCTTCAGTGCTATGGCAGTGAACACTACAGAAAATTTATCCTCCAGCCCAAGCAAACGTACTACAGGTTGAAAGCTACAAGTTCAAGTGGTTTTGCCATCTGGTTTTAAAACTCTGGCCTTGTATAAAACTAATCTGTGCCCAAAAAAACCAATTGTTAATCTTCAAAGGATGGCTCATTAAAAAAAAATCAGTAACAATGGACTTCACATTCTGAAAATCACGATGAAATTCCATTGAAATTTTAACTTTATCAACAGATTTTATGCTGCATGTGTGGTTCTTGGACTTCAGTATTTACATGAGCACAAAATAGTGTACAGGTAAGTAGTCATTTCCAACAGATGAATTTCAGCTGTTCTGAATAGTACTGAAGAAACATCAAGTGATGCAATTTTGTTCTCAAATGTTCATTTAGAGATCTGAAGTTGGATAACTTATTGCTGGACACAGAAGGCTTTGTGAAAATTGCTGACTTTGGTCTTTGCAAAGAAGGTAATGGCCCTTAAATTTTCTTTCTAGGGGAGTTCCATAGTCTGTTCTACTCTTGACTGTTCCTTGAGAGCTTCAGACTGCCAAATGTGTATAGGGTCTATTTACCATGAGTCATTTGAAGGAAAAAAAATACATCTCTGATTGTACAAATGTGGAGATAGGAGGAAATTCCTTAGTAGGGAAGTATCAGGAGCACCTGAGCATTGCCCTGTTCTTTATTTTTTGTCAGTTGTGAGCATCACCTATTCTGACTCTTACTTGATCACATCTCTGTTTGTTAACAAGGCACACTGCACATTTTACAAGTGATAGAGAAAGCATTAGGTGGTTTCCTTATTCTAAACATGTTGACATTGTACAACAAAATCAAGTGCCATTATAATCCATGCCGAGCTCTTACTTTTTACGAATTCATTATCTATTTTTTTAGCTCAGAAATAGTTGCAACTCTGTGTATATGGAAATCATGTGCAAAGTATGCTATAGCTAAAATTGAGAGACTATACCAAAAGGGAGGCCTACAAAGTTACTTTCAAGCATCTCACTACCAGCAGCTGCCAAATAGAGGTAGCTATTACAGTGTTTTCCTCAAAACCCCATTGTGTGGGCAAAGATCCTTTTTCAGTTTGCATAGCTTATCCTCCATATCTTTTCCTTTTAGGTAGCCTAAGAGGGAATTGGATAAATTCAGTAGGTCTTCAAACATGAGTGCCAGGGCAAGTCCTTTGACTGTAGCTAAGTTCTGTAAATGACAAAAAAAAAAGAGAAGGAAAGCTCTTTCGTTCACTGACTGCTACAATAAATGATTTTCTCAAGTTTTCTGCAGCAGCTCCCCTTGTCTTGTCACATCAGGCCTGGTGATGCTGATGTCCCAAACTGTACCCCTCTGGCAAATCCACAGGGCTTATTTTCAAGTTCTTTCACTACACTCCATGTTTTACTTTACTATATGTAGTTTGCACTACAGAAGCATCTAGAGGAGCATGTTTGACTAAACTAGTGTGTACTGCATTTTCGTTTGCTAACTGGTAGAAATGGAGCATAAGATTGTTTGTTTCTTTCCAAAGGTAAGTGGGTGACAGAGGTGTAACTGGAAGCTTAATCTGGCTCATTCCATATAGTGAGGGAGAGAAAAATTTGAACAGAAGCATTTGTGAAACAAAGACATGGGGAGGAAGAAGGAGGGAATGTTTTTCCTCATTGGCCTGAGCCTTCAGGACACAGGCCCCGGATCTACAGTATCAGTTGAAGTTGTTTTGGAGAGAGGTTCTGCTTGGAGGAACAGGTTGCGGAATGGCAGAAAATATTGCTTGCTTTTCATTATCTGTAACTTTCAGGAATGGGATTTGGAGACAGAACAAGCACATTCTGTGGCACACCGGAATTTCTGGCTCCAGAGGTGCTGACAGAAACCTCCTATACAAGAGCTGTAGACTGGTGGGGTCTTGGTGTTCTTATCTATGAGATGCTAGTGGGTGAGGTAAGTTCTAGTAAGGTACAGTGGAGTCATAAAACCAAGCAATGTTTAAAAGGTTACAAAACTCAAGATACCAGCCTGTCAACATTTCATATGCCCTACCTGCCACAGTATCAGTATTCATTATACAGCATGCATAGGCATACCCAGCTTTACAGTGAGCGTCTTAAGGTGTGTCATCAAGAAAAAGAAGTGTGAAATACTGAGCAATACTCACCTGATATTGGCTGCTGTAACACTGGAGAAGTTGGCAAGTCATGTCTGGAGCTTGAATTATCAGCAATTGTAAAAGCAAACAAGTTGCAACTGGTCAAAGACTTAACCTCTAAATCTTTGCTTTACTTTATTTTTAATTACATCATTATGTCTTAAATCAAATTCCAGTAATGGCACATTAATATGTGTCTCTAAGTAAGAGCACAGTACATCTGTACATACAGTTTGGGGGAGCTAAGTTTCCAGGATACATCTGTTACCAAATCTGGATGTGCACAGCAATACCAGTCTTCTGCTTTCAAATGCTTTTGGGGAAAAAATAAACTTATTAACTCCTGTAGTTTGAATGGAAGTGAACTTTAACACATAAAACTGGATAACAGTGAAAGATTATGCCAAACACACTAAAACAGAAAGCCCCAGTTCCATGTAAATGAGCTGGTATAAATAAATAGCTATTGAGAAGTTTATTTGCCATTGCATATACTGCTCTACCTTCTGGTCCATTTTTTAACAGTATCTCCCAGGTGGCACAGTGATAGCTCACATGCTAAAAATTCATAATTTGGTTCTTTTTCAAGAAAAGATGATCATTCAACTTACTTTCACTTCCTTTTAGGTAAAAAAGGACAAAAAGCTTGTACAGTGTCACCTACATCTCTCAGGCCACTTCAAAAGTTTGAAAACCCTTGAGCTGCAACATGCTGAAGATTTTACAAAAACAAATTAGTCTTGACCACGCTATTTGTGAATGGCAGCTACCCCAAAGAAGAGCTGAGAGATACTTACCATGTTTCCTGTACACTCTGAGTTCAAAGAAGATCCCAGTTTTAGGTGTTTCTACATCTAAAAGCACATTTTTAAAGCACAGTCCTTCAGTAGGAATTATGAGATAATACCAACTTGCCTTTTCTCTCTTCCTTATGGAAAGCCATGTATCTCTTTCTGGGAAGGAAGACTTCATTTCAGGGTGTCTAATTCCAAACATTCAGCTGAGTTTGTTGTTTTCAATTGTGATTTTAAGCCTGTTTATAGCATTTTTTAAATTCTTTTCATTATAGTCTCCCTTCCCTGGAGATGATGAAGAAGAGGTGTTTGACAGCATTGTAAATGATGAAGTGAGATATCCACGATTTCTGTCTACAGAAGCCATCTCAATAATGAGACGGGTAAGAACATTTTAATAATTAATATTACAGTATCTCCCTCTTGTCCTGTTTCCAACAATTACTTCTGTGAGGAACAAAATACTTTAGGAACCTGCACTTGGTATATTTTTTTTGACAATTAAATTTCAGACTTGCTTCATTTATGCTGTGCCATGCTGCCTGTCACCTTAAATGAAAATTGTTTATGCCATTCCACTTTATTAGGAGCAAGGTTTTCTTTTTGAAATGTAAAACACTTGAGGCTCTATTTTCTCTGAACTAAGCTTCCTAGTTTTACCTAACTGGAGTAGTTCAGCTCTCTTTTCCTAGCTGAACACTGCTGCATTGAACTATTTGGTAGATTAACATTGTCACATGAATATTTTAATTCAAAGACTTCTAAATCTTTTTGGTTTCATTCCAACTGGGGCAGGGAACACTGTACACATGGCATCTGCAGTCCTATTCTTGGCAAGGAACAGCTGATTCTGGTTATGGTTGTTGTTAGTGCTATTCCTTAGTGAGATGTGTCTGCTTATCAAAGGCAGGCAGTTGAACCTAAGTTAGCACCTTATCACAGTTGATAGAAAGGCAATAGTGGAGGTAGTTCCAAAGCCTTCGGAATCAGCCTCTCCACATAAATGTCTGATGCTGAGTATCAGTTTAGCACCCAATTCAGCAATGTGCTGTAGCACAGTAACTACCGTGACATAACTCTCTAAGTAATAGCATAAATATTCTGTAACTTAAAATGATTGCTTAGGCCCAGGGAGAGAGTGTTTGCCTAGAGAAAGAAGGCAGAATACAGTTTTAAGGCAATACCTGGGGGAGGTATCTTTGCTGTGAAAATTCATGCCAATATCCACAGGGCACAGGGTGCTGCTACACTGCACCCACAATATGTGTACCAGGAACTTTGTACTGGCAGTTTACTAGTTGGAGCTCTGTGCATGCTCTTTCCATCACAGAATTTCATACACAGTATAGTAGACATTATTTTTTGAAGGCTGCATCATGAATATCAACCCACCCTGTTGCTGGGCCTTGCCTGGCACAGGGGACTGCTCGCAGCAGTACAATTCTCAAGTGGGAGCATCAAACTTCGGGACTTAATTAGGAAACCCTTTCCTTTGGCTGAGTGTATGAAGCAGCTTGAACCCTCTCCTGGTAAATCAACTGCTGTGAAGTAGCTAAGCACTGAGAAAGGAGGGTAGTCTCTTCTCTGAGCTGAGCAAGAACCACTGGCTTATGTAAATCTGTACCCTCACCAGCAAAGAGGAACTTCGCACTCTGGTGCTGAGCCCTTGCCCCAGATCACCTCCAGTACCAAGACATGGCAGCACAGCTCTGCAGGGAGACAGATGAGTCTGCTCTGGCACTGGTCGTGGCTCAGGTGCTGCTGGAACTGTGCTGGCAGGCTCAAAGAGCACTGCTAAAAGCCAAAGCTTTGTCTGTCCCTTTCTTCAAGGGGCAAGGATCGTCCATAGGTCAGGCAGTATGAATTTCACTGTCCACCTCATCTTGGTGTTGGCTCCTGCACAGTACTCATCCTTCCTCCTTCCTTTCCTTCCCCCTGACTTTGTCCACTGAAACCTTGCATGTTTTGTCAGCTGCTACGAAGAAATCCAGAGCGGCGTCTTGGAGCTGGAGAGAAAGATGCTGAGGATGTGAAAAAGCATCACTTTTTCAGAGTGAGTACAAACTAAGTATTATTTCTAAGGACACAAAGGGAGTAGAGACGGGAAACTAAACATCGGTTCATTTATTTTACAGCAAATAGATTGGCACGCTTTACTGGCCAAGAAAGTCAAGCCTCCTTTCGTACCCACCATTAGAGGACGAGAAGATGTTAGTAATTTTGATGATGAATTTACCTCTGAAGCACCTATCCTCACTCCACCTCGGGAACCAAGGATACTTTCAGAAGAAGAGCAGGAAATGTTCAGAGATTTTGATTACATTGCTGATTGGTGTTAACTTCCACACACTGTGAAGCCCCAGCTGACTGGCTCACGAGAATGCCTCTCTCAGAAGAATACCAACCCTTCAATTGCTTTCTGTGCCACCTGTAGCTTCTGGGTTTTTTTAAATCACATGAAGATCCTTTTAAGTACTGTTTTAACACTCTTGTGAAGAGTGGCCTCTTTGTATATTGTTTTTTATCTGAGCACTGGAAAGCAGGTCTATGGCGTTCCTAAGCTGAGTTGGTGAACCCAGGCTGTGTTGAACTTCCCGCACACGGGTGCACGTGGATCTGTACAGTTTCTCTCACTCTTCCACAGCAGATAATATCACTTTTTAAAGTATCTGCCTTAAGTGGGAAAAGCAGACTTTGAGCTAGGTAATCTCCACTCAGCCACACTGAAATAAGTTGGGATACTGGTGATACTCACACAGAATATGGTTCTAGTTGGAGAAGGCAAATGATTTCAGCTAAATATTGTGCAGTCTTTAATACTACACATTTCTACACCTTCATCTTGTGTTCTTAAAATAATGGTATTGAGAACATATATGCCTTGTTTTGTAAATTTTCTATGGTATTTATTAGGAAAAATGTTAAACACCTTGCCTTTGAGATAACAACTGTCTAAGTGCTTCCATTACAAAGAAAAATCCAGAAAAATCCAGAAAGTTTACCAAAGTCACTTGCCAAACAGTTTTGCCTTCAAGCTCCTTGAGCATGGCTTAAGGCCCTGGTTGGGATGAGGAATGTAAGGATGACGTTGCTCAGTGTAACCCCAGAGCAGAGCAGCTGCAAGGCCCAGGCCCAGCCCCTTCCGTACTCACCTCGAGTCTTTCCAGCGCCCAGAGGGGGCAGAGAAGTTCCTAGTCCCTATCTAACCCCTCCAATCTCCTCTGTCTGCTGTACAATAGCATATCACTTAGAAAACTTCAGGATTTTCAGTGTATACATGCTGTGAACATGTATATTTGGAAGTTGTAATGTATTCTTACCTCCAGGCAAGTAATTTAATTGTACCACTTCACTGACGTTGCATAGTGGCCAAGTGAACAAAAAAATGTATCCATGTAGGCCACTGATCTCCAGCCCCTGGATTGGCAGTTACTGAGGGTAAAAAGCAATATGTTGTAACAGAATGTATAAATATTTTTGATAAAAACAGTGTATATTTTATAAACCCCTTAACACTAAAAGCTGTACCTCAAAAGTGGAAAAGTAATTTAGACCAAACACTGTGTGTATTTGTAAACCAAGACCTATTTTTGACATTTGCTGTTCTGTGGGCAAACATTAACTCTTGGAAAATAAATTTACCACGTGCTACTTACCTCAAGCACTATTCAGCACTGGAACCTCACAGGTTCATCCTGGCCAGAGTTTGCTGTTCATGGGCTAAGGCAGTGAGCATCGCACTCAAATTAAAAACTGGTAATTTTATTAATTCAAAGAAGAAACACAAACCACTGGAGTATGCAATGCTAAGGTGGTGGTTTAAAAACATGATGCTGGACAGACCTGCAGGGTCAGGCAGGGGAGAGGCTTAAGGGATAAAAAAAAATAAAATAATGGTTACTAGGTCTAAACCAGGCCAGTCCCCACAGGAATGGGGCAGGCACCTTCCCCAGTGCTACAAATCACGTTGGGCAGAGTAAGTCAAGTCCTCAGCATTCCTTGTTTCCAGGTTCTATACTGATAAGAAACAAATTATATTCCTGTATCTAGCTGAAACCAATAGTTTTGAGGTACAGTCAGCTCCCCCTTTTTGATTCCCAAATATATATATATACAAGCATCTGAAGGGGTGCTTAATACTTACGAAAGTATCCTCAAACATACCTTTTTGTAACTACATCTTGTACAGAAATCTTTTTTTTAATCTAAGCAAATCACTAAAAAAAAAAATTAGAAAAAATTAGAGGGCAGGGTATGTTCACCCAGTTAAGCTGAAAAAAAGCACTAATTTTATCTCTGTAGTTTTTAAAATATTTTTAGGCAGATTAAGATTTAAACCCTAGATTGTAAATATATTTTGCTATACTTTATCTGTATGTGGCTGCTCAAGCACTTTGTAAGGAAATTAGGATATTTTAGAATGGTACACTATGCATTAAAATGAAATGTGCCTTTAACAAATGTCATTCTAAGTGTTTTGCAGTCATTAATATCACAAATTAAAGTTCTAAATAGAGTAATTTGTAAATTGTGTCGCAAACATGATTTTGCTGTTTCTTGAAGTGGCTGGTCATGTTTTCTCCACAGGTAACTTCAGAAAAGAACTTACGATCAGGAGGGGACGCAGTCTCTTGGTGGGAGCTCAGTGTGCTTCCTTTTTTTTTTTTTTTTTTAAAAACATTACAAACTGCCTCCTGGCATTCCTTCTTTCTTAATTAAAAGGAAAGCAGTCTCTGGCTTGGAGCAGTGCCGACAGGAGCAGACCCTGTCAGCTGGAGTCTGGCCTGCTTGACTCAGGCTTCCTCTGAGGGCAGGGGGGACACAACTCTCACCCCCCCTCCTGGGTACTGCTTCATTACAGTCTCTTCCCCACCGACCATTCCAGAGCAAGCTGTGCAACCAAACCACAATCTATACCTACCTACCCCACAGCAAGCTCATTCTTTAGACAGAGGATGAAGCTTTCTTTTCTGAGTGCATTTAGAACAGAAAATTCTTTACTCTTAAGAGCCACATGGAATTTCACATGACACAATTTTGCCCAGAGACACACACTTCGAACCTGCCTAAACAAAATCATTCCCGAAAGGGCTGGCTCCAGAGTTTCAAGGATCTAGTCTGAACTGCCGTTGAATTAACATAGGAGGCGCTTGAAGATACTCTGCCCTTGAACTTGTGTGTGGGGAATGCAACCCTTCAGCCTCCTGCCTTCTCCTGGGCTGGCTTCGAGCCACCTCCCTCACGCCCATCCCCCGGGTGAGCAGAGCACCCAAAGCCTCCCCAGCCTGAGGGCGGCCGCTGCCGACACTGCGGGCTCTGCTCCCCGGGCAAACGCTGCCGCCCCCTGGGCCTGGCTGACACAGGCAGGGCAGGAGCTACCACAGGGGTCAGAGCTAAGCCCTTTTTTTTTTCCTGGAATGCTTCACATTAACTACAATCTACTGCAGCCAGTAGTAAGTGGCCTTCAGAATATACCTGCCCCATCAAGCAGATTCTGAGTTCTGCCTCTTTGTGCTGCAGTTACCACCATCTCCACAGCCCAGGAGACACAGGAACTGCTTGTGGAACTGCAGGGTCAAGGCAGGATTGCATGTCCCTGCCTCCCCTGTGCTGCACTTCAGAGCTTTACCCAGATTTATTTAAATTCCTGTCCAGACAGCCTGTGTTGTATGCAACAATTTCAGCTGCAGACACTCACCCCTCACATGTCAAGCACTCGTGCGTAATGCCTGAAAGGATTTAAGTATGAGCATTATGGGCAATGTACATTTCAGTCACTTTTAACCTTCATGGAGTAGATTTAACCCACAGATCTACTGCTGGAAAGCAGCACTCACAGTAAAAGCAATTTCCACCTTTGCATTCCCAAGATGTAACAGAGCATTAAAGGTCAGGCCCCATCCCATTCAACACATCCCACCTTCACCCACAGAGGAGGCAGGCGGAGTAGCTCAGACCAAGACCAGGAATGCCCAGGTAACAGAAGATGTTGCAACAAAGTCAAAGGCAATACATCAGAGACTGAATCCATGCCCTCCAAACTACTGATCATACCCCTTCTAACACCTACACCAGAATCTTTCGTGGCTGCAACCAACAGCTCCTGTGGTGTAGCAGGACTGTACAACCTTTGTTATTTGTTTGCAGAAAAAAATGTTCAGTTGCCATATTTCCAGTCTCTACTGGCTGAAGAGGATTAAAGCTCAACTAGCAAGGAAACAGTGAAGGCTACTGGCAATTAAGAGTTATTAGCACTGCACATGGCCTTCCCTCTGGATGGCTTAGGACCAGATGTGCAGCAAGCTGACCCCTCAGCTGTTTGTGTGGTTAAACTGAATTTGCACCTGTGATACAAAATGAACTCAGGAACCACAAGATGCCCAGTTAAGCACATTTGTTGCTTTGTACACAGAGGGACATTGTCAAGAGGCAACCAGTGTCCAAAGCTCTTAGTCTGGGCAGAGCTGAACAACTTCAGGCCTTCATTTCAGCACCTGGTACATCATTTCAAACAGCAAGTGCTCACTTAGAATGTAACCACAGGCTGGCCAGACTGCAGGGTAGGCTGGCAGGTCAGAAATTTAACAGAAACTTATACTAGAAATACTTTTTACTTTTCTCTGTACGGTACTAAGCATCATGAAGGTACTAGGAATTCAACTGAAGTGAGTCCGCATGCTTGGCTTTAGCTGCTTTGTCATATGTCAAATTCACAGAAGAAAAGCAAAGACATCAGTGAGAATGAGGGAGACTGTGCCAAGGATGGGATTAATCCTTTTGCAACCAGTTTAGAAATATTCTGCAGCAGTTGTGCAAAACTTGGAACAGCTTTTCAGCAACTGTTTACATTCTGAGTGGAAGCACTCGCACTACAGCTTCCTACAACTACTAAACCACTCTAGAGATCAGAAATTGTCCAGACAGTGAGCATTTAAGCAGCCTTGTGACTGAGCCCACAAGCATGAAGCTCACTCCACCATTCCATGGACTGCATTCCAGTTCTCAGCACGTACAACAGTACGTGCATGTCACATTGCAGTCATACCCACAAGATGGTGTTTTTGGAAAACAGTTTATTTGGGAATTACACAATATTTTAAATTCTCCAAAATACATCTTACTGGATCCCTACAAAAGAAATCTAAATAAGTACAACAATATGAAATTAAATTTGTTGCAACAGTTATTAAATATTTACTTCCACTAATATATACATACAAAATGCCACACAATGAACTTGTTTACCCTTGGAATGTGTGCTGCCTTCCAGCAGTTACGCTCCACCTCCATAGCTCCTCCAGTTCCACAACACGAAGACCCAATATTAACACTTTGTACATCCTTTATTATAGGCAAAAATAAAGAGTTTGTTTTTGTTGGTTTTTTGGGGGAGGGGGTCAGCAGAAATTAACCTTCTGCAATCTCACAGCTGTGGTAGTTTGTCTACTGGGGTATCAAACTTGAAGTCTGCTGGGAAAAGATCTGGAGCTCGAGGATAGATGAGCCTGTATGACTGTCTAATCGTAACATCAGCCACACCAGCAATATCTCCAATTTCTACAACAAAAAGCAGAGAAGTGATTAGTTTTTACTTTTGCCATTTGTACTGAAGAAACCAGCAGGCATAACTTATGTAGAGGCACTAGACACTTGCTTCATTTGCAACTCTCCCAAAAGCCTGCTAGAAATGGTTTTAATGTGGTGACTAATATTTTGCATACATAAGTCTGTCTTCTCATGTGCCACAGTTCAACTTAACCAATCAATCTTGGAATAACATCAATTTCAAACTGGCAGAGCGCTAAGAGTGCATAAGTCATTAGAAACATCTACTGCAAACTCTACGTATGACCACCAATATTTTAACAACTCACATCAACTTCTGGACCTTCATTTTTATGCTTTGATGAAATATAAGCAAAACCAAACAAAAGTCTGAGTCACAGACAAAATATAATACCTTCAGTTAAACATGAAATACATTAACCTTAAAATGCACCAAGAAATAAGGCAGAGACACAGAGCACTGTCTAATGAGCCGAGGGAACACTTGTTTGAGATGCACAGAAACTTAAATTTATTCAGAATTTAGTCAAGTTAGGAATTTAAACCTTGAACTGCATGAGAGCCTTCAGCATTGTCCGAGAACAGTGGAGCAGTGTGGAGCCATGGTGTCCGTGGCAGGCAGCTGGATTTCAACACTCACTCTTAAGAGATACAATCCCGTAGCTCACAACGAGCAAGGATGAAGGCACTGAACTTCCTGGGCTCCAGATCACTCACAGGCCCAGGAAAGTGCCAACAGGATGGATACTCCAGGGACATAAGCAGTTACAAATACAGAACAAAACACCACAAACCTGACAGATAAAAGCTCTTCTTTATCCAAAAGGAACTCTCCACTAAGAAATTGCTACATTTTTAATATTTCTGATCTGAACTGGACAGCTCAGTGGAGCACTTGGATCCATTTCTCACATCAAGTTCTATCCCCTGCAGTCTTAGCAAACTTCTTTCCCCAGGCATTTCTGCCCTGTAGGCCTCATTCCCTTGAGCCCCAGGGCTGATCCGTGCTGCAGAGGCTCAAGAGCTCTGAACTCCTTACTGGCTCCCCAGGGGCTACCCTATCAGCAGGGAATCTGCCCCAGCTGATCCACAACAAACCCTGCCATCCCACATTTCCTATATCCTTACCACAGGCTCACAGTAAGTCAGGGACCATGTACTAATGCAGGTGATTCCCTGGCTGCAGGAATGATTGAAGATTCAGTGTAATCCAAAGCCCAAGTGCTCCCTGCAACTGCCCCCAAGTTTGCATTTGGAGTATTTTAGAGCAGCAGAATGGACATGTGCAAATATTAGCATGGGTGAACTTAAATTATTATGCTCATTTGAATGCACTGGTCCACTGCATTCAAGAATCCAACTCCTAATACCAGAAGAAAATGAACTCAGTTTACACTGAGCATAGCCAATTACTCCACATTCATTTTGGGGACTGGGAGATCCTGGTTTGGTCCTTGCTGTATGCAGTTTTATCACTGTTTGCACAGACCTCATCCAAGTTTTACAGTAACACTGAATTTTCTTTCAAGCAGGAAGACATGGTGAACTAAAAACAAACCAAAAAAAAACCCAAAAAAGTCAAGTTTTACCTTTTTGTGTCCTTTTCTCTGAAGAAGCTTGTGATGCCATGTAAATAGCTGCAGCTGCTACAGAGATAGGGCTTCTCCCAGGAACCAAATCTAATTCCACAGCTTTACGGGCAATATGTGTTGCTGCCATTTGTACTTGTTTGGGAAGACCCAGATTAGAACAGAATCGTGACATGAAGTCTCCAGTTGTAATCAAATCCACACTGGTTTCCAGAGCTTTCAAAATAAGTTTAAAACACCGGCCTATTTCCTTCTTTGAAATCCTGGACACTGCACATATTTCTGAAGAAAGAGTATAAATCAAATTTTAGGCTTCACAGCGTTCGCTCCCCTAAAACAATCAAACTTGATTCTCAGTGTATTAAGACCCACAAAGACGGCCAATGTCCTGAAGGCCACCATCACTAAATAAGCTCTGAACATTTGGGAAACTTCAGTCAGTGCACATTTATCATAAGGAGCTAATTAATACAGCTCACTTAGTAAGGGAAATTCGGTACTCAATGCTAGAGAGTTGCATCTCTGACAGGGAAAAGTTGCACATATTTACTGCAGAACTGCTGATTTAAATTCAGTTAAGTTCAGTTACAACAGCCCCCCCATCCTCTAATCAAACTAATGCCTTTTTCAGTCTCACCAATACTCAAAATAACTTTCAAATGCTAAAACCCCCACGCCCAAGAGCCTACTCCACAAATATAACAAATTCCCACAGACCCTTCTGCCCTCCCCTAAAAGGAGAGCTACAGCTGAGAACAACCCATTTGACAAAGTCCAGGAATATGAAAACCAACCTCCTACAGTGACAGTAACTAAACCTTTACTTCACAACAAAATTTTATCTGTATCACTGAAAACTTACCTTTAAATGTTCTTGGAACCCCCTCTTGCCTACAGGCTATGTAGAGACAAGCAGAAGCAATAGCGTCATTACTTCTCCCCTTCAGGCTCTTTTGCTCATACACTTGCTTGAATAAATTATTTGTTCGATCCTTCAACACAAGAAGACGAAATTTAATTAACTCTAGGCCATTTAATTAGCAGCAATATCAAAAATTCATGTGCTCATTATATTATGCTAACTAAGTCAATGCCAGAACAATTTAAGGAAGGGAGACATGAACTTACAACTATATTTCTAGGGAGGTTGATTCTGTCTGCCATGTTCGTAATTTCTTTAAAAGCATTCATCATCGCACGATCAGAGCTGCTCATAGTTCTGCGATTTTGGTACTTTGAATTCCCAAATTCATCAAAACTTGCTGCACCTGTGCCCTGAAAAGAATAATTTGTATTGTCAATAACACAAGCAACTTCCTGCTCACTTCAAGAGCAAACATCTTCCAGTTTTATACATTTTAATTCAAGGCAGGAGTTCCAACTGTCATGCAAATAAACATCACTGAAAGTAACTCATTCAATTGAGCATTGTTCCACACAACAGGTTCTACACTTTGCACCAGTCTCAAATCATGAATTGCTTTCCAAAGACCACAGATTACATGGGGCTTTTTCTTTCCTCATGTAACAATAGTTAGAGAGTAAAAAAGAGTAAGATAACATATAGCCAATGTGTGCATCTCAATACTCCCGGCACCAATGCCGAGGTCCAAGATGATATTCTATGCACAGCTCTTGTGTGTCCTTTGGGCTGCATCTGTGGCAGACAGGTGAGTCAGAAAAACAGTTTTATGGTCAGCTGGAGGCCAGTTGTTACAATGATAACCATGATAGTGAAGGCATGGGCAGAGAGAACACCCAAACCAACAAACCAACTTGATACCATGCCTGTTAGAGGCTGCAAGCCTTAGTCAGAAAATGGAAATATCCATATATTTTGACTATGGGAAAACCACGAGCCTCTTAAAAGAAAAGCTTGAGGCCTTTGGAGAAATAAGAGCCTCAAACTCAACCTGGCAACTTTAAAACACGCTTCCAAGGTATACTTTCGTTTGTACCTTACAACTGATAATGCAGATTGCATAATTCTATTAAATATGCAAATTTGCCCAACCAAGAGAGTCTAAAATGTTTAAGGTTTTCAATTTGCCAGCAGTCCAAAACAAGTCTTTACCAAATAATGCCATGTCAGATTAGTGATAGCTGATGACAACGACACGTCCTGTAAGTTCAGAACAGCAATGTCTGTAATTTACATTGTCTACATATGTGTTTGCTGTCAGAGTATGCAGGGGACCCCCAGCTCTTTCAAGTGGAGAACACTTTTTCACAATTCCACGTGTAGAAACCTGGATTTCCTGAATCTGCAACATTTATTCCTTGCTGGTACCTTCAAACAATTTACCTGGGCAGGGGCATCCAACTTTCACTGCAGACAGATTTGGTCATTTATACAAGCCACTGCACACACCCAACTACTGCACTGTCATTTTGCCAAAACCAGTAAACATAAAGCAGGTCTTGATCTGTGACTGACTGACAACCTGGCTAAGCACTTGCATACAGAGTTCTCAAACTGAATACTCAGCAATGTATTGAGATGTCCAGGCTGTACAAAGTGGGGTAAGGACACAGTGGACAAACAACAGAACATCTCCTTTTTCTTCTGAGCTGCCCAGTTTCTTCTTTCCTGACCCATATGGGTTCTTGGGAACTGCCCTTCTATTTTAACACAGGCTCTAACACTATAATCTCGCTGAGGTGCACTTCTGCATTTAATACAGCTTCTCTGACTGACAGTATAACACTCGCTCTTGACCATTCGCTTACACTGTTCCCCTTCCCATGCCCAAGGACTCACAGACATCCCATTTCCAGCAGCCCCAGTGCATCCCTCCCTCCTGCTGAGACACCATCTGTGAATCACACACCTTGATTTACTGTGGAGACCAAGGACTTGGCACAGAACCCTCCATCACAAGTCTCCCTAGCTCCTTCAACAGGTCTCTACAACAGATTCCAGAACCATTCCTGGTTTTTTCCTACTACTTCAAACATCCTTTCATACCAAATAAGCACCCAGACATGATCCTGGCACCAACACAGCAGAGGTCTGCTCCAAAGACAATCCTACCTCCTTGGCCGGATGAACACCTCCAACTATTCAAAGGTTCCAAGTACAACAAAAAGGTAAGAAAAGAACAAGAATAAAGCACAACAAACTTCAGGCCACAAAGAGCAATACTAGGCCTTCCATTCAAAAATTATGCCAGAACTTCCCTTGGCCCAAAGTATACAGAACTTTCAGGTCAAAAGGCTCCTTGCTGGCCATCACTCACACCCCTGTTCCCTGCAGTGTGTTACATCTGTGTTTACCATGGCCTCCTAGACCAGTGCTATGCTCAAATGCTTCCAGGTACTGCATGAGCTCAAGCTCTTGTAGATGCCAGAAGAGAGAGCACAAACAACAGCAAGTCCCCAGGCCTTGTCTACTCAGACTTCATGTCAGAGACTACTCTACCAGGAAATACTGCTCTGTCCTGGAGCCAGCAAGTATTCCCCTTCACCACAGGGATTTTCCCTGGTCCACCGTTTAAGAAGAACCAAAAAATAAAAAAAGAACCGCACATCTATTAGGTGCTGTAGAGTGAAACTAGTCAAGGATTTTACCGTGCTGATAAGAGCACTCTTCAAGAGCCATGCCCAATATACAACTCACAACTATAAAAGGCGTGGAAAACACTCTTCCACCTCAATTACTTACATAAACCACAGAAATTCTCCCTGCATTTGTTATTTAAATGCACCATCTACTTTCCTTCTGGAATTTTCAACAGAGGGACAATGCTTTGTTGATTTCAGCCCTTGACAACCATGGTAGGAGTCCCTTTCCCTTCACAGAAAAAACCAGAAGCCACACAGTTTCAACTGAAATTAAACTGACTTCACAAATTGTGTGGTTTACTGTTGTGGCTTTTGTGAGACATCTACTCTTATCTTTCCCAACTCAGCAAGAAAGGTATCTATCAGAGTCAGGAGTTCTACATGTTTGGCTTTCAAACAGAACAGAAACCTCATGGATACAATCCTGGAAACAGCCTTCAAGGTAGCTAAAGTGAGAAAACGCAGTCAACAGTGACAGCCTCTGAAGGGGCTCAGTGGAGGTCAGGTTTACAGTGCTGGCAGCCAACAGCTTTGTACCCCAGTATTCCCCCCACAGTAGCAGAAAGTGTAAGTATCACCAGCATCATCCACACCGCTGATTTGTGCTTAACCACAGCATCAAGGCATGCCACCAGATCCTGCAGTCTTCTTGTCCAGTGCAACCAGCTCATATGGATGAGTCTGATGGATCCTTTCTTCTTTTTCAATCATCAGCCCCTGATATCTTCTCATTGCTTATCAATGCAGCACTTCCAGATTCAGGCCCTGCAGTTTGACAGCAGCCAGCTTCCTGATCAAAGGATAGGAATTCTATGCCAAGAGAGTGCGTTAAATCTTTGTTCAACCAATCTAAGTTCTCTTGGAGCTGCAGTTACTACAGAAAGGAATCAATTAACTACCAAAGGTGACAAAAGACATTTTCCACAAGATAGGAAACAAAAATTAGTTTTCTTTTAGATTCACAGAAGAGAGTTCCCTATATCAAAGCAAAACTAAAAGCTGCTTGTTCAGGTTTTTTTTAATTTTATGTTAGAATTTTAGAAATAACTGTAACATTCTGGCAACGAAGTCACAATTAACGTGAGACTTCACCATGCCTCCAATTGATCTCCATTGTAATCAGATCAACTGCAGCACACAGTATCTAATTTCAGAGTTACAGTTCTGTGCCAGTATCCTGAAGACCTGCCTGTGGAATTCAAATTGCTTCCACCACAGCCAACTATGCTATTCACCCTCCTCTTCACAGGCAAATTAATCTTTGTTTCAATGCAGGCTGCTGCTGCTGCCTCAGACAGATGGGTTCCTTAAGCATTAAAACCAATTAGGAATTAATCCCTTTGCACAGGCAGAGCAGCCTCTGCTGCTATCACATACAGACCACACACCCCGAGCAGGAAGGGGCCCCAGAGCAGCACCTCCTGCCTTCCCAGAGGAAAGAGGGACAAACCACTCTGTGGAGCAGAACTGACCCTCTTCCTCTACTGTTACATGGCAATACTGTTGTAACTGGTTCAGACTCCACTTCCACCTACATTCCCAGGAGTTGACAACAGATCTCTAACATGATGTGCCATGAGAATTATCAATGTCCTTCTCTTTCAGATTTCCCACAACACAGGTTGTGTTTTAAGTGTCTTTTCTGGTGGGCGTCTTTTTGAGAGGGTAGAGCAGATCAACTGTAAAGATTTTATTATCTGCAGTCCTACCTCAAGTAGAAAGAAACAGCCCTGGTCCTGTCCCATATGAAAGGTTAAAGCTATCTCTGGCACACAAATATGGGGTCCACTCCAGGCCATTGTAAGCACTGCTGGTAACTGGGAAAATAATAATCTTACCTTGCTTCATTCTCTGGAATTCACAACAGTTGTTCTGTATCCTGTCAGATACTACTTACCCTTACATGCCTACACCAATTTCACCCTTGTTCAACCACTGTGCATATCTAGGTCAATCCACATCCCAGCCTACTGCCAGCAGGGACTTCAGATGATTGCTTGAGAAATGTACTACTTCCTTGAGTTAGTTATTTTTTGTGCAAAATTCATGCCCTTTCTGCACTGACAGGGGATTTCTTCAGCATCTTCTGATAAAAGCCATTCTCTTCCTTCCAAATGACTGAAAAAAAAAAGCAGCCCCTGATACAGAGTTCACATCAATGAACTGACATCCCAGAGCCCCTGCTTTTACCAGCAAGACAAACACAGGAACTCTTGTACAGAAAACATCCTGGTTTGTCAAAGGGACTCTCGATTTCCCACAGAAAATAATCACCTCTTCTGCAATTCCTCCCTGTGCACATAAAGTATCCACAGTTGGACTGACTGCCCCCCCTACATTCCCCAACACAATCCTGGAAGTTCCAAGTACTTTTTACTTAGTTCTCATAGGTTAAATCATGCCACACTAACGCCCCCGCATCTTGTCTTCATGGAATGGCACTCTTTGCTACAGCAAATGTGGTCATGCCTATTCTGGGATGTTCCAGTTCAAAGCAAAACTGTTTCATTAGTTGAATGTCCATCTCTGAAAATTTTTAGTTTTGATGGGCAAACAAACTTTACATAGAAGTTTCTTTGTGTCTTTCATTCTCTCACTAAGGCTGCCATCCCTCTTTATTCTAAATTAGGATCTGAACCTCCAAAGGGAAGAGGGTTAACAGCACAAGTCACTGATCACCTGGACACAAAATCTGTCTTTAGCTGAAATATCTTTTGTCTTTTCCAACACGCAGGTTCTAAAGGTGCTCAGGTCGTTCTACTGACTGAATCAAACTGAGCTCCCAGAAACAAACCTTGTATTTACACAGCCCCAAAATGAGAAACAATGTGAACGTGGAGCAAACAGTCCATTTCTCCATCTGTCTAAAAAGGTACAGATCTTTATCACAGTTGACCAAATCAGCAACCAAAGTCCAAGCCCTCTGAACTGCAATCTTTCTGATCCTATGCAGGTTTCATTAAAATTCCAGTGACTTCTACAGCACTGCTTCACAAAGCCACTTAGCAATGCCAATGTTTTTAATGGAGCAGTGCAGAAACTTGTTTGCCTGAATGGACTCCAAAAGCCACCTAAAATCCTAAAATGTGATAGGCAGCAATGCTTGGAGTTGTCCAAACACAACCATCTACTTGGACAATTCCTCAAAGAGAAGGTTTGTTTTTCACTAATGGTGAAACATTAGCTGCCCATCAGTATTCTACAAAGAAGTAGTCTACTTCTTTGCTCTGAAGAATTCTTGGATGAAAAGTATGTTGCACACTTCCCTAAACACAGCCATACATATTTAGGCACTTCATCCTAGCAACATCACTGGGACAAAAACTTCTGAGAAATCCTGGTGTGCATGTAACGCAAAAAGCAGCAGAACGTTTTTAATAGTTATTTATCAACAACTGCAGCACTTTTCATGAAACATTCAGGAAATACACACAAGTTTATTTGGATCTTGCACTAAAAAGTGAAGCAGAAAGTACAACAACTAAAACTTACCTGGGTCACTACTTCATTAAATGGAATGCATTTGTGTGACTAGTCTTGCTTGCTCTCATGGGAAACAGCAAGATATGATTGCACCACAAAATTTCAACCCAAATATCGATTGAATACTTTCCTCTGGGGCACTCACACCACGAAAGAATTCTACACTTAGTGCTTTAACATTAGTTGGAAGAACACGTACAAATGAGATCTCCAGGTTTTCAGTATGAATCTGATTCAAATTTTACTACCAAAAAAAATGGCAGCACTAGCTACTGAGATCTCAAAAGTAAGTATGCTATTTCAGAATCATTTCAAATACACTTGCTAAGTCAAAGTATACTTCTTTAAAAATTGCAACATCAGCTTTCCTATTTATAGCACCATATCAAAGGGCAGCAAGTAACCCCACAACACTGCAATTTTTTTTTAATTTTTTTTTTTTTTTTTTTCAAAGGTTGGCCCTTTCCTTCTATCCCCAGGAAAGGGCCACATTTTATACACTGTTGAAACATGCAAGTTCAGTTCAGGCAAAATCTCTTCATAAATACATATGCTGAATAGTTTCTCTACGGACATAAAATCTGGAACTTGGCATAAAAAACACTCAAACTTAGTAAAATTTAGTATAAAATTTAGTATTTCCAGTGTTACCTTGCCAATCATTGTACTCAAGTCACCATCACTGAGCAAAGGATTCTGGGTATCCCCAACTCGAGACGGGTCTTTGGTTGCTTTGTCATTGCTGAATGTTCTCCACTCTGACCCCACGTCTATGACCCGGTCACCTGGGAACACAGAAAGCAACACCAAGTCTGCATTAACACGGTGCTTTAAAATATTGCGTGAAACATTAAGTCAGACATCTGAGCTCTGCACTGCAAGAAGGCAGTCTGCTGGCATTCCCAAACACAACAGTAACTGGCAGGACAATGAACCAGAACATTCAGTATCTACAAGTTAAAGCAACGGAAAAAAAATGCAACTAGAGCTGCACGGAAGACATAAATAACTAAAGAAACGCATCCAGAACAAGAACTGTAATCTTTATGGATTACAGTTATCCATAAAGAGTATCATGGCATTTCCAATACACAAAAGGAATCAAGACCTTGATTTCAAGCTGAAGTCAGGACTGCCTATGGATTGTTCTCAGTGAGTCAGTTGTTGTAACTTAACAAGTTCTGTCACATTTGCCATGTGTTCATAGTGCACGTGTGAGTTATCTATCATGCACAATCCCATTATGCTATAGTAAATCACTTCTGTTGCATCATTTCCAGGTCCTTTGTACTCTCAATTTTGTACCTTCCAACCCATCATAATGACATTTTGCAGTTCAATTTTTGTTCTTGAAGACAGTTCTGACCCTGCCCAATTCCACAATGCTTGACAGTATCAACATAAAATATATATACTCAACTACTTCTACACAAACACAATCAACCCTGTTACACCTCGAAGAGTTTCAGTACAGATTCAGAATAAACAGGAAAAGCACCACATTCTCTGAATGGAACAACGTTCCTTGCTGTCCTCTGGTAATCTCGCATTCACCTAAATCCTTCCTACAGCAACTTATCAGTTTGAGAAATAATTCTCACCAACATTCTGATGCAGGCAAAAGCCCTACAGTGAACACAACAATAGAAATGTAGGTGGGTAAAAAAAGAAACACAAAAGAAAACACATAAACCCCAGCCCCAAACCCACTGCTGGCAGCAGAGTTCATTGTATTCACAGATCTGATAAAGGCTGCATCTCAAAGGTGTTGCCTCCAGAGCAGTACTACAGAATTTTTAAGAATACATGTACAGAAGAACACAAAAAGAACACTTTTCTTAGTGTTCTGCAGTAAAGCAGAATACAGCTCTGTGTAGGATGTCAGAAGAAACTTCAGAATAATATCTAAAACCTAAGGAAAAATTCACCACCTTTATCAGTGTTTAAGTGTGTTGTGAAAGAAATGTCTGCAAAAAAAAGTAGCGCTGACTGCATAATTTCCGGTATGGAAGTTTTAGAATGAAACCACAGAGGCTGATTTAACCTGGTGAAAACAAACAGATACAAAAAAGCACTCTGCAAACAACTGTAATACAAGATCTCAAGCTGGAGAAAATACAGAAGCTGTGGACAGAGTGGTGCAACTGCAGAATTACCTGGGGGATATAAAGGGAATCTATTCTAACAGAATAACTCAATTTTTAACATAAAATTATGCAA
Organism: Gymnorhina tibicen; assembly: GCA_013399875.1. Classification (NCBI taxonomy): domain Eukaryota; kingdom Metazoa; phylum Chordata; class Aves; order Passeriformes; family Artamidae; genus Gymnorhina; species Gymnorhina tibicen. Next base: position 678,067 of record VXAZ01006599.1, read on the forward strand.
AGAGAATGCTTGAAATTGAAAGCTGTGAATGAACCAAAAGAAACTGCTACAAGAAAAAACAGTAACTTTAGGTTAAAGGTGTTCTCATCAGTATCTGTTAGACATGCTCATAGCTGTGGCTCCACCTTTTTTTACTGCTCTACTAAAAGCCAAAAGGGAGAAGAAAAAAAGCAACTATGAAAAGCTACAGGGTTAAGGACAGAATGGATCTGTGCCGCCTTTTACTCTTTCTGCTACAAAGGTCAACCCCCACACCCTTGGCGAGCTTAAAGTTGCAGACAGTGTGCTCCTCTGGCTCCTGGACTCTCTGTAAATATTTGATTCAGTAGTGCTCCTTCTATGGCCTAGAAGTAACTTTACTTTTAGACAAACCCCCAATACTGTTTACAGCATCTAAAAAAAGCAAAATGTACTTAAAATTCTGGCATGGTATAAATAGAACACTGACTACAGAAAAATGATGTAATATTTTTCCACACAAGTGGGAATGACCTAAATGACTCACTCAGGGATCTGCCTCTTGTGAGTTATGAACCATTCCTGCTCTAACAAAAAAGTTCTATATCACTGCCTGCTTTGGCAAACACATTACAAACAGAAGACTGAGACTACTATTTCAGAGTGAGAAAAGATTAAGTAGAACAAATCACTGAATATAAAGCATTTGTGTCATTAAGATGCAGTACGCAAATATCTTCATTTTGCCAAGAAATCTGCTACTGCAGAAAATAAGTTCCTCTATACTGTCAGTGTCACTGAAAATAGACAGAGGTCCTAGGCAGCACATTCCATCTTCCAAAAGGCTTTTATAAAAGTGTGACACAAGCTAGAAGTATTAATGAAAATTGAACAAGCAAACCCAAAGGTTTCCATAGATGGAGAATATATTCAGCTACAAGCATGATTAGTTGGATTATCCTGTTCAACAAGAAACAAAAACAAAGCACAAAATGCAGCCTTTCTTGTCTTTAATTCTTCAAAATATAATTAAACACTTTGGAACTGTGATATTAGTACAGATGCAATTAAATCCCACACTAAGTGGTCAAAGCAAAACTTTAAAACACTAAACTTAGTCTTACAAAAAGCAGTAAGAAAGCCTTGTAAACTGGTCCTGAGTTAAGATTTCAAGTTCTAAACTGAATTTGCTAGGTCATATACTACTGACTGGCCTTCCTAAACAAGCTGGAATATGGGTCTGACAGTCAAACATGAGAGTATAAAAGCTCCCAATAAGTACACTATAAAGTTGTCTCTCCTTTCTCACATTATTATATTGTTTTGGGCAACTCTATAAAGCTGCAGTAAGGATGGGAGTGGCCACGTACTCCCTTCGCTACTTCCTTTTGATGTAGTCCTTTTGAACGAAACAGCTTTACTAGATACGGTTACGTTAGATATTCCTTTATTTAATTCTTCTCAAACTTAAGTTTTTCTCAAACAGATGAGTTCATCTTCTCAGCTTCCTCCTCTAAGTACATACAAAAACAACAGTGAATCCTTGTGAAATGAATCTCCAGGCTGATATCCTAAAGCATCTTTCTGAACAGATAAATTTTTCACCATTGCTCAATTTCTTTTCATAAACTACTCTTCCAGTATTCAGTTTCTCTTTAAAATACAGTCTAACAGACTAACACACAGGCTCCAGTGCAAACACAGACTGCCAACTCCCCTGACTCAGGTTACCCATCATCTGAAAAGCTCATTTAGTAAAATGCAGAAGTGCTACTAAGAACGGAAAACCTCAGGCCAAGGTTACTTTTCTTCACAACTGACAAATGCAAAGAGCATGTGCTACAGAAATACAAGAGCAAACTCAGATCAGACTCAAAAATAAAAATAGAATTTTGAGCAGGTTTCAAAAATTAGCTTGAAATATCTATACATCAAAATTTATGTATGTTTACTCCTCCCCTAAAAATGAAGTGATTTCTCAGAGGAAAGTATTTTCAATCAACAAGTCCTGAATTTTCAGTTACATATTTACAGAGAAATAATACCAGCTATTTTAACGTTGCACTCCACTTGCAGTAACTCATAAAACATATGTATTTTCTTCTCCTTCTGCATTTTGCATTATCTGTTATAAGAAGACAACATAGCTTAAAATTGAAGATGTCTAACCAAAACAAGAAATACGATGACATTCATGAGCATATCCAGTCTTGAAACAGTCTTGAACATGCCCGAGAAGGCATGTTCGTAAGTTCTTTTCAGAAGAGCTCTAATGTTAGCTGTACATTGCATTAAGTTCTGCATATTATTAACTAATATTTTAATTTTAACATAAATACAGTATTATAAGTTTATTTGCACTCTGAAGTCCCAAAATACCTATTGGTAGTAGAGAATGTGTCATTCTTACAGTAGTTAAGGAATCTGCTGCCATCTAGTGAGCACATATATCATACTTTTAATTAAAAGCACTTTACAATGCCAAATTTAAATATACATATAGATATATCTATAGGATTACCCTCAAGTTTCAGTCAACTCCTTATTAAGCAGAGTAATGAGGTGCTGCAGCAAACTACAGTGAAAAAACTACGGAGCAGACTACAAGCTGGGGAGAATCACGAAGACATGAAACTGCACAGAGCCAGGCTGAACAGCCGGAGGTTAAGTTTCAGCTCTCAGCCTCTCCTAACTCCTAAATCACTTTTGCAACCTTCTGCTGGACTTGCTCCAGCAAGTCTCTCTCTTCCTGGTACAGACAAGCCCAGAGTTAGACACAGTACTCCAGGTATCTACTCCACATTGTATTTATTAGCTTGCAGACTGCCCCACACAGTAGCACTCAACCTTTTTTTCCCACTTTGCAGCTTTAGAACTTCTAGTAAGGACCAGATGTATTAAATGCTATCAAAAAATAAACTCATGTGGAGGGAAAAAAGAAATGAACACACAATTTTACAGTCCCAGCTTTTTCTACAAAATTTCCAGCCTTTTATAAGACAGTAGTATTCTTTGTAAAAGTTATCTTGTTTTCAATGAATTGTCAACACTACAAATGCATCACCACAACCAGCAACACCAGTCTATTCACAAGACAATTAAAATAGCTAAAGCAGGTTTTCAGATGCTAAACAAAACACGAAAATCCCACAAGCAAACAAACAAAAAAGCCACAGATAATTTTAACTAGTTGCCAGACATCAACAGCATCACACCAGTACCAAAAGGCAACTATGGATTAAAACAGACAGTACAGCACAGCAGGCAAATGACTGCTACAAGAACAAAGGCTCAGCAGCTCCTGCATATCAAAATGATGACAAATCTAAAAGGACTTACAGGCTTCCTAAGCCATCAGCTTGCACAATAATTTTGGAGGAAGCAAAGGAGAGTAGAAATGTTAAATTTTCAGGTGGACAACTCTGGTCTGCTGAAGTTACACCTCTCCAGGACTTGAGGCCTTTCAAAGATTAACAGCTCAAGTACTTATGAAGGATGCTCCAAACTACAGAATCTCAATTTAAAATGTTGTGCCTGATCTACCCTACATCACAAAATCAGAGACTCTTTTTCCATCAGAGGAGTTCAGATTGTTTCTAGACCTTATTTGCCGAAATCACTTTGTCAGCCTGGTAAGGAAGTAAGTAAAGAACCATTCCCTGAATAGCATGATTCAAAATGTTACTGTTACTCTAATAGAAAAACCTAGTACTTCACCTAATTGGAAGGGTTAGTGGCTCTCAAACACCTCTGGTCAAGAACCCACTAACTAGAAACCCTCCTCCACCCTCCAGGAAATTTCATGCTAAGAGCAGCGCTTATGATGGAGCCTGACAAAGAATGCTAACTTTTAACATCTAAACTCTGTTTCCACTCTTAACAAGCATTACTGCTGAACACCTAGAAGCATCACCCTTGCCTTTAAAGCTGAAAACGGTTAGAATTAGAACAGACTATTTGAAATGCTGGCTGAGAAAGGCAAGTAGGTTACTTTCTTCATATTATAAATTCCCTGTATAAAGTATCCATGAATGCTCATGCAAGAGTCAACTATTCAGAATGTCTTTAAGCATCAGTATCCTTTAAAATTAGCTTTCCCCTGAATGTGAAGAATCTTTTCGCAAGGACCAACTTAGTAGTTTGGACACCAAGCATGTAAAAGCTGCTAATACACATCCATATCTAAAGACCTTCACCTACTTTTTTAAGCAATACTTTGAATTAGGAATTCATATTGTAGTTTTAAGGACTGACAATACTTGCAGAAAGGAGTAAACCTGAACATACACCCAAGTATTAAAATATTTTTCCCTACGGATGCAACTGCCCTCTACTGGATCCAAGTCAGAAGTACTTAAGCACCTTCCCCACTTACAGGATACTATGAACAGCTGAAAAAAAAAAAAAAAGTTTCTTTGGTTTTCAGAAAAAACAAGCAGCTATACAGAAGCAAGCAATCTTATCCCTAATGACAGACATCCCAAGTAATGAACTGGCCAGTTGAAGGACAATTGTGAAGCCCCTTCCTACTCGTTTATTGAGAAAAAAACATCTGTAGTCTAGTCAAATCTTACCTATTCTTCATGGACCACACTTGAATTTACAATGCACCATTTCAATCTCTAACTTTTCAGAAATATCAGCCAAACAAGTACTCAGACAGAATTTTGTAACAGCCTTACTGCTGACCACAGGCTATTGAATATTTTTTCCTCAAATTCTTCAACTGAACTCTCAGGTATACACAGAACATGGCATAAATATCTGCATATTGGTCATAATCTGATTCAAAGCTTTAGCAAGTTGATACGTGTCCAAGGATCCTCATCAGCTGGAGACAGACTTCTGCTTTTTTATCAAAGGCTACCCAAAAAAAATACATACAAAAGCACTGTTCCTCTCTCAGCCACACGTGCCTACTGAAGCAGAGAGCGCTAACCAGTTAGAGAAAATCACTTACTACATACTGAAAATAAATTCCTCACTGCTTAACTACTACACAGTAAGACAACATTTAATGAAGCTATATAGAAGTTCAAGAAATGTCTTAGAAAGGTATTCCTAACCTGAGATATTCCTAATACCTGAGATACTACACAGCAGTACATGCCACTGGACTGGTTCTTATCCTCCTCTGAAATCCACATCACCACCTTGCTACATCAAGGAAATTCAGTTCTTTGTCTTCCACTTTCACTCTGCTTTCTTGAGCCCCTTCTGGCACATCAGCTGACTCCCAGCCTTTTTTACCGCCTATAAGGTAGTAAGCAAAATATTTACCTGTCAAGAAAGAGGATTTACTAGCCTTCTCTTCTTGAACAACATGCTTTTCCCCCCACCAAGTCTGTCTGGAGAATGAGATATGGTGAATATTTTAAATGAACACAGTACCAGGTACTTCTCCAAGTCCTAAGAACTCTGTCCATGAACTCTCCCACCAGCCCATGAACCCTTACTGTAGCACATAGCTTAGAATGAACGGAGAAAGGTAGGGATAATAAAACGCAATTCTTGTGACAGCAAATAAACCTGGACAGAGTTGTAAAGTCTCAAATGCATGTCAATCCAGGCTAATATCAAAATTCCATGGATAATTGTAATTTAGGTCTCCAAGTGCCTTTCATGCAAAAAGCAATTAGCAGAAGGAAAAGTTATCAAGTTGGAAATAATTACCATGAAAAGACAGAACACAAGCTGATCCACAAAAGGTAATAGTGAAAAGGCAGATGACAGTTTTTACTAGACTGAATCAGTATTTTGAAACAATAATACACTCAACACCAGCCTCAGTCATACTGACATTACAAGATTTAATTTTAATACTGCACAGCAAAACACCAGTTTATTTAGAACATGTGGAAAATACTGTGCAAAAAACCCTAGTGTACTAGATTTAACTTAAATTTCAATCTTTTTGAGACTAAGAATAAAACCTACAAGTAGAAAACACCTCTGATAAAAAAATCTTTCTCAAAAAATCATTTTAAAAAGTAGCACTTGCAACATACAGTTCTGCCTAAAATATGGAATTCACTTGATAAAGAGATCAGCTCCTCCTTCTCCTAGCTGCCTGCTCCTCCAAATTTTCAATTGCTTTACCCTTTCAACTGCAGACCTGATAAATGCAAGATCATTTACAATAATATAATACTGATTTAATCTCCTATTCCCAGAAAATTGATTACAAACCTGAAAACTATGTACGCACCAGCTATTTTATCCTACAACACAGTTCTACAGATAATAAACGTATATTTTTCCATAATATGCAACTTCAGTACTTTACCACAGCAAGCAAGAAAAACATCAAATGCAAATACACTTAGTTAAATCAAAGACTATTAGCTCTGTCTACAGCTAAACTGCACACACACATCAAAAAAAAAAANTATGTACTTTACAGCAGTAAAGCAAGAGCACATTCACCATTTACCATTCTGCCCCACATACACCAGCAGTGCTCTGCAGACACTAAAATCATAATATTTTTAAATAAACCTGTAGCACTTCTTTGGCCACACAGTATATAGATTTTTGGGTGGGGAGGGTTAACTGTTCTAAATTATCCCCTTCACTGAAAAAGACCTCAGTAACCTTTAGTCCACCCCAAAATACATTTTCAGTGGGCTCTGCTCACGTGTGATCATGACACATGCAAGCCTTGAAAACTTTTTTATGTAAAAACAGGAAATGAAATTGTTACTCTCTTAAGGGGAACATGTATCATGGAATCTGTAACAAATACAGAGAAGTTGCATTTGGAACACATCAAAACTAAATTTTGTCTTCACTCCTTTAAAACATCCCTACTTCACAAGCTTCTCCAGAAAAGAGGCATCAAGAATTGGATCTGGTTTACACCTCCTCTAAATTTCTTATCAGACCAGGTGAGAAAATATTGAGTGCTCACACTTCTCTTTGGTCACATGCTCTTCAATTATTTATCCCCATCCTATTTAACTGGTTTTCCAAATTACCTGCTGGATACCCTAGCCGAGGAATTGGACACATACAGGTAAGCTAAATAGCTGACAGGATGCAACACAGAATGAGAACAATCAGCACAACACTGTTAAAACCTTTTGGTAACAAATCCACAGAAATCCTAACTCTAAAAAACATTTTTTTCCCTACCAGTAATGTTAGCTGTAAACTGCACTAAGACAATTACAAACACATTAAAAGTTCAATTCAGCAACAGCTTCTATTAATATTCTAATGATCCTGCTCATTGAAAATGCTTACAATTTGAACTAAAGAAATCACCAATGCTATTAATTCAGAAAAGCCAGAGGATAAATTCTTCAGGCAAGAGTACCTTGTAACTAGGTAACAGAAGGTACACGAAGTGAGACTTCTGACAAATTCCAAGTTCCTAAAAATTACATCTATGAAGAAAAAGCTTTTCCTCTTCTCCTAATACCAGGACTATCTTAAAAGTTATGAACTGATCAAAATGGGCTTTTCTAAACTTTTGCTCAACTTCTCCCACAAAGAACTGAACATGCACCAAACTATTTTTAAGCAGTAACTTAAGACACTTCCTATCATATTTCAGTAGGAAATACTGCTGTGGATATTTGAATTTTTAACCAGCAAGTTTATTCTGATTCATTGACCTTTATGAGAATTTATGCAATTTAAACCAGCCCTTCTTTTAACAAAGCAGTTATAACCCTTCCTGTAAGTTTTAAATGGTTTCATAATTTTAAAGGAAACTGGTACTCAAGTTTAAATATTTTAACATCTGCTTTAACAAGTTACGTACAAGTTTGCTTTTGCGTAAGAAGACATGATTTTAGTTGCTTGGCTAAATTAGTACTACCTTTGCCATAAATTCCCTAACTTCCAGCTTTTTATGAAAAATTTTAAATTCAGCAAGGCAAAACAAACCACCACAGTCTCAGAGAGAAGGATATAAACAATTTCAAATATTAGCACCACTGGATGAATCACCCAAACATGCACCCTCAAGGAAGGTTTCTCCCTTGTAATGCCATGCCTAATAAAAAATTAACAGAAATCAATGAAGTTTAAAGAATTATCATAATACAAGCATGGAAAGTTTCCCATGGTAAAAGGATAAAGACATTAAGGTGCATGTAAGATGCTCATCCTAGAAAAGATACATAAAAATGTATATGCAGAAGGTTCTATGACAACTTCCTCTCTCTCATTCAAACAAAAGACAATGCCTAAAAGGCCTTTCATTTTAAATATTCCATTATACTTAGAAATACAGTTTAGTCTGTGGAACTGCTGCTACACAAACCAAGTAAAAGAGTTCCACAAAATTCCAGTGGGAAAACTTAGGATAGTCTTAAAAGCCTTGGGAGAAGTAATTAACAAAGAAGTGCTGGCAACCACATAAACATAAATCCTTCAGGGCAGCAGATAACCTCTAGCTAATGGGAAACTGAGGTTGGTTGGGGTTTGGTTTTGTGCTGTGATTTTTTTTTTCTTGTAAGCAAGTTATTTCAACAGAGCACTTTTATAACATTTCTTATACTTTCCTGAATGAAAGAAGACAGAATACTGGACAGCATGATCCTCTAACTCATATTACAGCATATTTTAAATGTTCAGTCCTTAAAGAGAGTTTGATTCTTTTCATAGTGCAAGAAGTTACCAGAAAACAGGCTATTCAAAACAGTAAGCTTTTAGCCAACAGACAATCACAAAAAAACCCCAACCCCCCACCCCCAAAAAACCCACAAAGCCAAACAAACACCCCACCAAATCTACCACCCACAATTGGGCATCAAGAGAGAGCAAACCTACACACACCATTTGGGTTATATGGCAATTTATAAAAATATGAATAACTACTTACCTACTACTAGCCCACACTCAGAACAAATCATATCACCAGCTCGGTAATCCTCCACTAAAATGGAATCTGGATGATTTGGGCAAGTCACCCTCGGAAGTACATCCAAACTAAGAAAAAATGAGAAGTATTAATCATTATTAAATAAGCAGACTGCATATCAAAAGCAAAAGAGTTCCTTGCTGATAAGAACTCTTTAATAATACAGCATTTAATGACTTAAATTACAGAATATTAACCTGATTACCTGAGCAGCACTTTTTATTTAAATGCTGTAACACTACATTTGACAATCAAGACTTCAGATCACCTTAAATTCCAATTTTATTGTAATGTATCCTATACCACTTCAACTCAAAACATCACAAATCTACAGACTTAATTAAATGTAGCGTAACTCACAAACTACTGCTAAATGAAGTTTCCCAAGAAGTTAGTGGTGATTTCTTCATTCCAAATGAGCATCTTCACTCCTTCTAATCAAAACAGTATTATTTACCAAGTCCTTAACTCAAGAAGTAGTGCACATGCAACATGTATGTTTAGAAAATTCCCAGTTCAAACACTGGTTTATTTTCAAGTATTTGAAGAATAAATCCCATTTTAAATTAAGCAATTCATTACTTGTGAGATCTTAACAAAAAATAATCAGCTCATGAGGCAATTCCATGACAACAAGTTCTGATAACAGGGATCTGTCTCTTTCACACCCACGGATCTTCAAGAATTGTAACTTCCCATAAAGCATTAGCATTATTTACTACAACAACTTTTAGTTACTGACCAAAGTAACAAACAATTGTTTCTACCCGAAAGTTTTATAAGTAAATACCTCATACTAGCAACTGTTCAGTAACTCTACTAAAACCAATTATTTCAGAAATAGAGTAATAACTGTTTACAATTCAGATCCGTGTATTCCACAAAGCCATTCTGCTCAAGCTAAAAAGCACAGAGTACAGAAGTTGATCACAAAAAATTTATCACAACTTCTCACTAACCTCCATCTGATTAAACCAAAAAACAACTTGTAATCCTTTCAACTGTAAAACATTTCCAAGTAAAATTATTCTCAGTTCCCCCATTTTCCACTATTATTTCTGCCATTATTTCAACCTAACCTATACATTCCATCTTAATTTTAATTTTTTAGATATTTCTGATGAGTCTAAAATACAAACGACCCAAACATTTTACTCTACTGCTCACAAAAAATATCTACAACTTGAAACCAACACTGAAAATCAACAATGCCATTTGTATTAAAACCTCCAGAAAGCACATATCAACACAAGATCTTCAGATGTAAATTATTCAAAATACTACGTTAAAGCTCTTTACACTACTCTCCTTCTCTCTATTCCCAGCCAGTAGTTTCATATGACAACACTGTTGACAAAAGCATTCACAATCATCTGACATGTGGCATTACACAAAAGGCTAGTGACACACTAAGCAAAAGAAAAAAAAAAATCCAGAAGCCTCAAAGAATACCAGTAGTTTTGCTTCAGACTTTACCTTCGTAAAACATTGCAAAAATTTGTCTTCCCATTCCAATTTTAACTCGGTTTATCTGACATATATACTGTACTCCTTGCAATGGGTTCAATTTACTAAGCCACCTACACCGAAGGAAAATGCATGGCACGCGTGTAAAGGCCCATCTCAGCAAATAACTCCCGAGTTGCAGCAAGACTACTAGGAAGCACTTCCTAGATCCTAGGACAGGTTTAGCAGGAGTTACAGAGTCACTCCAGTCTACTTCGTGGGCCTTTCTTCATTCCTGACTGGAAAGAAAAGCTCGATACGTCTCCAGGAGAAAATATTTCAGAGCCCGAAACCCGTCTGGTCACAGACTGGTGCCGGTACGGATTTAGGGTGGGAGCCTAAAAGCAGTTTCCAGGGCCCGATAAGGTGGAGCCAGGCCAGGGAGCTGCACCTCGGCTCAAGGCGCTGCTGAGCGGAAGGGACCCGGGGGGCCGCGTCAGGCCGTGCCCGGCCGAGGAACACGGCGGGAGGAGCTCGGTACCGCCCCAGGCCCTCAGGGCACGGCACAGCCCGGCCACGCCGGAGCCGCGCTCGGGGGAAGAACTGGGCCGGGTCACCGTTCACACCGAGCTGTCGCTAACGAGGAGCCCCGCACTCAGGTCATAAATCCCCCAAAAACCTTGGCGGCCCCTCGGAGCGCTGCCCAGCAATAGCGGCACGAAGACGCAGAAGCGGCGAGCTCGGCCTCTTAAAGGCCGCTCAGCCGGGGGCCGCCCAGCCCAGCCCAAACAGGCGCGAGCTCCCCTAAGTCCGGTCCCCCACCGCCTCAGGAGCGACGCACGGAGCGGCCCCGACAGACGGAACACCAGAGAGAGGCCGGTGCACCGGGCACCGCGAGTCGCGCTAAACTGGCGGCACCGGGGCCGGGAAAGGGCGCCGATGGCCGCCGGTCCGTCCCCGGGCGGCAGCGGGGGCGACGCGGCCATTTTCTGCCTGTGCCGCGGACGGGAGCGATGTCGGAGCCGCTCCCGCTCCTCCCTCGCTCCCCCGCGCCCGGGCCGCCCCCGTACCGGCTGGTGGACGCCATCTCGGCGGTGCTGCAGCAGTGCCGGACACAGCGCGGCAGAGCGGCCCCTGTTATTAAATGCCGAGAGAGGCGGGCGGGGACGCCGAGCGCTCCTACGGGTGCCGCGAAGGGGCGGGCGCACGGGTGGGGCCGCCCCTCGCTGGTGCCGGAGCAGGCGCACGGCGGCGTTGTGCGGCTGCGGGCCCGAGCCGAGCCCCTGTACCGGCAGGCAGCGCCAGCCAGGAGCCGCCTCGCCGCCTGCGGGACATGGGCTGGAACCTTCCTGTCGGCCCGGGCAGCAGCTCACAGACCCCCTGCGCAAAGCCCACCGTGCCATCCCCGGGGCGTGACTCTAGTTCAGCTTCTCTTGCGCACACCCCAGCAGTTTTGTGAATTCCCACAGAAAACAAAAAAAAACAAAACAAAAGAAAGCAAAACTGCCCCAAGTTTGCACAGAAGTATATGGGGAGCAACACGTTCTTAGCTCTGAAACTAAGCAGTGACCAATTCCCAGAAAGGGGAAGAAAAAAAGTTTAGTTCCTCCTTCCTGCCATCGCCTGCTACAGCTGTTGTGGTTTGGCACTGGGCTGATGGAATGACGAGAAGAACCTGGCGCTTCTCTGGGCAGGACCCGCAGGTGCCGGGCCGGTGACTCAGGGAAGCCCTGAGGTGACTCAGGGAAGCCCGTGGCAAACAGGCCCTGCCCAGACGCTCGGTCTGACTCAAGCAGACACACAGCCCGCTGGTTTGTGTGGGCTTTCCTTGTTAACCCGCACACACCTGCATGGTGTGATCAGCTCCCCTTCTGTCGCTCCCACTCGCATCCATCTTAGCAGCAAACATCAGGCCAAAGAGGAGGAGAAACCACAAAAACTGTTGCAAGACCAAAGCCCTCCAGCACTGGACTCCAGTCCCGGCTTTCACTCCACAAGAGATTATCCATATGCAAAATTAGTCTGTATAATGAGCAGCAACAACAGGTTTTCAAGCCCAAGCTATAAAACAGTGGGGAGAAAAATGTATTCCTTTAGTATGAGCCTACCCTCGCTGAAAGAGAAGGTACAGGAGGGTCCACAGATTTTGGAAAGTGCCATTATTTCAGTGCTTCAAAGTGATCAGTATTGAAGTCTCTCAACAGTTATAAATTTGCTATCTATTTATTAATCAGATACACAGGACTTTTCACACCAGTTAAGCCCATGTCTCCACTATATAAAAAGAATATTTTTCAATTTACTAGCTCAAAGGAAGAAATTCCCTGTGGTTGAAAAGTTCTCTAATACTTGCTAATATTGAGTCAAAGTAATTATCACACAACCTCCAAACACTTCTCTACCAACTGCAGTACTGTGTGCTGGTTGAAAATGGGCTAGTTTAAACTTGACACCAAATTTCTTAGGATAAAAAAATATAAGCCTTTTGGAATATAAGAAAGCCAAACTATTAGAAAATAGAGATGCTGAGATACAACTTTAAAAATTTTTTCCACTTCCAATGATTTTTTTCAGAAATGCTCGGTAAACCCAAAAGATGAAAGAGTAATGAAAAACAAATCACTGTAACTGGTGGTGTGACTACAGCACGTGATATTAAGTTTCTCCATAACCTCTGAAATGTGTATGGAGCAGTGACTGCAACAGATGTGCCCCATCATCACAATGAGTCCCTTCAAGCTTTCCAAGTTTGTCTTGGTTTCTCCTACATTCTGTTCTACAAACAAGATGTTCTGCTGGCAATCACTGTCAACTCTCCTAACCCTATTCTCCTTAACTTAGAATGGAAAGAATTTAATTTGCACCACAGAAGGACAGTAATTTTCAGAAATGTTGCAAAAATGCGATAGATTATATATCATGACTTATTTATTCCTTGTCTGCAGCAATTTTTCAAGCACTTTTTCCACAAGCAGCAGACAAAAAGTGGTTGATGTGGCAGATGGAAATATCACTATTAATAGTCTCTGTCAACAACAGATCATTTTAATACTACACAAAGTTTACCTTGCTGTCTCCAGCTGTTCTTTCCCATCACTGTAGTTACAACAATAATCCTATTTTAAAACTTGCTTAATTGGTCATTCTGGAGTTTCTTAAAATTTCATGCCAAGTATCTCATGCTGCTTACTGTCAGTAATAAAAGCATGTAATTAAACTGCAATTCTTACATTGCTAGTATTACCAGCATCATTTCAACAATAATGCAGTGGGATATTCAGATGCCTTTGCAAACACAATGAATGGTACATTAATGAAAACAAATCACTGATTCTTACTTGTATGTCTAAAGGACCTTCGTAATGGTTTGATTTATCATGCAGTTCAATAGTCTGTTGCAATCTCTTAGGTCCTGCAACACCACAGCTCCCCAGTGCAACTTGCAACAGATTTTAAACTCCTTGAAAAAAAAGAGTGTAGGTTTCACAGAAATGTAGTGTCTAAAAAAATAGTTTATCCTGGAATTTAATGTAGGAATTTCCAAATTAAATTCATGCTGAAATTTCAGCTAAGTCATTTTAATTGCTGAATTGATTCTTCTACACAAAGACTACACACCACTTTAAAAATACCAGCCAACCATCTTCTGGTGAGATGTGGGGAATGGCAGTGCAAGACAGCTACAAACACTTTGGAAGCCCCAGCTACTGGACTCCCAAAAGCCCAAAACCTAGCAGCTCTTCTCCCAGTCCAGTTTCTATATGTTTTTTTAGCTATGGTCACAGTCTAATGGAATTCAGTTAAGAGCCCAGCTATGCAATCACGGAATGAGTAAAACATTGGCAAAACAAGTTACTGAATCTGTTCAGGCTTGGCACCGTAAGAGCTGTGTCGTTGTTTAAACCCAGCTGGCAACTAAGCACCCCCCAGCTGCTCACTCACCCACCACCCCCAACTGGTCGAATGGGGAGAAGAATCAAAAGTAAAACCTGTAGGTTGAGATAAAAACAGTTTAATAATTGAAACAAAGTAAAATTGAATAACAATAGTAAATAATAATAATGATAACAAAAAGGATTAAAAAAAAGGAAAACAAGTGATGCACAACACAGTTGCTTACCACCCACTGTCTGATGCCAGACACCATCCCTGAACCCTGATCTGCTGACCCCCTTCCTACTAACTCCCCAGCTGATATACTGGGCACGTCATTCGATGGTGTGAATATCCCTTTGGCCAGTTAGGGTCACTTGTCCCAGTTATGCTTCCTCACAGCTTTTTTTCATTTTTTGCACCTCCTCATTGGCAGAGCAGGAGACACAAAAAAAGTCCTTGATTTATGATAAATGCAACTTAGCAACAACCAAAACATCATTGTGTTATCAACATTATTCCCACACTGAATCCAAAACACAGCACTGTACCAGGTATTGAGAAGAAAATTAACTCTATCCCATCTGAATCCAGGACAGCCTGTGAGAAGAACATAGAAAGATCATGGAGGAGAAAGCACACAGCCTTAAAAAGTCGCCTACCTGGATTGCTTCTGCTAGTGGGAAACCCATCTACAGATTAAAAGATGTAAAGAAGTGAAAAAAAAAGAAAGACGTGAAAAAGGAGGCAGCTAGAAAGGAATTCTCCATATTGACTTATTTTGAAACAAGTCCTTTATCTACTGTGCTTGAAACCAAACTAGTTGAGCTCCATAGACCAGCGTTAGGCTGACCTCCATGGCCCCCCTAGATCTAAAGAGTTTGAAACAAGTTTGGTGTGAAATTGCCAATGTTGTGACATAGAAAGAAAAAGAATGACACAATTAAGTATGTCACTGTACATCTGATTGTAAAGGAGCCTCTAAAGCAAAGTCTTCTATATTTTGCTTTTTAGATTCATCCATGTAATAAATACATAGGTAGACATAAGTAAATAGAATTCCTATTCTAGATGCCACTTTTATAATTTTATTGAGGACTGAATACTTTCAGAACACTACACATGACTATTGTGGAAAATAAAATAGTAATTATGTAACTTAGCACTTTTCACTTTATTTAAACTGATGCAATTTCTGCAGACAGAGTAGGTAGGCAGGTAGGTAGAAAGTCACTGCAATTATTTAATATGAGCTATGTCCTAATCTTCCTCTGCTGTAGGTTATTTGGTTTCACAAAGTACGATATTTGTAAGTCTCTCTCTAGTTCCCATACTATCTCATACCAAAAACACCTCCCCCTTTTTACTTGTAAGTTGTAAAATACCTATATCATTTATTTATTTATTTTACACAGAGTCCTATAAATCTTTTCTTTCAATAAAAGAAATTAATCCCATTGGGGTTTCTTTAGGAGAAAAGCAAATTATTTTTAAAAGACTGAAAATAACCTCTGAGTTGCATTACACCTATTTCAGTAAATCACTGTTTTAACTCCTCAGCAGGTGGCAGCAAAAAGTTATTTACAATGTAATATGAATTCTGTACTGTATTAAGTAATTTGTTCTTAAATTTCCAGTAAAAGAATTCCTACTGTTAGATAGTTATACCATACGGAAGAGTTAATAAGAAAAATCAGCCTATTTATTCCAGTTCTTCAGGATCACTTCAGCTGCATCTAGTGTGCTGTCTTTCTGCAAAACAAGGAACAACACTATTACTGCAAGTATGGATTTCTTGAAAAAAGTCAATCATGATTATATCATATCCAATCAGTATTTGGTTGTTTCAGTTGCATCCTGTAAATATCTTGTCAGCCAGTTTCTCGTCGACAGTTACTAGGTACAAATCTGGACTACACAAAGAATTCAATGCTGATTCCTTGAAAATATTTATTGGATATATTTAAAAGATGTCATCTCAGCATTCATACTATCCCATTTAATGACAACAATACTCACATACATTCATGGCATTAATGCAGTGACATAATTTGGCAGCTCTGGTTTGGAGACATGCTAGCACAGTTTCCTAATCCCCATGAGTACAGTTGGGATTTTTTAATCTCCATGCAACCATGTTTTGCTGTGAACTACTTAAACATAACCCCTCCAAATTGTGTAGCTTGGCTCCAGCCTGGTGAGTCATACAGGTAGTCTAACTTGAAATGATTAGTGCTGTTTATCAGCCACATGTACAACCAATAAGTTTCATCCTGGTTGTTACTGGCTCAGTTTATATCATAGACTTGACACCTCATCAAAAGAAGTAAGTAACAAAAGGAGAAACTCCCCTTCATTACTGGTTCAGGCTAAGGCTCTGATCTTTACACAGAACAGTTCAGGGTTTGCACATGTTCCATTATGCTGACTCTGTTACAGAACAATTAGGAAACATCTAAGAGCTTTGGGCTTACCAAAGTTTATGTACCTGTCCCCAAAGTCTTTCAGCCTTTTCAAGAACAGACTTAACAGGGGGAAGAATATGTGCAAAGAAGGTGCTCACAGAATGGCAAAAATCAGCCAATTCACAGAAAACATGTTTTGTTTTGTAATTTGGAGCTCGTGTGAAACTGTATTTTCAGGCAGGTGAGCTAAATTTGAAGGTGACCTCTTCACTGTTTTTGCTGTTGGACACTGAATGGGCATGGGGCACACTCTGCTATGCAGTTACTCTCTGCTCTGGATTATAGATATCACATTAATTGATAGCTTACCTGTCTCAATAATTTTCACTGTCACCACTGGTCAAGAATGTTTTTAAGAATCAATACAGTAAGCTAAAAAAGGGCTACCCATCCAGCTGTTTTCTGAAGTTGCCCTTCTTGGCCATGCCACCCACACTGATGGTATAAAATCCCGCAGCAAAAAGATAATTGGAGATACTTTGTGCTGAATTTTACACCAAGCTAACTTTCTGTTCCTAAAAGCATTCAATACAAGAGATCCTGGGAAAAATATAACAGTCTCTTGCAGATTTCTGTACTGCATTGATTTTCAGGACGCAAGTTTACCTTAATGAAGCAAAAACGTATATATTTTTCAAACTGTTTCTTTGTCTCAGGACCACAGAATGCTGAAAGAGGAATTGCTGATAGCTTCTGAAACATAAAACAGAAATAGCATTTGCTTATTTAAATGTCTATAAAAAATCTGGTTTAAACATGATGATTTTACTATTCTATTTCTAGAACTCTCCCTCCCAACACATGAGGGAGAGACAAGGTTCAGTTTTGTATGCACTAGTTAGGCCTTACTAAATGCAAATTACTTTTCTTAGGCAAAATATTTCAAAGGTACTTTTGTACAACACTTAAGCATGCTGAAAGAAAAGTGCTGGGATGTAGCACAAACCTACAGCGTACACTTTCAACATATTTAGCAATATTTTAGTCACACCATTATCAGCAACACCAAATAATATTTTGAATGGAACATCTCTACTACATTATTTAATAACTACAGTTGGACTGCTCTTGCCTTCAATAGAAAAGCATTTCTAAAACTGAAGTATGACTACAACATCTTACCTTAGATGCTATCATCCATTTGACAAATTTGTAATCATAAGGTAGTTTCTCATCCACATCAGAGAGATCCACATCTAAATTTAAAATAAGTATGTTGTAAGATTTTCTAGACTCCAATGGGAAGGCATTCATTAACAGCATTTTATTATAGTTAATACTTAAGAATGAAGATATATGTTTTTATTTTAATATATAATTTTTAAATTATAGTATAAGAGGTAAAATAGGCCAACAGATCAAACCTTTCCATTCTGATCTGAGCACTTGCTTTCCATCCAAAGCAAATTCAGACAGGCAGCTTGGAAGAAAGCCATGCAATACTCCAAGTCCTGAAGTCTGGGCTATTGGGGGATCAGGGGTATGGAGGGTATTGAAGAGTGCATTTATTGCATGGACAGCAATAATCCCTGAAATTGCAGTTTTCTCATCTGTATCTAAAACTTTCTGACACATGATCAAACTGCAAGATCCTGCTGTGTTTAACCATTTGTCTGACTGACAAGTGCCATTTAGACCAGTTAGTGAAAAAATGTGGAACTGAAAAAACCTTTCCCTGTGGGGATTCTTCCTCTGAAGTTACCATAACCTGAATTCTCAAAAGATTTGTAAATTTTGGTAGCATTTTACAGTGTTTAGAGATCAGAATGTGTCAAAAAGCCTTTAGGGTGTGACTTCAGATTAAGAAAAACAAAGAAACATTTAAACAAAAAAAGACCAGAAAGAGGAAAATACAAATGGCATGAACTCAGGATATTATCCAGGCGCTTGGCTCTCAAACTTTTTCATAATCATAGACATTTTGAAAATAGAAATGTTTATCTACCTCATTTATCCTCTCTAAAAACTTGTCAAAGCTTTGCAAGACATGGACAAGAAGTTAGGATCACAAATGCTTTGCTGAAGCTCATAAAATCCACCTTACCAGCTAAGGTGAAACTGAAAATTTCAATCCCAGTTAGTACTCCTGACAACATTATCCACACACGAAATGAGAATATAGTTTAAAATCAAAGCTCCATTTTCAGATTAATCAAATTTACTTTCCACATGCTCTTTAATAAATTTTATACTAACTTAATGTAGAAACATCAACAATCATAAAGTATCCTCCATCTGGAATAACAGGCTTTAGTCCAGCCTCTTTCAGTAGCCGAGCCATCCGATCACGCTTGCTTTCCAGCTCTCGAGACAGGGAATAGAAATAGCAGTCTGGGTCATCCATGCGCTTGTAGTCTATCCAAAATGCTTGTGCCAAAGCCTCCTGGAAACGTAAGGTCCAAAGTACTCGTGAACACGCAGTAAACTCACAGACACTCACACACCTCCTACTGAAGTCACGTGGATTTTTGTTCAGTCCTAGCCCTTATTAAGCAAATCAGCACACAATTACACAAGCTACATCTGTAATCTGTTTGTTACTTTGTGCTGTGGCAACACCCAAAACAGCCAATCTTTTGCTAGGCACTAATCATATACAGAAGTCAGAGTCCTTGACACAAGGGTTTACAATCTGAAGCTCAATTTAAATTTTTGATAATAATGTACCATAGAATACTAGACACTAGCAGACAGAACTTTCATTTGTATTTGCTAGGAAACCATTACAATTGTCATGTTTTATGCAAGAAGTAGTTTGTACGTGAAAGATGAAAGAATCTGCAAGACTGATTTTTTTTTTAATGTCTGGTGAGCTGATCAAATTTGTTTCCTCTTCTTACACCCCAGAATATGTATTTTGACAACTAAAAATTCATTGTGATTATTGTTTTATTACAGTGAGGCCAACAGCTTTCTTACACCGGAAAACAATCTCCTCTGCCCCATCCGTACCTACCTGTAATGGAGTTGGGCAAGTATATAGTGTATTTTGGTGAACAACTTGCAAATGCTTAATCAGGTACTCAGGACCAATGGACCAACCAAGCTAAGGGAGGAAAGGGTGCATATATTATACTTAGAGCAGTGGTGTTACTAAAAGTTAACAAATAAAAAAAAATTAGCCAGTGTCTCAAGTTTTTCTATTTTAAGAATTTGTTTTGATAAATAATTAAGAAAAGAGCTGGTTTACACAAAGTTTGGTATATGATACCTTTAAAAAATTGTGGATTTGAGACAACAGTTATAGTTCCCCTTATCCCTATTTGTCATAGGATACTGAGCAAACTTTTAATTCTTTATATAACAAGGGTTAGAAATCAAACTGAGCATTTATTAGGAATGTTATTTCTAATTGGTTTAGAACCTTTCCATCTCTTAAGCTCCTGTGTCAAAGCCAGTTTGAACATAAAACAAAAGCTCACTACTGATTCATATATGCTGTGGTTCAGTTTGAACACAGGGGATGAAGAAGATTTTAGTTGTCAAATAGTTAAATATTTTTTGTTTACTTTCTGATACGTATTTAAAAGTCAAGATGGGAAAACTGGGAACTCAAAATATCATAATATCCATGTTTTCTCCAAGAATCTTTACTGATTTTGAACAAATTGTACTGTGGTGGTTTTTTTAGTAATTTATGCTCGCAAGAGTTTATCAATTAAGAGACAAGAAGATAATTAAGACATGGGTGTTAAAGATAGGTAATTACTCCAACTGAATGGTATTGTCACATTTTGGAGACATGGAGATTTGCTAGAAGCTTTCAGAACTCAGGTCATAAAAACAGAGGCGTTTTTAGAGTAATAAATGCATTCTGTTATTTATGTAACTTAACTCATTTATATTGATTCTCCTCACCTTCCAGCCAGTTACACTGTATGTTTTCCCAGCACTTCCTATGGTTACTGTTCTTTCCCACATACCTGGCAACGTAGCTGTACATAAAATAAAATTAATTTGGTACAGGTGCACTCATATATTCCATGCAGTTTGAAGAACTGCACTGCCCCTAGCTCAGAGCTGTATGTTCACTGCAGAATCTTAAGCAAACAACAAGAATATTCTAAAATTATAGCAATTGCAACAAATGAGGAAAGATATATGGGCCAATGCTTTTTTTGGCATGAAAAGAAGGTAAGGATTAATGAAAGGAGAAAGAAGAGACAGAAAATAAGAGGTACAGTTTGAAAACTACATGTTAGTTATCCTCAGCAAAAATGCATAATTATCCAAAAGAAAGATATGACCTAAGGAGTGGCTACCCATTCACCTCAGGACAGCTTATTTCTGATGCCTGATAATAGCACTATACACAACATTAACTTAGGCACTGCAACCCACTTTACTAGAACTGTCCAGTTCAGCGTCACTGGCTGTCTCAGACATCAGAAAAAGAAAATAATTACTAAGACTTCTAACCCAGAACCAAACAGCAGACGTCAGAAAACTAGCAGAGTAAGTAAATAACTTATGCTGTATTGTACCATTTGAACAGGCTTGAGATTGACTGACAATAGCAGTTAGCTAAAATGTCTGCAAGGATTAAGGGACCCACAGAGGCCTGTCTCTGTCTTTGCAGTTGTATCTGATAAGAGACCAAAATCCTTTGTTTCCTTTCCAAGGAGATGACAAAGCAAAAGTCTCTTCCTGTAGTTTGCAAATATTTTTCTGTATTCAGCTTCTGCAAAGCTCTGCTTGGACTCTAACTTAATTAATTCCAAGAGAAACAGATAAATCCAGACACACATAAGTCTGAGACACAAAGTTACTGTAATTGCAGTAGTCACCAACATTTCATTTGTATACTTCACCTCATTTGTATACTAGAACCACTACCAATGAATCTGTCAGTCGCTAAATCCCCTCTCTAGCGAGACCAATGAACAAAGATTTTCCAAATTAAACCACTGAATTTCACAAGGAAGTTTTTGCAGCAGTTATCGGCATTAGACATGGTATAAGTCTTTCAGTTATTTGAAAACATGTATTGCAATTTTTTGAGCAAACTTACCAAGAAGAGAAACCAAACAGCATGAAAGAAACTGATTTTCCTATTAGCCTACCCATACTCAACTACTCTGACCTTGAAAAGAAAAAGGCAGTTTGAACAGATGTATCTTCTACCAAGCTAGGCCAAGAGTATAGATCACTTCCTAAAGGCACCCAAACTACCTCTCACAGACTGCAAAAACAATGGGCTTTCAAAGCTCATGGCCTCCAGCAAGTCTGTTTTGCCTCATAGTCACAGGAATTCAACCTTGGAGATAGAATGTGAGAGCATTTCAAACATTTCAAAGCAGCAGTACAAGGGCGCAGAGAAAGGAACAGCTCCATCGCTTTTAAAAACAAGTTTTAAATAGAGAGGGAAATTTCTCCATGCCATATGGCAACCATATATGACATCATATGACACCATAATCAAGTCTGACTACTATTTAAAAACTAATGAAGTGCAAACTAACATATATAACAAGCCTGTTACCTGGGATGGCACTTAGCTTGTTGAGTGGCTTGTTCAGAATCCTCAGTTATGAGGTGCAATCTCTAAATCTGTCAGTGTAACCCTAATCATTATGTAGTGGAAGTCTGCGTTTTTACAGAAGTCAGATGATGAGAAACATGATCAAGTGTTCTACGCTACAGAAAACTGCTTCAGTGACAGCACAAAGACTGTACTAATTTTATGATTTGTGGCTAGCAACCGCTGCTAAATTGTATCAAGGAACGACTATCAGATCCTGTAAATTGATGCAATATCCATTTTGTATCTCCCACAAAAAAGGTGTCACTGCATTGGATAGAATATGTAGAGGTTATTATGGAAACGCAAGAGTTTATAAGTAGTGAAATAACACACTCATTTTTTATTGTATTATTTTTGTCGACTTAAAAATAATAAGAAATATGAGAAACCTAAGTAAAAAAAGAGCAGGTCTTGTTTCTTTCACTGAAATAATGTTATTGTTTATGGTGTTACCCTGAAAGTTCTGGAGTACTTTTAACACTAAATTTAAAGATGATATAATGGGATCTGTTAGAGAATACATACCTAAACCTAGCTGACTAACTTCTTAGGCTTTAATTTGCTTTTTCTTTATACAGTATTTTTACATTTTATGCTAAATTACAGAATGCCTTTTGTTCAATTGGAAATGTTTTGGTTTGAAGCATTAAGATGCTGATGACAATGGAGTCACTGCATCTTAAGAATTCACTACCTGTCCATAAGATGAAGTGTAACTGACTACATGTTTGGCCCTGCTGCTGTTGAAAAGCAAAAGGGATTACCTTACACCACACACAGAGATTTTGATTCTGAAGACAGCCTTGCATGAAATGCTAAGGCCATGAAACACCTGCTAAGCCCATGTAGAAATCTTTAATCTTACTGACTTTGCAGCTGGGACACATGATCAGTTACTGTTAGGTAACTTGTTAGGATGCAGTGACTCAGATTACTATCACATTAACATACCCAAAACCTTCTCCTTCTTTGATGTCTGATGGTCTATGAGAAGGTATCACTATCAAGGCAACCACAACAGCCATGGAATTAGGTCACCCTCAAAACAAACTCACAGCCTATGCATGGCCAATACAATCCATGTACTGCAGCTGGATGATCAGCAACTGTGCAGCTGAGTTAAGAAGTATTGCAAGGTCATTTAGATAAAATTTTCTTTCTATTATTCATAATATTCAGTTTTTACAATGATGTATCCCCCACCAATGGATAGCTTCTTTTATTGCCACTCTACAAATATGGCATTGAAGCATAGAAGCAAAGCATTCAACCAGTGGCAGAGCCAGGAAAAAAAGGTCTTTTCATGTCTAATTTATACTTATGTCTTGATTTCATTTTTTATAATCTCAACTATATGCCCCTATTGCACATGACTGAAATGTGCCTTCAATACAACAGTAAGTACATAGGAACAGGTAGTTCATGCAAGATGCTACCATCAGAAACAAAACATCTGTACATACAAGAAGAAAGTTTTGGACTTTTAAAATACATCAGCAGAGCCAACTCAAGGCCACCACACTAGAAACTTTCACAGAAATACATAGCTGTAGCATTATAGAAGTGGCAAAGGAGTTCAGTAACCTGCACCAGGTTAAATTGTTCTGAGACAGTGGGAGTGGTTACACTAACTTCAGTGAAACTTGGATCAAGTAAAACAAGAGGATCAGGAACATAGCATCACTATTGGTTTTTCTGGTTTGTTCTTGCAGTGGTGCTTTACCCCTGTAGCAACACTGCCTGAAGATTTAACAGGCTGTCACACTGCACTTGCAGTGACTTACTTCACTGAATTCAATGGCCATTATTTAACCCTGTCTCTGCACTTCAGAGGGACAGTGCCCACATGATATCTC
Source organism: Gymnorhina tibicen (assembly GCA_013399875.1). NCBI lineage: Eukaryota > Metazoa > Chordata > Aves > Passeriformes > Artamidae > Gymnorhina > Gymnorhina tibicen. Next base: position 702,061 of record VXAZ01006599.1, read on the forward strand.
CACAATGACCTTTATACTATTTTTTAGTTTTTATAATTAGTGGAGCAAAAATAATTGTGTTCCCCATTGTCCATTTCCCTCATTGATTATCTCTACAAAGCTTTGAGGAGGAAGTTCTAATTCCTGTTCCTTCTATTAGTTCTTCAGCAAAGCACTGTCCAATACACATACAGTACCAGCAGCTATACTTGTCATGGCCAACAAAATAACTGAATAAGGATGACAAATTCATATGATCATAACTGACTTACAAACATCAGTCCCACTGGTTTCTATGGATATTTGCTCCTAAGTCACTTCAGAGCTTTGGAAATTCTATTTGGAAATTATTCTTTAAAATACTTTTTAGAAAAGGGAGGGGCTTTCCTCCTTAGAACCTGAACATATTAAAATATTCAAAGCCTGAAGTTTGAGCTTGTTCCAGCAAGCATTATCCTTGGGAGGCAAGTTCACAGCATCATTCCACAACCACTTCTAAGATGCCACAAAAAATCAGTACCTATTTTAATGTGTTTATTCCCTTTATACACCAGCCATTCATACACCTCATCGCTGATGCACAGGGTGTCATGTTTAATACAGAGATCAGCTATTACCTGGAGCTCTTCTCGGGTAAACACCTGGGATACAGAAAAAGTAAGGGACAATGCATTAATTGCAGTATTTAAGGTATTCTTTGAAATGAAAGTGGTGTTAAAGCAGGACTCTTACCTTGCCTATAGGGTTGTGGGGGGTATTCAGAATAATTGCTTTTGTTTTGGAATTAAATTTATTTGCAAGTTCAGCAGGATCTAAGACCCAATCAGCACTAGATGCAGAGTTTCCATCATTTTTCTAAAAAAAGAAAACACAAACCCCAAACCCACAATAAATTTATATATGACTTTAATACATGTTGCAGCCTAAAGAGAGCTGCTCAACTTACCACCTTCAAACACTTTCATAAACATATGTGACAACCTATCCAATTTGTCTTGCTCACCTGAGAGAAAGTAGTTCTAGAACAGGCAGGGAAACTAAGAGCAAGGTAAACTATTATGACAGTGGCTGTCCTCTCCTGGCCACTGACTGTCTTAAAGCCCCTGCAGGAATCGGTTTCCAGGATCTTACTGCACACATGCTGATTATTAGAGTGTGTAATGCAGAAAACCCAGTGACAAGGTCAGGAGAGTTTACAGCCTTGCCAGACAGCAGAACAAGTGTCTGCTTGCTTGACTGGAAAGACTGATCACCACTGGAGATTCAAGGTCTTTTCCTCCTCCTTGAACTAATGAAAATGACCAAAGAGTTAAAAATCTGCACTACTGAGGCTTTGTAGTTTATATACTGCACAATACAAGTGTCCCTGAGGTATTACGAATGGAGAAGTTTGGGCCAGTTGGTACAGAGAACACAGAGCATGGCCACACTACCCTTCTGACACCTGCAATGACTGGGAGAGGGCCAGACTGAAAACAAGGGTGTGAAACAGAAAATACTTGGAGGTGCCCTGTCATTCGAAACATCCCTAGAAGGTGGGCATCCAGACAAACAGGCTCACCTACTCCCACTACAGCCCTGGAGGTTTTGTCACTCTGTGTTGTTCTGATTTCATGGTGCTCCTGCAACAGTCCTGCCCAAAGAGCCCTTCGCATGCAAGGCTGCCAGTTGCACAAGGCACAGTTTGCATCCAGAACAATCCTTGCAAGCTGTGGGCATAATGCCAGCAGTACCAAGCTGACAGCTCACAGCCTTTTTAACAATAAAGGAAACAGTGATTCTTGTATGTATAGCAAATATGTCTATTGCATGATCAGTCCTTATTTAACAAGCATGTTTTGGAAAAGAAACTGTATTCCGTCATTGTAGGAATTGATGAAGGGATCAGAAACCAAATCTTTTGAAAACCAACTGAGAGAGAAATTGCACTGATACATGATCCCCCCTCCATACTTTGCACTGAAAACTGAAGAAAGCAATTTTAATCAGCTTTCACAATGTACAAATTAAAGCAAATAAGAAACACTGTTGCACCTTCTCCAACACTAATACAATATTCTGTTTTGGATTATCGTTGTCTCAGACTTGCACTACAGCAATCTATCTCATTTTTATGTAATTTGATATTATGAAAAACAATACAGAAAAGCATGACAGAAGGTGTTCATCAAACTGTACTGAATATGGATGAGAAACTTTATATAATTAGTAGTTTTTTAAAAGTTACTCACACATCGTAGTGGGATAAAAACAGGCTTTGCACCAGCCATCTTTACCATTGGCTCATAACAGTCATAAAATGGCTCTATTATTATTACCTGAAATGACAATCATCAGTATGAGAAACAGAGTTTACCATGCATGATACCATCATATTTCTACATTTACCTTGGTGGTATAACTTGATAATGTTTCTGGCACTCCAGATGTAACGTTATAACATTACAGAATATTCCCCCTTTCAGAGTATAACACAATAATGCCCTCAGGCTAAGTATGATAAGCACTACACATTTTTGACAATATACACAGGCTGTTCTTCTACAGTTATACATTACAACTACTGAGTTATAATAAGAAGAACGTTTGAGCCCTACACACAGATTGGAAGGTGCAAGGCAAAGATGCAAAGATGGGAAATAGCAATGGCAAATTACTGAAACACAGCAGAGCTGCTCTAATTCTGCCTGTGAAATTTCAAGATTTCCAAGTATCTAGAAATCTCAGAAGAACAGTTAAGTCCTCAAATTTTATCAGATGAAAATTCTCAGGTAAAGAAAGAGGACAAATTCAAGAAAAACTGCATAAAGGCTAGACAATAGGAAAACAAAAACAAAAAACCCCACCAAAAGCAAAGGCTAATATAACTATTCCAAACAAAAGAGAAGTGACTATCAGAGCAACAAAAAACCAAGATGAGAATACAATATACAAGTGAAACAAACAAAATACTGAAAGCAAAATACATGACAATACAAAAAGGTCTTGTCCACTATGGATAGAAATATTTCTGTAAAATGACTTTTAATATCCTTGTCAAAAAGGTGGACATCAGTAACAGTGACGGGCCACGCCATCACAGCCAGTACAGTAAGCTAACAAGCTTTTCTGCTTTCCACACTGCTACCATGCAATGGCCCAAAACAGAACCTGATACACAATGGTTACCCAAACACCAACAATTCTTTGTGCCACCCTTACTTGTCTGTTGCAGACAACAGCCCACATCTTCTCAAATAAGAAATTAGTGTGTATTGTGTCACCTAACAATAACAGCGATAAAGAAACTGCCAGATACCCAAGTGTGAAAAAAAGGTGTTCGTAAGTTGATGAACGATAGGAAGACATCCAAAGGAAAGTCTCCTAATCACAGCTTCTGAAACGATAAATTTAATGTACAACTATAAAAAAATCAAACTAATGGGGACAGAAAGAAGCCCCAGCATTAACTTATATTTAAAGGTGGACAAATAAGAAAAAGAGAAAGATTCTCATGTCTGCGAGTATATGTGAATACTTCCAGTACAAACTTACTTCATCTCCATCTTCAATTAGTGCCTGTATTGTACTAAAGAGAGATCCATAAGCTCCCACAGTCACCAGGATATCTGTGAGAGGATCAATCTTTCTTCCACAAACTTGCTCGTACACTTGAGACAAGGCTTTCACCAGTGATGGATGTCCCTGTTCAAAACAAAAAAAGAGTAACTGATTGGTGTGTTCCTGACAATATATGAAGCCTCTGTCTGGACTTTTTTCCACATATATCAAACCACTACATTTTGAAATACGAAAATACAATACTAGCCCTCAGTGTTAATGGCTGTTAACAGGTATCAGGGTTTAAACCTTTTTCACACTAGGAAAGAAGAGTGTTTTCAATTTATTTGTATCTACTAGGAAATTCTTTATCTATCTGGTGCTTTTAAATTTTGTTCATATTATCGCATCTCAGAGCAGGTCCAAGCAGCATACAGCAGAGCTAGGACAAGAAACAGGAGGAGAGAAGGGAATACTCTGACACCAATTCACCCTCACCTCCTTCTGAGTCTCTTTCAGCTCCTTCTGTTTCCTTCCTTATCTTTCAACTAAAAGTATTTGGTGCAAGGGAGATATTTTTATTTTATTTATATATGGCTGATAAACAGCACTTGTGATCAAAATATTTATTCATATAGCCACATCCCAAATCTCAGAGTACCATTCACCATTTGTGTCCCCTCCAGGGGCATGGCAGTTAACATACTCTTCTCAAAATGTGCAAAGAACAAGAAAACAAGCACGCAACAAAGATCATATACAATATGGAAATAAGAAGGCACAATTCTGTTTATTCAGGAAAAACTGCAGGATTCCTACTTTAAAAATCTTTTTCTTTCTACCAGGGATACCCGGTAGAAATAGAAAACAGCTCCTTGAGAAAATGCAACTACGTAACAAATATCCTCTCAAATATTGAACATTATACCTCAACACACAAGGCATTAAATCGTGAACCCTTCTGTAAACAAAAACATTACCATAAATTAAGGCTTACAAGTCATTGCTGATTCAAATGACAGCCATTTCTTGCCATGAGCCAGTCAGCAAGACAGGAATGCTGCAGCACCCAAGCCACATCAGGCCACTCTACAGCCCTACAGTCATTGAGAGCTCCAGGTTTAACTGAGACAATGGCTCAGTTATCAGATAGATGGGCATCATTCATTCTCATCCCTTGCACGTGTGCTACCGCAGATACGAAGTACAAATGTTGAAGATGGGAATATTAGTAAAAATTCCTCTTTAATTACTATCTGCAGTATAATACATCTGTCCACATTCATAATTATCATGGGAATTATCAAACCATTTAGATATAAAGAACAAAGTGACAGAAATAAATACGGAATAATTGCATGTGTTAGGAAAATTATATTTACGCTTGATTTGCAAATAGTTTTAGAGAATCAGTCCGTAAATATTTGTCAGAAGGTAGACTTGACCTGGTTTCAGCTGAGACAATGTTCTTCTCAGTAGCTGGTAAAGTCTGTGACAGTACAGCAGCCAGACAAGACTGCAGCCTATGTTATCTGTAACCTTTTCCACTGTGCCAAGGCTCCTCCAAAACCTTTTCTGCTTGGTAAGCAAAGACTTTTCAGGTATCTTATTGTGGGTGATGAACATACTAATGCTTATCCCAGAAGTTCAGAAGTTAATTCAGGATATCATTTGTGTGTATCTGACATAAAATAATTGCTTTATTATTTCAAGTCTACATAGGGAGACTTTTTTTTATTATGTGTTTGTATATTTATACGTACGTATCTCATACTTGCAGAGACTCTTTGTACACAGCTAAAGGTCCCTGCTGATTTTGTGCCTTGACCTTAGACCTGCCGTGTCACCCTGGAGCTGCCCCGTGATGACTGGGCCATGTCTGACTGTGGTTAGCATTGCTGGGCCTGACCCGTGGATTGACTTCCCGGCTTGATCTCAGGTGAGCTGGGCTGCCTCAGCCAGTATCTCTGGGCATGCCTTGCTCCCTGGGGCCTGGCTGCCCAGACCTCCACTCTGCTCAGTGCAAGAGCTTGTCCTTCAGGGAAGTGCTGGCCCCTGCTGCTCCCTGTCATTTCTAATGCATGCAGACTCTCAGAGAACAGGCAGAAAGTTATGCTGGAATATGCACACAGTGATGCCACAACTACCAACTACCAGTTTCTGGCCTACTGGTCTATATAATGCTTTTCTGCCCCTGTTGCATAACATGGTCAGCTAGAAAAATATTAGATAGAGTCCTCAGGGTCTTGTAGCAGTCCTGACATGATTCTCATTTGGGCAATACAGTTTATCTTTATCACAAAACAGCAGACAGACAAACCAAACAAGGAAGTGGTCATATTAAAACAGTAATAGTCCACTGGAATACCCTGCCTTGGACAATGATAAATGCCACATACCCACACCTGGCTCAAGACATAAACTCTACAAGACAGCTTACAGAATGGGTAATGAATATATTCCAGGGGCAAAAACTTCCTGTTTTCATCCCTTCCTAGTTTCCACTGAAACTTACTAAGTTCTGTGGGTCACTCTTTTCTTGATCCTATAGGTGCTGTCCCAAGTGGTATCAAGTATTTCTGTCTCATTCTTCCTTTGTACTGTCTGATTCATGTTTACACTGACCAAAATCAGAGGTAAATGTATAACCCACACTCTTTAAACAGAATCAACTCCTCAGAGACAGTCTATTCCAGACCTGCTCTACCATTTTGCTCTTGCTGAAGGATTCTGCCTTGAAGAAGCCTACAGAGAGGAATTTCAATAGTAACAGATAAGGCTACTAGATAAACTTAATTTGGGGTGTAACACTATGATCGACAGATAAAACTAATTTAAAGTCAATTTTTTTTCCCCATGGCACATTTTCCATTGAACTTGGGTCCTCGAGTTCTACAATACTTACAAAGCCTCGGGTGTATTGGTTCAGTCTGTCAACTGCTGCTACCTTTGCCAGCTCTTCTTTAACATAGCTGGGAGGGGATATATCAGGGAGGCCTTGACCAAGATTAACAATTGAGGGATCTGCTGCCACTTTGGTAAATTCAACCCTGGAGGGAAAAAAATCTTAAAGTTAACATACCAGACAAAATTATCTTTTCATTCATTATCACTAAAAGGCAAAAAAAAAGTACTTCAGTTTGCCAGATTTACAGCAGTGGGAACAGGTTTAAGTAGAGTGAGGGAGAGAGCTGAGGGCTGAAATAATGGTAAGTGCCACAGGAGTCAGAGGAGACCCAAGAAAAGGTTCATGTTCTGCATCCACAGAATAACTTTTCTGCCAGCAGAAGTGTGCTCAGATGTGCTCATGCACACACAGTTACTCTGGATATAGGCAGAAATGGAACACCAGGCACATTAAATGTCTTAAAGATTAAATTCGGTCAATTGAAGGTGTCATTTAAACTACCCAGTCACCTCGGAGTGCTATAATTTTTTTAAGTAATTTTAGGCAGCAGACTGTTTCAGACTGCTTATTAACTGTTCCTAGTAGCCTGCAGGATCCTTGAACAATTTTTCCTTCCTGCCTTCACAGGTCAGCTTTACATTTTACTCTTTCCTCCCTACAGAAATGTTTTAAAAAACAAAACAAAGCAACCCTCCCCCTGTCATAACCCTCCCCACAGAGCATCACAGTTCTGTCAAAAATGAATACAAGTTGCTAAAAATTAGCTTGAGGCTGAATAATCAAAACACCTTGTGTATAGGTACACACAACTAATACAACACACACATGCAACTAATGTAAGCCCAAAATAATGTTTTCACCAACAAAGAAAATTCTGTATTTATCAGTGATGGCAATTTTGCTTTAAGACCAATACCTAGAAAAAGATGTATTAAAAATAATGAGCTAAATTATAAAGACAAGTATAATGGTTTCAAAAAAAAATCTGACTTGCTTGGTAAACACAAATCAGGTGTAATTGAAATACATTGCTCAACAGAATTAACATTTAAATTTGAAAATCAGTTTTACTACCCATGCCCATGAGTTAAACTTGTCTTATGTGGTTTAATAGATGAAGAGAAGCCCAAGCCTAATATTTAAAGCTCAAAAATAGCAATTAATCATACCTTTAATTGAATTTCATTCGCTGCGTCTAAACAGCTGCCAAATATATTCCAGCAGAGATAGCGACTGCCATGCATCTTATTATCGGCAATAATTATCTTTTTGGAAAGAAAATACATCAGCCAAGGACATTTTTCTGAAATTTGCAGATATTTTCCTCTTACTTACCACACATTGCTATCAAGGCCTTCAATTCGTCTTGTATTTTTGTGTCTGAAGGGCATTGTCTGCAAGATCAAAATACAGAGACAGAAGGGTTTTGTTAAGAAAGACAAAGTATTATATTGTTGGATTCTGCATGAAAACCCTCATTCATGCTTTCTCAAATATACCACTGCCAGCTGAATTCAGTAGTTACACAAAATTATAGACATGTTCTTTCATTAAAGCTTCCATAATAGCTTGAATTCAGACTAACAAGAAAATACAGAAAAACGTCCTAAATTCTCATTCATCATTATCTAAATCCACTAAACTTTCAGCAAGGATGGAGGAGGGGCACAATTTAGCTTAATAGCTTTAAAAGATGACCTTAAAAGAAAAAAAATAGTGTACATACTTTCCTTTTCTTTTCTATGATATGCTAACAGCTTAAAGACTATGCTATTTCTAGTCCAATTCCTGCTCAATCCAGTTTGGAAATTATGCATTTGCAATGTAATTTTATTTGTTAAATAGATGCATAAGAGGAAAATAGCAAAGACATTTCCTATTTTCATTCAGATTTTTAAATCTTTGAAGTATCTACCTTAAAGCACAGCAAAACCACATGTGAGTATGTTTTGCTGTATATTCAGACCTTAAATTAAAGTATTGGAAAACTTCTGTAAAATAGGTTTGTAATGAATACTCTATATAGAGGCAGATAAAAACCTATTGATAGTTGTGATATTTTTAAGCTAAAAATTGAAAGGAAGTTAGGAAAAAGAAAACCAAATTTATTTCTATGTGCAAACAAAAAAGGTGCAAGTTCATATCTATCTTTGCAAACTAGTTTGATACCAGAAAAAAATTACATAGAAATTACGTAGTCCCTCAGCACCCCAGACACTCTTGTTTCTTCCAGTCAAGCTACTGATTTTTAGTTACTTTTACCACTGCCAGCTGTGGTATTATTACCAGAAAGATTCAAAAACCATATTCTAGCCACCACACTCCAAGAAAATGTCTGCAATATCATTACACTCAAATTTCAACTTTGAATCCATGGAAATGACTCCTATTAGACACAGTATGCAGCAGGTCCATGTTTGCACTCAACCTGCTTACAGTAATGAAGCCATCACATACATTGTGATATGAAGAATGGGAAGCTATAAAATTATACAGATACTTCTCTGCTCCTAGGTCTTCTCAACAGATCTGATTCTGACCTCATCTGTGTGACATGAACACCAGAGGAATCACACACTGGACACCTCTTATTTGTCCTCAGGAAGAAAACCTTTAACATAACTAGACAAGTCCAGTCAGATTTCTTAACAGAGAACAAGAGGGAGTTAAGGGGAAGTCCTGACTAGGTAACCTGTATTGCATTTATTTAAAAACACACATATTGTTTAGAAGAGTAATCCAATTTTACAGTGGATGTTTTGGTAAATATAATTAATGTTCGGCTGTACTTTAAAAATACAAATAACACAGGTACTGCTTACACTAAGACACACACATACATGTCTTTTTTTACATGCTAGACTACTTCTTGTAGTGGAAGGAGTAAGACTCACCTTGAATTTTGCTAATTAACAATGAGAATTGTGTATGTTGCCATCAGTCAATTTGTCCCATGTACTACCTCTTTTTAAATTGTTTCAATTTGCTAAAAGGTAAAGGCTTATCAACTGCAGGACTTTTATAATTAACTATAATGTAAATCTTAACTGCACTGAGTAACCCTCCCTAGCTAAAAATGTATTGACAGTAAAATAAGCCTTCACCTTACTGTTCCATACTATGTAAGTTTAAATATTTGACAATTCAAGGCCTTCTATTTCCTTCTTCCTTTCTTTGGCCTTGGAACCAGTTTTAAAACAGAATAGCAGGACCTGCATTAATTTTCAGGTTTTCACAGATTCAGATTACAGTGGGGTTCAGGTCAACCTTACTACTTTGGGGAAACCAACTAATTAACTGAGATTTTAAAATGAAACCTTCATTGGCATTCTTTTTCCCAGAAAGTCATGACAAATCTTAAGAGTCTTTTTTCTTTCAGCCCAGTTATGCCATCATCTGATAATCTCCAAATCGCTTCTAGGTGTGGGGCTAGGATTTCCATGAGTCAAAGATGGGTGTTAAGCAGGAGAGGTAGGTCTTCATCAAGCTCTAACTCACCTCCTACTTTCCTTTACACTTTCTAACAAGGGAAGCACCTGATAGAAAGTCAGGTGCTGCTTGTATTTATCTTTTTGCTTAATACGGAGAAACTTGTAACAAAACTGAATGGCAATAAGTTTAATAATGTTGGAATCAAACACTCTTACATGGTACATAAATAAAATTGTAGAATTCAATGTCAAAAGCTACAACTTAAGCCAAGATCTTAAGAAAAAACAAAAAGTTTTTAAAAATCAAAACAACAAATTTGAGGACATTTAATGTGAATATCCAACTCAATTAAATAGAATAGAAATACACGCAGCATATGAAAAACTTACTCAGGCAAAAGCTGACCTGCAAAGTGGCTTGCACACTAAAAGAAACTTTTCATACGGGCAAAATACGTTACAACTGTCCAGTATAATGATTCGAGCATCTGTTTTGAAGGATCTGGCACGTGCCTTAGTTGACCCAATTTGCTGACTAGATGAACTGGGAACACAATTTACATTCCAGTGTTCTATATGGAATGCAGAGTCACCTCCAACTACCTGCCATGTTTCAAAGCTGCTTTCTCTCAACAAAACTGAAGACTTAAAATGAAGTTACACAATCTTATAAGCAGTTAAGCTGGGAAATTGAGAAGATTCTATATAAAATTAAGTTTGAGGTACTTATAGACCCCTTGTTATTGCAGCATTAAGAAGCATCATTACTCTCATATCATTAAAGAAAAACTGAGATAAAAAGAAATAAATTGTCTTACCAAAAGCCTGTGATAAAGCTGAGATTGAACCTGTGTCCTGTATCTCAAGCTTCTCTCTAAAAGCTAGGCAATCTTTCTGGTGTGATATGTGCTAGATGTGACTTTAAAGACTGAAAAGGATACACAAAGCAATAATCACCAAATTCTGTTACGCTAGCATGGTTAATATTTGACTGATTCAAATATCTTATTTTGTTCTTAATAGTAAATGTTTTTATCTATAAAAAGAAATAAAGAAAACACAGCTAAGGCATATATATTTGCAACATTGCAAAATTAGTGCATCTCTAAAATATTGCATGAAATAGTTTCTTCTACGAAGCTGAAGGAATACTTACTGCAGAGGCTGACTGTTTGATGGATCTGGAAAGCAAATCTGTTCTTAGCTGGCATGTTCTAATGCCACGGCAACAGAAGTTTCGTGAAGCAACAAACATGCCTGCATAATAAATAAGTGACCTGAAAAACCTTACGGATTCCAGGAATGAGTTCCTACACATCACTAAGCAATTTTAAGATAAGATCCTCTCCTCTTCCCTCTAGTGATTTTGTTTCAATTAAATAAGCACTAGTAAATTATTACCTTAGCACAGCTGTAAGCTTAGAGGATGAAGCTCTCTAACTGACTGGCCTGCAAGAGGTTTCTGAATGGCATCTCAAAGGAAGGTTTCCTTTATTTGACAACACTGATCTTCTTTTCTTTGAATAACAACTAAGACTAAATGCAATTCAAGCTTCAAAGTCTCTGTTAGAATTCTAGTGAAAATGTGTTTGTATAATAAAAATTGCTATTAAACTTGCCAATATAGACAGAATAGAAAAAGAGATAAATTTTTTAGAAGTTAAACATGTTTAAAACTGGTCTCCATTTCCAAGTGTTTCAAATTAGGTATGCTGAAATCAGGATAATTAAGATCACTAGAGAGGCAGGCCTATGCACATTAGATAACCACACTAAGTTTTGTCACAGTGACTCGGCAAACATTAAATATCTCCCATGGCTGAAAACAGCTAGAAAATACACTCTTGGCAGAGTAACAGATCATTCACTGACTGGAGAAAATGTGTCCTGTTAATTAATAACTATAAAAAAAAGAAGTAAGAACTGGTACTTCAGGCAACTATTTCCAGAAGATATATTAAAACATAAATATTAGATGACATTGTCACAATGACTGAAATGTGTTGGAAATATGTAACCCACAAATCTATGTCAGAACCACAATAGACATAGCAGTATAATTATTAACCTTGTTTTCCATAGTTTACTCATTAAAGGGTATATAACTCCTGTTTCCCCCCAACTCTGCTACCTGAGAAGGGGAAAAGAAAAACAAAAACAAAACCAAAACAAAACCAACCAACCAAACAAAAAACCAAACAACCCCCCCCCCACAGCTATTTGTATTAGAAACAAAGAAATGCCACCGCCTCTTAAAATAATACCGTGCAAGCCTTGCAAACAGAAAGAAAAAAGTTAAATTGATACCACAGTAAAATATGATGTCTTCATTAAGAATGCTTTTAGTCCAACAAGAAAGCGTCCTTTACACTTACTAGCTAATAGAAAAAGCCAATCAAAGATGCCTCATTGAATAAGTTTTCAAAGTATAATGTTTGCCTTTCTCTTACTCCAGTGCTACAAACTCAGTCTCACTTCTGAAATTAGGGTCTTTCTCACACAGTGCTGAGTTGTGGCTAACTCAATCAGACCTTCAAAAATACCCCCATAATCCCATTGCATTTAGCAATCTGCACGTAAACAGCTGATGGTAATTTACAAGAAGAAACTCTGCTAGTCTGAGGACTAACAAAAGTAAATAGCAATTAAATCTTTGACACTAGCAGATACTCTGAAAGACACAGAAGAAACACGTGTTTTAACAAGACCTGAAAATCCATTTTAAGTGACTTCTAAAAGTACCACTTAGCGTGTTCAAGGTTATCTTTGAGAATAACTATGCAAAATCAAAAAGATTATGAAGGCCTCTACTTCTCTCCTTGTTTAAGCTTAAAAAAACTACTTGTGTAACATACTGATACTATCCTAAAACATGACCATGACAGTGGTGCTATTCCCCAGGGTCAGACCAAAGACAGCATTACTCTTACAGCCCGCTGTGAACACTTGCAGTAGTTAGTTAGCACAGAGAGACAAACATGCATATCTTTGCCTGTTTCATTTTGTATTGAGAATTAGAAAAATTAAGTAAAAAACTTGCAAGCCTTACATGCAAAACTAACTTGCAAGTTTTGTAAGAAAAATTATTGGCAGTTGTAAATATTTCCAGCATTAGTGCCATGGTGCATGGAAGAACAGAACCATTATTCAACACAAGGCAATCATACAAAAGCACCACACGGCATGAGCAGCAGCAGACCTGGATATCTGTGGCGTGGTCAATCTCTGCAAGTACCTAAAATACCTGAAGAAAAAATTACATCCACCTTTAATACCAGAGAAATGTAAAAACTGTGAAAACTTTATGAGGAACATAATGGAAACGACTTTGCTGAACAGCCCAGTAAGACAGGGCACTGGCATGTAACACTTCTCCCACCGTTTCTTTGTGACACTTTTCCAACGAAAACTGAACAGCATTTGTTCAGACTCAAGAGACAAGACTACTGGCCATTAAATGAAAAAGTCTCCTATAAAATACTTTTATGACTTTTTTTTATTTCTAAAAATGCCTCTTCCCTCATCTGTGACTGAGTACCTCCACTTAAGCTACTCTAGGATGTAAAGGGAAAGGCCTCCTTAATATAACCAGATACTCTACCACACACTGATCTCAAAAAAAAAAAAAAAGAAGCAAGACCTACTCTTTTTTTTCCAAACACACACACATTCCCACTATAATTTTATATGACATGTTAACACACAGGCTCAAGAGAATTATTTCCTGTTACTTTTAGGATGAATGTGCTCTCAATGATTACCCCATATGTGTTTTAGCACAACCAAGTATGTGTAAGGCACATCAGTGAGATGGTTTATAATGTCCTAAGCTAAGTTTTTATCATTGGGATACAAAGTTTCTTCCAGATCAGGGAAGTTACACAATGCTAGGCAGCTACAGAAGTACTGCAAACCCGTTTCAACTCTCTTAAAATTTCTGAGGTTCTTCAAACACAGAAAATGCACTGATCTTTGTGGGGGAATTAAAAGGTAATATTAATTTCTTTCTTAGTCTTATTAATGTTTCTTTTTTTCAATCTTGGAGCCAGACATAAGCTTTTTGGCCAAGAGTCATGTCTGCTAAACTCAGAAATTAAATTAGGAATTCTTTTCATCCCATTTAATTTTCAGTGCTCTGAAGCATTCATGTAGTCAGTCCTCCTGGAATTCAGGCTTGCATATCCATAGAGAAAACAGGAAAATTAACATGTTAGAGGAAAAGGGATAACAAATGACTACTCCTGCAGCTTTCTATATTTTTAGGGGAGTGAGAAGCAAGCAAGTCTACCAGAAAGGTCAGTGCAGTAAATGTTTTTTAGTGGGACTGGTAGGAAGACACCTTCTGGTTGCTAATCCAGTTGAAACTCAGGTTTGGTGACTTAAACTAGACTAGAAGATACAGCTGGACTTTGTCATGGGAAATGTATTAATACATCTGTGTACTAACAATTGTTTAGTTCATGCTGTGCTTTCTAACTGTTCCAGCACAGATACAATCTCTGAGTTGTAGGCTCTTCTGCTCCCTTCACAGCTGCCCAACCTCCTGGTCATACAGTACTCTGACCTTGGGATGCTGCTGAACCTCTGGGGCATTTTATGAAAAGTTAAAATTTTGTAATTAATTGATTTTTCTCCTTTGAAACAAAAGGCCAAATGCTGCTCTTCCTCCATTTTTGAGTTTCAGCTATTCCATCTCTATAAGAACCGTGTCACAGAGCTTGAACAACTTTTGGTCAGACCCCTTAAGCTGTTGCATTTTTTCAGGTAACAGATAGTCTCATTTTACTGTGGAGTCTTAGTGACAAACTTTACTAGAAACACTGAAAGCCTGCCTGCCACCACAATAATGTTATAATGTAAATATAATCCCTGTTATATTTATGTTGTGCTTAATATTTTTTGGGTATGCAAACCTAGAAAATGTTACACCTCAGCTAAATGCTGTCAAGCCTTTCAAGGACTGTCTCTTATTGTCTAGAGGTGAAAGCCTTGGAGAAAGTAAAGGTGCCATCTTACCAGTAGAGGCCTCTCCAGAACTTTTTTTCCTACCATCTATAAGCAATAGATGGCTTATTGAGCCAAAAGAACTGTTGCCAAAATCACTGCACTCAGAGATTTGGGCAAGGGCACTGAACTTAAAACCTGCTGTATAAGATTTATCATAGTAGTCAACATTTTGTCATTTCTTCTTCCATAATCTACAAGGAATGGAGCAAACTGTGTGCAGAGAAATGAATTTTACCATATGGATTAAGGAGAGGGATGAGGTTGTGGGGTTTTTTCATAATTTTTTTCCCCCTCGTAGAGCAGCTCTACCATTTTGCCACTCTGTGTTGCACTTACGCTCCCACCCACGCGTGTCTTCAACCTGCAGCACTCCCCGTGTGCAGCACAGAGCGGAGGAGGGAGGCCGGAACCTGCCGGGCACCAGCACCGCCCGCCCTCACCCAGAGGCCCCGCGGTCAGCGCGTGGGTTCCCCGGGCCCGGCCCGGCCGCTCTGCGGGACAGCAAGCGCGGCCACCCCGAGCTCGGGCTGGGAGCCACCTCCCCCGCAGGCGCTCGGCAGAGAGAGGCCCCGAGGGCAGCACCTCCGCCCCGGCCAGCGCAGCCACACTCACCGCCCCGACACCGCCTCCGCCGCCCGCCGCGATCGCTCCCGATGGGGAGGGGCCGGGGCCGCCCGTCCCGCCGCTCTGAGGGGCGGAGAGCGCCCGTCCCTCCTTTTCCTCCAGTCCCGAGGCCCGGAGAGCGCCCGTCCCTCCTGTTCCTCCAGTCCCGAGGCCCGGAGAGCGCCCGTCCCTCCGTGCGGGTGAGGAGCTGCTGAGGGCGAGAGGCCTGCGCGCAGTGAGGCGCAGCGACGGGGCTGAACCAAGGCTTAGAAATGTCTCCCCGATACCAATTTTTTTTTTTTGGTCGGAACTTGAATTACGATTTTTTTTCTTATCTCTTCGTACTCGACTACATCTTGCTATGGAGCTACACACACACATGTATGTAGCATCTCCCAAGTATCATAAAACTTGGCGCTCTATTGGGGTAAACTGAGCTAACCTGTTACCTTCTTTGGGCTTTGGCCTTTCTGGAGAGAATAAACTGTCAAAATCGTAAAAAATTATCTCATGCCTAAGTTAACCACTTATCAGGAAAAGAGTGAGATTTTCCAGATTTCTTGAGGTACTCCATAAACTCACAGAATCTGCATTTTTAAGGTTCCCCTTCACAATTAGGACAGAGATTTACTCAATTTTTAAATGAAAAAGTTCCCTTTAGTCAACTCGTCATCATCACTAAATTTGATTATTCAGTTAGAAATACGTATATATATTTGAAATGTCTTTGCAGCCTACTTTTCCTGCTCTTATAAATCTTTACAAAACTGGTTTGCCTTAATACCAACACCATTGTACAGATTGTTTACATTATTGTTTAAGAGAAAGACTGTACAATTAATTTTGTATGCTAAGTCCCATTGTGATTTTGCAGAGCTGAATGAACCCACAAATCAGATGTTATAAGGGCCTGGCATGACATTGTGTCAAATGCATTTCTTGTTCAAAAATGTTCAATAATACAGATAAATATTTTTGAAACAACTATACAAGCCAATGAGAAACTTTATAGCAAGTCTTCATTGTTTCCTTTTAATGTGGATACTAGAAGGATCTCTGATGTGTCAGTAAGAATCACAAAGAAAAGGATTATAGGCAGAATGCAGATATGAAATGGGATAGATATGCTATTTGCATATCATTACCATATGTATTGTGTTATGTATATAATCATTGTGTATATTCATAGAAAATGAAAGAGTAAGAGCTGACTGAAGAAAACCAATTTCATGGAACAAACTAGAACACTCTGACAAAGCCAGAACAAGACAGCAAAATTAAGAAACAAGTCCCAGCAATTATTTTAGATCCTAAATAAGACACACAAAGAATTTAACACTTTATTCCTTTTTTCCATAATGCTTTTTGAGAATTCTTGTCTCAAAATGCAGTCCTCTGGCAGAGAGGACCTCTGCAAGCATGCACTGGAGGGCAGCATATCCCAACCTCTGCTGTGTCATGACGAGCTTCAAAAAGGGGAAAAAAAGAAACTTTAGCCTACTATTGGCCTTTTGTTCCATTAATGCATGTATTTTTCACAGACTTGTGTACAAAGCAGATGTCATGGGGTAATCCATGCACTGTGATATTTCCCAGGCTTCTGCACCACCCTTCTACTCTAGGCCCATGATACAGATAGCTGAAGGGATGTTGGTAAGATACTCCTGATTCATCCTCAGATGATGAAACAAGCACTGTTTGAGTTCTTACCCTAAGAGATGCTCAGTTTTTACCAGATCAGCAGAGATAGTCAAGAATACAGGAGGTTTCGAATCTTGTCTGCTCCAACTAGCACTGACATTTCCTCTCTTGCAAGACTGTGACTCCTGTTGGTGAAACAGAATCTTTTGAGCATGTGAGTTAATAGGATCCACTGCAGCTTAACTAGCATGGCAAAGATGGTAGTTCTTTTAGTTACTATTCTGTAGCATCTGGTGCAACAGTTTTGTCTAAATTTCAACTGAATTAACATGAAAAACATATAAGAGGTCCAACTTTAGCAACAGTCTGCTGTAGTAATGAACGACTATGAAAATTGTAGTTTCTACCTATGCACAGTAGCAATTTTTCAAATTCTTCCCCCCAAAATGACAATTTTTTTTTTTAATGTAATGGTATTCTGTGCTTTAAGCAGGAAATCCTCACTTTGCATGTCAGTCAGAAGGTCTTGAAGGAGGCCTGTCTCATCAGTGTTAGAGAAACTGAATAAGCAGTCCAGCCTTCCTATACTTTGAGCAGTGTGAAGGTCCAAAACTTCAACTTCAAAGATCACTAACTTAAAAGAATTTTACAAATTCTGGCACAGCAGGGAAAGCAGGAATACTGACCCTAATGATTAAATACATTGTCTTATGAATGCAGCATTTGACACTTTTCATAACATTAAATCGGTCCTGAAACCCAGGGCTCAGCTAAAGTAATAAATTTAGGTGTGGTGAGGTATTTGTTTTTTTAGATTTATCTTTCATACATAAAAATAATATCTATTTCTATATTTTAAAAGTAACTTTGCCATCACCCAGATTGAACTTTTCTGACCTTTTTTAAGAACCCCAAGTATCTCATACTGAGGTTCAGTTTAGAAGCATCTCACTCATTTTGTAACTGCTTAATAATGCCTCCTCAATTTTTGATAAAAGTCTACCATGGCAGCTTAACATATTCTCATTCATTAGAAGTAAGAATTAGTGCATTTTTAGTTTAATTTCTTTTCATATACTCCAGCTCAATCTTTTTTTTTTTAAATAGGAAAGGAGGTCAGGAGCTTCTACACTTCAAAACTAACTAGCGAGGCAGTTTCAATTGAAGAGGAGAAAATCACTTGGCAGAATTTGGGTGCCCAAGCACACTATTAACAGTCCATAAAAAACCAGCTGACTTCAGCTGTGTTTTGTCCATCAGAATTTTCTACCCTAGCTGCAGTAGATAAGACTCTAATAAACCTGTATCCTGGTCAAATCAAAGTAGAGATGAAAAACATAAAATTTAAATCAGTTCTTCCTTGACATATAGCCAATACTTTCCAAAGTGGTATTATACAAGTCCTAAAAATAAAACTTTTTATGCGACAGTTCCAAAAGGCAGGTATGTGTTGTAATTTCCTTTTATATTAATTTAAGGCCCTAAAGATATTTTTTTTGGCAACAAGAAAAGATTTAATTACTGATGGGACATACAAGTCTTTGTCACAGAGTTGTTTACTAACAAGAAATGGACAAAAGCCTATTTTTCTCATCACAAAATCTACTGGACAGCAGATGAGAGAATCTCTTTGCTTACAATTCCTGTTCCTACTATCTTCCTCTATTCCTTTCTCCCTCAGAACTGCACAGCTCTGCTTTTCAAGCTCTCCTTTTCAAACAAAAGCACAGGAAGACATGCTGGTGTCTGCAGCAGTTCGGTGTCCTGTACTCATGCCTGTGCAGTAGGTTAGGCAGGACACCCACACACCTCTCAGCCATGGATAATTTGGAGTCTCTCGGGTGGGAGGGACCATCCTTACCCCCAGCCCATGGCCATGCTGCCACTTCACAGTCTGCCATGTTGTGGCTGTAAGCCCTGCTCAAGAAAGAGTCTGAATCTTGTCTTTTGCACATCTTTATTAAAGAAGTGTTCTGAGGAATTAGTGTGCCATCTTAAAAAGAGTGCATGATAATACACATGAAGAAGTACAGCCCAAATATCTTACAAGCCCAGCTTTATTCCTAAAGGCTGAGTCTTGCCAGCATCTGGATCATGGAAAGGGATGTGACTCTGCTCCCACACTGTGTGACTAATACTGGATTTCATAAGGGAAGTCTAGGAAGCTGGAGACACTTCGGTGGGAATTTCCTATATTACTCAGAGTATGGAGTATTAAACAAATGCATAAAACTTTTCAGTCATTTGGGGTGAGCTGTATGACTTGTGTCTGACTACACTGTTTTGTGATTAAACATTCCAAATATGTGCCAAGGAACTCCCCATAAGAGGCTGTGCTGTAAGCATTTATTTTGATTCTCATTCAAAAATAATGAGTTTTTCTTTTCTTTCCTGGTAGGCTGCACTGTTACAATTTGCTTATCAGATAGTAGTTACTGTATAAGCTTGGCATTGTTTTAAAAAAGGCATCATGGCCAATTAATGTGATCCTGGAATTCAGATTATACTTGCTTTATTGCCTCTAAAGATCTAATCTTAGAAGGTGTTGAGAGGACTCCAATTTTAAATGACCTCATACATTTTTAATGAAAGTATGAGAAAGAAAATTGAATGCAACTGCAGAGTGAAGCAGCTGTTGGAAAGCTCTAGCATCTCTTAGCAGTATCCATAAACAAATTAATATTAATTTATTTGGATAGTTTTCATACCACCAATGCTGATCTTAAATTGTGTCTCTGTATCTTTGGCTTCTTTATAAAATTAAATATTTTTATGTTGTAAGGGTTTGTGGACAAAATTAGCTTTTTTCCCCCTGTAGACTCATGCCATTAGTAATAATGAAAGAGGGTATGACAATGGAAGTATTTTCTGACAGATTCCAGAGGTACCTTCTTTGTATTTGAATTGAGGTAGAGATACTTTGGTATAACAGATCTTCTTGTCTTATTTCTTCCATGTTCTCTAGAAAACAGAAAGAAAGTTTCTGTTGAGATGTAGCAGAGACTTTTTTTTCTTATGGATTCCTCAAGTTAGCAGAAAATGATTGTGTGAAATTTCTTCTGGCAGGGACTACAAATAGTAAAAAACTGATGTGTACACTTCTGGAGGGATATTGGGAATAATTTGTTCAGATAAATCACTGACCAACCTCAAAATACATATTCAGAAAGAAGACTGAAGGGAATGAGGAAAAGATACAGATTGAATGTGTGCTGAAAGACAAATAATTTGCCTTTGGTCTTTTGGTCAGCTTCCCTGAGGATCCAAGTCTGCAAGGTGCAGAGCAGATACTGTTTTTTTGTAAGAACAAGTTAAATGGGAAAGAGCTTATACTGGTTGATCCCAAAGTGGGTGTTTCAAAATGATGCAGAGATAAACCCTGTAAGCAAAAGTGTTTAACTGATCCAGTTAGTTTGGGTAGCCCCAAAGTGGGGAACAACATCACACATAAACCAGGCAGCAGTTCTGAGGGAGCAGCAACTTCTGGTGAAAAACTAGCTGGGGACTATAATCAGCAATAGGAGGAAATATGAAGGGAGTGACACTCTTGGGCTGTCCCAATTGAAATCATGGCTGCACGTCTGAGGCCTAACAAGTAAAGGAACAGTGGTGACATAAAACAACACAGTAAGGAATTCCCTACTGGAGGACTTCTGATTTCTAGCAAGGATAAAGTTGTCCCCAGACAAGTGCTGAATTCAAGAAATTCAAGACTTTGCAAGAGTGCTGAGCAAACAGAAGCTGGCATTAATGAAATATTTACTAGGTGTATAACTCTTTCACCCCTGTGCAAGGTGAGTGAAATCTAAAAAATAAGATAGCATAAGTGAAAGAGGCCTAGGACAGTTGAGAGAAACCAGGATCTGCGTAAGAATACACTGAAGTGTATTTCCTGTGTTTTCTGCAGAAAATTATGTGATGTAGTGTTTCAAGTGCTATATTCTTAATTGCTTTTTTTATGAATTGTAGTTGCAATACTAGAATTGTACAGTGGAGTCAAGACATTTGTGAACAATAGGAGTGAATGGTATTTGAATCCCAAAGCACTAATTTTTTTATTATTATTATTTGTTACTAGCATTCTAGCAGACACACAGCAATTATTAGTAATGCAGTATTAAGTGTCAAATGTGAGCTGATAATGCCTGTAGGGCTACTAGAGCCAACAAACATTTATTTTGTGTTGAAAGGTCTTGGAAGACAAATACTCATGCCATCTACTTGGAGTCCACTTTAGAAGTTCCTTGGAAAGTCTCAGACAGAGACTTTCAGCATAATCAACAAGATGCAAGGATCACCAGGAGGCAAGAATACAATACCATCGACATGACACAGAGAATCCCATTCTTCAGCATTAAAAAACAAGGCAATGACTGGAAAACATCCTGCTTAGGAAAGCATTGCTAATGCCACCTTATGCTGTTGGGTTTGCTTTTTTGTTTCCTTTCCCTATTGTTGTTGCTCAGGATGCCTCCTTAATCCTGACATTCTGGTTTCTTTATTCAAGCCTTTTATTTCCTCTCCAAACTCTTTGAAAACACTTTTTTCCAGGTGAAATATTTCTCATATGATATTTTCTAACTAGACCTTCTGTGTGCTTAGCACAGGCTTTGTTTTGAACACAGATCAAGAACCACCTAGCTGTTTCCTGTTTTATATGGTGGCTTATTCCAATTAACCTCAGTATGGCTTGCAGCACTCTTACCTCTTCTACCTTTCAACATTGAGTACCACCTTGATCCAGTCTTTTGACATTTCTTCTGTGGAACAGAAAAAGTCTGTATCTCTGTCTGCCTTTTCAAAGTAAATTTCACTGATGGGGAATATTGTTTTAGAATTACATCTGTATTTTCTAGTACCCTTCCTCTATCTTCAGCTTATTCATTTTCTTCCTCTGTTTTGAAGTCCACCAAAAGCCTTCATTCAGCAGAGTATGTGAACAGAATCTTTGTTCAGCAAAATGCTCAATTATGTTTTTCAGTGGTGTTCTTACAAATGAGTTAGGAGCACGTGTAGTACTGCACTGGGACCAGTTCCTGTCCTCGTGAAGGACAAGAATTAAGCACAGTCTTACTCATGTATCTTTGCAGCTCTCTCTCCCCTTCTCTTAACACTCACCCTCAGCTGAGGACAATATTCCAACCACTGAATGACTTGAAGGCAAGAAAGCTGTATCTGAATATAATAGTTACCATCAACCCCCCTGTAAAATGTCATACTCTGGTTATTGCTAGCAGTTTGGCCAGGTAGGAAGTGTAGCACTCAATTAAAATTCACTGTAGCACCATCTTAGTTTTCATTAGAGCCATAAGAGGTGCACGCAATTCTTCTTAAAAAAAACTGTTCTTTTTTTGTATTCTGTGGGGCCCTATATATTTACACTCTATAAGGAAAGTAATGACTGCTGATCTGGGTAAAAGGTGTTTTGAAATATTGTTCTAATTTTATCTGACATAAAGCTGTCAGGGTTTTGGAAGTGAATATTGAAGGTCAGACCCCGGGACTCCCAATTGTCACATTATCTACGGCTCTGAGATACTCCTGTCTTGAGAAGAAAGTATATTGGTATTTCTGTCCAATTGATACTGGATTAAACTTTTATGATTATCCTATTCATCTGATGAATTAGTATGAGCTCTGCTATTTTTGTACTGTCCCGCGCAGTCTGTGAGGAGCAGGGGTCTCGTCGGAGCGAGAGGCAGAGAATGTGTGCAGGTCCCTCCGTGCAGGCAGAGCTGTGACTGCCCATAGATCCGGCAGAGGGAAGTGTTGGTCTAAAATACCCGCCCGCAGGGAGCCTTTGTTGGTCACTGCGAGCCACGTTATTGCACCAGGAAAACAATGATCTGGAGCGTATGGAACATGTGATTTATAAATTCTCAGTAGAAGACAAAGAAGCTTTAGCAAGTGCCAGAAAGAGCAAGTGAGATAATAATCAGGATGTGCCAGGGAATGAAATTAAATTACATTAATAACTACGAAGCTTACATGTTTTTTATTCTCTTTAGGAGAATAAATGGTACTACGGAGGTTTAGGAGTTAAAGAGTTGTGATCTGCTTGTTCATGCTTCGCCTAACTATGAAGCTGTAGCCTGTCATATCAAAAGACAGGATCTTGAGAATCTGATAGTCAGAAATGCACTTGGTGATCACAAGGCGAGTTGTGTGGTACTTTATTTACAGAACTGGCTCAGCTTCAGATACTGCTGCCAGCATGGTTGCCGATCAAGATGCTGCTGCTCCTGCAACTCCAAGCACTGCTGGAAGGTTAAAAGACAAGTGTAATATCATCTCTGTAATATTAAAAAGAATTTTCAATAGAAAATATTTCCAAGTGAAATTTTGACTGTATTACCCTTTTAAATATACAGCACTTTGCTATATAGCTTTCCATTTTTTACTACATGAGATTTCCCAAGACTGTACAAGTGAAGGGGTTGAAGCAGATGCTCTGGATACCAAATAGTCACACTGAGCATAACATTTATTGCATAACATTTGCAATAATTATTTTTAATATATATATGCAAAGTTGTGTTTGTGACATCTAAATACCAAGTTAAAAAAGATCAGGGAATGGCATGGATGATGGATGTGAAAGGAAGCTCAAATTTCACAGTATTGTCAAGCTGTTGTTTTTCAGTATCTTATAAATGGCTGTCACAAATAGAAAGGGTGTTGGAGCTTGAAGAACATTTTCCAGATAATGTTGCTTGAAAAAGACTGGAAGAAATTCATCCTGAAATAATTGTCACTAATCTAACCTTAAAGATGAACTTGATCTGCTAAGTATACAGTCAGGAGCTGCACTGCTAAAACAGTGTTGTTTTTGAGTAAGAGCTTAACAAAATATTTCCTTTGCTCAGATACCATTGCTCAGAGGTTGGTGCAGTGTGACTGCTGGGTTGAGTCCTCCCCTTCTGCTTCCCCAGGAGCTAGTCAGTATCAGAGTAAAGAACTAAACTTAGATAATTGTGTTGCAATCTTCTGCTCAAGCAATTATGAATCTTATGAACCTCTGCGTTCTGACTTAATTCAATACTTTGATTTTTAGCACTTACTGTTCTTGGGTTTATAATTTAGTCAAATATTAATTTGTCTTCCTAGCATATTGCTGACAAAAAGAAAATGTGTGAGGTCCTGGAGACAGACTTTTCATTTTTGATTTAGTAGAAAGCAAGATTATAAAATGAGATGTACTTTTATTTTTTTTGCTCACGGACGGGGGAAATAGTCCCAGTAAAATGGATTAAATAATTCCTCAGGGAAACCCTAATAGAGCAGAAAATTTGTCTTGATGATACAGCCAGCTAAGGAGGAGGCAGGTCATGAGACAAAAGGAAATTAATCTCCTGGGAAGAGGCTGGCCTGCTCTCTGCTGTTTACCAAGCCTCACCAACAACTCTTGGAGCAGAAATTGCAGACAATGCCACGATGTTGACATCTTTGTGGTGACAACAGCTGCTTCTCTGAGGTTAGATTACTATCAACGTACATCATCCTCAGTGGAAACTATCAGCCTAAAACAAATACATTCTCTGCTATGCTACCACCGTCACTGCAAACTAGAAAAACAAACGGTCTTCTTTTTTTTTCCAACACACGTTGGTTTTCTACATGTTTGGATTAAAAAGGTGAGGTTCCCTTTTGTTTTAATTACTTTCACTTTTGGCTCCAGTGCAATGCTTGTGCTTCCTCAAAAGTATGATATATTTTAATGTCTCTTTTAAATTGAAACTAATACTAGTAGTTAAATGTGCACTGAAAACACATTTGAAAATTGTGAATACAGTTTGAAAATTGTTAACTTTTGCAAAATTTAGTGTCTGTGCTGTTTAAAATGAAAGTGGCTTTGTACAGCTGCGAAGAAAAGCATTTTTGTGTTTTATGGAGGAAAAGCAATATTTTGAAAATAGTTCCTTTTCCCACGAAATTTATGACTGGACAAAGAATAAACACTACCATAGCAGAGCGAGTGTAAGGAGTGCAATTATATTATAAATAGAATTTAGACTAGGTCCTTGCAATGGAGCTAGTAATAAAGAAAATATGTCAGGACAATTACTTGAAGAGAATGAGCTGTTTGCACGACTAAGAGGAGGGAGACAGAGCCCATTTGTCCCAGTTCTTTGCAGAAATCGAGGTAGGAATCAAAATTTTCCTTCAGGCTTTCATGCCTTTACCCAGCAGGACCGGCCTCTTCAGACATCTGGAGGAGGGAGTTGCACTGTCCACTGGAAAAAGAGGAGGTGAAGTAGGAAAGTCAAATGAATCAATTATTGAGTTTTTAAAAACACTGTTTTTATTTGTGAACTTTACTACATCGGTATCAGGTTTTCCGTGGAATTGAAGAGCCATAGAAGAGTCTTGCCGCACAGAATTTTGCCTGCTCCTGTCAGAAAGGGTGGTGAGCATTGGGTACCCCTGGCCCCGGAAGGAGACCCCCGTTGCGGCAGGACATTCGCAGCGGCTGTGCCGCGGCTGGGGCGCAGCGAGGCGGGAGCTCATCCCGAATGCACCCGCGCGGTACCGCTCCCCAGCATCCCCAGCATCCCCAGCATCCCCAGCCCCGCTCCTTCCGCTCGCCCCCAGCGGGCACCGGGGCCGCTCCGGGCTCCGCACCACGTCCCAGCCGAAGCCTACGGTGGGGTTAAATTGCCCTTCGCAAGTGTCACCTTTTCTATTTTTATTTTCTAACAGCCAGCGATAATGGCTTTCTCACTTCCTCCACCTCCTCCAGCGGCTCGGGTTATTTAAACACCGGCACCGAGCGGGGTGTGAGTATTCTGTCCAGATAAT
>VXAZ01006599.1:728134-763582 GCA_013399875.1 Gymnorhina tibicen
GGGGGCGGCGGCAGGTAAGGGAGGGGCGGCTGCCGCTGACAGGTGCCCCGCGGTCCCGGCGTGCGAGGGAGGGACGGGCGGAAGGAGGGGGAGCAGCATGGAACGGGGCTTTCCGAGGGCAGCTCTCGCCGTCCCCGCTTTTCCCGGGGTTTCCCCTCCGCCAGCGGAGCGGGAGGGCGCTGCCGTCCCGCGGGGTACCCGGTGCCGCTCGTCCGGCGGCCCGGTGAGCCTGCGCGGCGGCCGTCCCTTCCCTCGGCGGCGCCCAGCAGCGGGGTCACTCACCTGCCGTGGCCCCGCGGGCCGGCTGAGGCGGAGAGAGACCGGGCGCGGGGCGTCGAGCGGGTCTGTGGCCGCCCCGGGGCCCGCGGGCGGGGCTCGGCGAAAACCGCTCTGTGGTTTGCGTAACCGATATCTGCGCGTGTCCTCGAGTGACCCGGGCGCTACAGGTCACCTGGGGCCGCTCTCCTCCGGCCCCGGGCTCCTCCTCGGCCCCGGGCGTGGAGGCGGCACCTGCCCTCGAGACAGTGGCAGGCGGGAGCCAAGTTCCAGCCTCCCCGCAAGGGAGAGAAGAGTTAACTCAGTGTTGAGGCCTTACAATTCTGCGCGTCGAGCAAGAACCGTCCTATTTGTTGTTGTCTTCCTTTCCCCTGTCTGGCCAATGCGTTTCTCGTCTCAGCAAGTCAGTGATCTTGTAGCAGCCCCTTGCGCGGCAGCTTCTCTTTGCGCCCTGGCTGAGTTCTGCGAGTGGCGCCAGGCTGACTTTGTGCCCGTCTGCTCAGGGGTGAAACTGAGGCAGCTTCCTGGCTTTGGGTCTGTGGTGAATGTTGCAGTTGACCAGTTATGTAGGAGTGATTGAAGTGGACTTCCTTAAAGCTTAATTTTATATTAAGAATGTCATTAATTATTCTGATAAGGTAAACTGTGTTTGAATTGGCCCCTAGTGTGGTCATTTAAAACTATACCTGTGAGGTAGTCCTAGAACAAGCTAGAAGCCATGTGATCATTTATAGTTTCAAGTATTCAAGCTATAAGTTCTGCTGACTCACAGCTTTCTTTCCTTGTTTGCTGAAAGGATAAGGCAAGGCATCAGTTATTTCAGGTGTCTTGGAATTTTTCCTTACGTACCTTCCTTGCAGGGAGGGCAATGGATTAGGCCTTATTGATTTGTATTGTTTAACTTAAACTTTCAAGAGAGCAGTGAAGGAAAAACCCATCAGTATTAAGTAGTGAAATACTACAGTACTTGTAGAATTTCTTAAGTATTGTCTAGCTATACTGTACGTGTTTTCTTTACTCTCTGTAGCTCAGCTGACCGTGTGGGGAACAGAAGAGTTATCCTAAGTAACTTTTCTTCAGTATATGTGGCCCTGAGCAGGGCAAAGAATATGAAATGAGAGTGGAAAGGAGAATGATTATGGCAGAGAACCAGTAGTTAGAATATGATACAGGGGTTTCTTTTTAAGGGTTTTTTGAGCGTTTAAAGCATTCTGTTGTAGCCAGATAACAAAACGTTTATCAGAGCATTTTACATTAGCATATATTATTACATTCTACTGAATTTTACATTGACGTAATGCAGTTGACTTTTAACTTCAGTAGGATTCATGTAACGTTTAGAAATTGTGCCATATTAACTTGCTTGTTCCCTTACACTTTTGAGAGAAGGGAGTTGCTGGTCTGACTTACATTTATCTCCTGTTTCAGGATTTTCATGGGGAGAAAATTGCCTTTTGTTTATTGCAAGTTACCAATACAGCTTGTTTGAAGTTAATGAAAGCATGCTGAATAATTTTTAGAGAGGGACCAACAGTGCTAAAGAAATCAGTATTTCAGCATTGTAAAATGAACCTTGTAGAGCAGTATGTCACTGTCAAATAAGTATTTTTCTAAAGGATTTCTGAATGGGGGTGGAGGGGGAAATCTTGTCTTGCTTTAGCTGCTGCTGTGCCTGCTCTGCCTGATGCGCTACAGGTAGCAAAAGAGACTGCAGCACTAATAATACTACTTCAGCTTATAATACCTACTGCTAAAGCCATAAAGCTTTACTCAGCTAGGATTAGAAATGGATGTTTCATGTGACTAAGGGGATAAGGTGTGGTTTATGTGGGTCTCTGTGCTGCCTATCTAAACGTTTCATACTGCTCTCTGTATTCTAAGCGCTAACCTGTGGGCTGTATTTATCCTTAGGCATTCTTATAACAGCTGTTCAGCTGTTGTCTTGTAAATAGTGTTATTCTTCCAGTTGCTCTTGCAGTTACTCTTTTTAAAGATAAGTTAGCAGTCTGTGCTGTGGTTATGAAGCTATTTGGTTCAGATATCCTGGGTAGCCTTGTAAAAGGGTGAGAAATGTAAAGTGGAATGAATATTCTAATGTTTACATATGCTGTCTTTAATGTTTAAGTGGTATAGGTTATGTAATTCCAATTAGAGTTTTACCAGACTTGGTGAGTGGGCTTCAGTTTATTCTACTTACGCTTGGGTTTGGGGATTATTTTCCCCAAGAGTTGTTAGTGTGCTACAAATGAGCTCTTAATTTAAGGACTTAATTTTTAGCTGGTTGAAATCAAATTGTAATTCAGTATTGAACTGAAGTGTTATAATACTTATGAGTAGTTTCCCCAGCTATTTGATTTAAACTTACTGATATGAAAAGGCTGTGCTTTGTAGTGGTGTGGTACCTTGGAAGGAAGGCAGATGATGCAGCTCTCAGTAAAGCTGTTACAAATGCATTTTGAGGTATAGTGCTGACATAACCTCTTCTGATGTACACCCAAGAGGATTCTAGGGTCTTTCAGCAATCAGAAGCGAATTGTGGAGAACTTGTAATTTTCAATTTGATTCTCATTAGTGTTGTTCTGTTTCAAAATAAGGTATTTGCACACACTGAAATAAATTATGTGACTGCACTTCCATCATAAGGGCTCAGCTTCTAAGTACATTTGGATGCTGTAAACTGGAATGCAATTTCTTATACTGAAATTGAGAATTTAGTTGACTGTGAGAAACTGAAGGGATTAAAAATGCTGGTAAGGGGTGCAGTGATGCCAATAAGAATATGGTAGTAACACAATCTGGCTGCTACTAATTGTTAGTATAATTTAGACATTGTTACAAACACTTTGTTTCTTTGTGAGATAATACTTTGGATTGTGATTTTAGTTAGCAAAGTTTCAGTTTTGTGGCACAACAGCTACAAAACTGGTCATGTAGTTTACTCAGGCTTAATTGAAGTGACAATGATTTTTAGAGCTCTTATTTCAAACCCCAGAAAATGTAACCCCTTATTTCCCAGACATTATTGCCTTAGTTTTCTGGGGAAAATATCAGTATTTCGTGAGTACCTCAGGTTGTGAAGTATTTATTTAGTTACTTTCTGGTAGCTAAATAAATCATCTGCATCCAATTATGAGGATCTACTGAGCTGAAATTTAATAATTGCACATTGTGATTTTAATGCTGAAGTATTAGTCCTTTGAACTAATTTTTCCATCTGAATGAAAGCAAAATCTTGGTGTGCATTTGTTGTGTAATCCAAAATATTTGAAGGAGGGAGGGAATTTGAAAATTTTAAACTAAAAACTGTTTCTGGGCTGTGTTTAAATTATTTACAAGATAAACTTTAATGTTCAACCCATGCCAATGCAAGTGTGAAACTGATGATTACTTTTCCAGTGCCTTTGCAGTACAGGAAAACTGTTTTCCAAGTAAACACTTTTATTAAACATTAACATTGTTTAAATACTCACTTTGCAGTGATACGGACTACAAAGTTGGGAAAATTATTGCTTAATTGAAGTAAGATGGGATATGTCAATACTCAAGTGCTTTACTGAACAGGAGTTAAAAGCAGTGTCTGCTTTGCTTCAAATTATTATTCAGTTTCTTACAAATATGGGGCTAGAGGTTTTTTACTTCAGAGGTCTTAATTGATTCAGGTGATGATAAAACCTTGACTCTTGTTTTTGTAGTTCTTAAACTTGGCTTCATACCAAAGTGTGCTTCTGATAATACTGCTATCTGAAAAACCTTACCAGCTGTTGGGTCTCCTCAGACAGCCTACTCAAAAAAGGAAATTTTGCGCAGCAGGAGACTTGCACAGCGCACTTGGGTTGATGGAAGTATAACGCGTGAACGTATGTCCTAAACTAACTTTGTGTTTGTTCAGGAAACAAAGCAGGATTACTGTGGATTTGCTGTAGAATTCAAGTCTGATCACTTGTTTGTGCTTCTGCAACTTAGCATTGTCCTAGGAGATGCTTCTGATAAGCACAACACGGCTTTTGGCTCTCCTGATCCCATGCGTATGTGCAGCTCTGAACTGTAGAGCTGTGTTTAGGCATGCAGTTGGTACATACACTATTCACACAGTATGTGCAATGGGGAATTTGTCTTTCAGTCCGTTCATTTTATTAAAAGAAGAGAAGATGTAGCCGGTTGCTTTGTCCAATTAGTAAATACGTAATGCAGAGTAATGTGAATAGGAAGATACTTAAGAGCCTGAGGGGGTTGTGCAGCCAGATTGCACTCTGCTGGAGGATTGGTAAAGCCTGTTCAATTTCCATTTCAAGCAGGCTTGTATTTGACTCTAGAGTCTCAAGTTTTTCCTTTTCTTACTTTGGGGTGGGGAGATTCTTTAAGAAGATAATAAGATGGGTTACAGGAGAGCTGGCATATGAAAAGAGTGCCTGAGTTTGCATCAGATATCAATTGGAAATTTATCTGTTCTCATTATTCTGTTTTAGCTGTTTAGACCAAACATCTAGAATCAAGTGTTTCAGCTTGTCAGGCTGGCTGTCAAGAGTAACTGTCTTTCCTGTTAAACAAGATGAAAACCTGCTGCTTCTGAGAGGAGATATGAGCTGCTACTGAAAATCCGAATCAGCTTTCCGATGTCAGAACTAATAGAGTGAAATCAGATGTGTTTCTGTATTGCTGCCCTGATAATCATACTTTCCTAGATGCAATTAAGTTCTTGTCTGTGGAAGTAATAATATTCCCTTCTAGAAAGTTCTCCATTAATCTTAAGCAGCATCAGGAAAACTTAAAACTAAAAGACTGGTTTTTTTGACCATTCTTAAATCTTGTAGCTATATTTGTACATGGTAATAATTATCTTGCAGGGACAGAATACATTTGGTATATATTTTTTGTGACCTCAGTTGCAGTTTCCATTCTCAACATCCTGCTATCCTGAGAGAATGCTGCTTGGTCTTAGCAGTCTATAAATGTTGAAAAAACATCAGTATCCTTTTTTTGGCCAAATGTTGACATTTTAAGTTATTGTACTAGATAACTGTTCATATTTTAGAAACGTCAGAATTATTCTAGGTAGAATGAGGACTACAAATACAAATTAATATTTCTGAGACCGGACAAAGCTGATAACTGTCTGACCACTATTAGGAAAAGGAATAGCCTGTGTGCTTCCAGCTCTCAGAACCTAATAGAAGCTCAGTACAATACAGAACAGCCTCTCTAAATACTTAGTAAGAAATTATTACTGTATAATAGTCCTTGTTTAAATAATTCTTAGAGAATAGCAGAAACATTACCATGATTTTACAGTTGAGAAGTTTGAGTTGGAAAGAAAGAAAATTACTTGCATGAAGTGATTCAGCTGTCAGAACTTATCAAATATTGGGATGAAACAAGATATGTCTCTATGGTATGATCAATACAAAGCACTCTCTTCTGAACAGGTGCTTGCATTGATATTTATTGTAGTCAGAGGCTGATATGTCTCTTAAATTTTAAGTTATAACCTTAATTTATATATTTTAAAAATGCATCTGAGCTTGAAAATAGTACTGAGACAGTAAAGCTGTACAAAACATTGCTTACTAGAAATGCTCACATTTGATTCAGAGTCCAGATTCTGCTTGCTTCATTAGGGATCTTAGCACCATGGCTATGAATGGAGTGGTAGGTTCTGGACAAATGGACAGCTTGTTCTCAAAGAGATCAGTCATGTTGATGCAATTACATGAAAACAAAGCTGGTCTACCTTTCATTTTACTGTATTTTTTTACCATTAGAAGGCTTATCTGTTTAACCCTGTAACATACTTGTTCAGAAACTTGGGTTTGTACCTACTTACTATTTTTTCTACATTTTATTGTATAGGGCTTTTGTGTAAACTGTTTGTCTCGCCTATCTCTTAGCTTTTAAACTTGGGTTTAAACTGAATCTTTTTCTTACTAGTACAGGCCTTTCTAGGAGCATAGGTTGTGGCCTATTTCAGCTAGAACAGCATCCTTAACATCTTGTACTTAATTTGAGGAGAGGGCTGGAGAAAGTGCTTTTACTAGTCAAAGTATTTATATCTGAATGTGAATTTGTATTTGCAATTGCTCTACAGGCTAGACTAGTATAATATAAAAAGCACACAACACAACTTTTAAACACAAATCTTATAATGTAACTTCATAACTTCATATGCATTAATCTTCAAAGTAGTTGATTTGTTTTTACCCTCCCATCTGCTATTGAGAGTTAAGCTTAAGTAACTTCATGCAGTTGGGCAGACCTAACTGATGTGATTCAGTATCTATAATGTGGCCCACAGGAATGTAATTCTAAGTACTTAGGCAACTGGAATGTTTGAATGTAGTCTATCTCCCTAGTGAGTGTTTGACCAGTGACATATTTTACGACCAAAGTTTACCTCTTAACTGGCCTTCCTTGAATAGGGAAAAGGCTTGATACTTGGATATCAATGATATTTAATGAGAAGTTAATGTGGCTCAAGGAAGACAGTGGTCTTTTTTGGAGTGCTGCAGGCATAGGAAGGAAATGCGTAATGTAACGTATCTAATCCTGCACAGTCAGATTTCAGGAGTAAGTCTTGTGCTTGTAAAGCAAATCAAATTCGAGTACAGCATATTTTCAATTTAGATTAGACTGCAACTTTATGATGACTTTAGACTATATAAAGTATTTTTCTTGCATTAAGTGTACCAGAAAGAAAAAAAAAAGGTGAAACTGCCTTTAAGTTGTTTTAAGGTCTTTTGTGTTGAACCTGGGAATGTTCAAGCTTTTAGGTAGTTGAGGAAACTGAAATATACTTGCCGTGTTCTACTATTGTTTTTCTCAGCTTGATGGTAGTGGTAGAGTGAGGTAGTAGTTGCTTGATTTTAAGATTTTTTTTTTTTATCAACTTATGTGCTGTGCAGTTAACTCTGAAGCAGTAGCAGAGAAGGGTGAGTCTTGTAAAGTAAAAACGTTAGTGTAGACTAACTTATTAAATTTTAAATTACGTTTACAGTTTCTTTGCCTCAGAAATTACTGGGCTATATAGACTCATGTAAGCCTTCCCAAGAGAGCAAGGGCCGATTCTTAAGCAGCATAAAACTTTGCTATTACTATTCTACACCTTATGTTCAGCTGTCTTGAGAGTAGGAGTGTTTAAGAAAGGCAAGGGCCTCTAGTCAGTCCAGGTACAGATGGTTGTAAATGTCTGTAGTTGTAATTTTTGAGTATTTGGAAGGACTTTAGGTCTTTGATTATTTGAGAGGTTGATATGGCAAACTTGTAATAATGTTAATGTGGCGTTGAAGATCCAGTGCTTGAGGAATATGCTGGTTATTGTAGAGTGTGGGAATGTCTTTGGGTTTGTTTTAAATAGAAAAGGATAATCACTTATACTTGTTTAATTGTCACCGGTGATCTCCTTCAGAGGGAGCTGGAAAGGAGCTTTCTCTAATCTTGTTTGTGTTGTTCTGCATTCAGTGGAATACAGCTTCAAAACCACAATCCCTATCAAAAAGATCCTACACCTGAATCTGTGTATGCACACAGGTGACCAAAGTACAGATTCTGAAAGACCTTGTATCACTGCATGAAAAAGGGAGAAGCAGTCATGTAAATGCTTCTGCTAAGAGTAACTATGGCAGTATCGTTCTTTATGGAGTCACTTGCACCAGAACTCTTGCAGTTCCTGGCTGTTGGTTGTTTACAGAATACTTGCGAAAGGAAGCAGTAACATGACAATAAAAGGAGAAGTTTTTGCCAGGAAAGATCTGTTTTGGGTGATGAGTGTGTGTATGGGTAAAATTTGTTTGTTTTTTTTTTCCTTTGGGAATTTTCATGAGGATTTATTTGCAAGTGGAGGTTCAGGCTGTGCATGTGAAAACCATAAGCAGGTACTGGGAATCTCATAGGAGAGTCTCAAAACTGCCTATGAAGCAAAACTGATGATATGTTTAGTTTATTATTGGACTTAATTTTCCATCCAAAACTTGAGAAGAAAAAGTGATAAACTAGCTAGAAGCTAAGGTAGTACTGTAGTTCAGGAAGGACTTTTGATAGAAAATTGATAAAACAGATACATTACTTTGTATGTCAGCATCTCCTTATCTAAGTTGAGAAGTAACTGCAAGAGTCTAAAGAGACTGGCTGAAAACTTGGTGGCTATGTTTCTTTGAGGGGGAAGGAAAAAAAGCAAGTCAGGGGCCATGGGAATACCTGTCCAGGTGTGCTTTAGTTATATAAATCTATTTTGATTAAATTAGTGTGTCAGAAACATCAGTTGAATACCCTTTAAGGAGGACAAGAAAGGCAGTTGCCTTGCTGCAAGGATATTCCTGACTAAATGTGCCTAAAATTATGTAAGCAATGACCAAATGACAGAGTAATGCGATGCCAAGTACCCTTTTGGCAGCAGGGGGTAGTGGTGGGTATCTGATGCTTATAGATAATATTTTTCAGAATGAGAGCCTTGTATTCACATTCTGGATATGTTTCTGTTGATCAGATTTAGTAAGTCTTGAATTAACTAAAAATTGCCTAGATGTTAGTGATCTTTATTACTTTATTTTTCTGGCCTGTGTCTCTGTATTGTTCTGGAGTAACTCTCCTGAAGTCATCACTTTGCCTGGGGCTAAACTTCATTCTCTCTTCTTCTAAGAAAGATTGCCAATTGAGTTAGGCCACTTTGAAAAGCTTTTATGGCTTTGATATGGGTTGAAAGCTGCTGGAGATGAGGTTTATCAAATCCATTACAGTTCAGCGTTATTCCATTTGATTAGTCACTCTTGGCATACAGATAGGATTTGAAAGAAAAATGTCTTCAGCAAAATTATTATCAATAAGTCACATGTACAGTTGTTTATACTGCATACTCCTCCGATGGGAAGCTTTAGTTCATATGCATAGAATTGCAATGGCTATACCTGCTTCATTGGAAGGCTTCAAAAAGTAGCCGTTCACCAGACTAGATTTCAAGTATTTAAATACTTAATATTGTGACATTTACTTTCTGCTAGAAAGTGTTGTAAAACCACAGCAAGAGTGCAGTCTTTTTTCTGGAATCTCTGATGGGGTCTAGCAGCTTTCCGTTGCAAGGTGGAGAGGTGACAAAGTATTTTACAGAAACAGACTTCACAAAGTTACATGGGTCAGTCTCACCCTGAGTTCTCAATCTGTACAAAAACAAAACACTTTTTTTTTTAGCATTATGTCACTGGTTGAAAAAGGTGTATTGAGTGATGCATACTCTCAAGTATACCAATATGCTTTTCACAGAATTGGCTTAAGTATCATTTTCTGTTTTCCTTTTTGGGAATTTTAGGGAAAATACTTTATCAAAGAGTGTTAACTGTTTTATTGTACTCTGAATTTTGTCCTTTGTACTGAACAGGTATGTCTTATTCCCCAAGGATACTCCTGTAAGCATTTAGTTACATGAATCATCTTAAAACATTACTATCTCCCCAAGTCCCTGATGAGGTTTACATGTTTGTCAGGAAAAGAATTGCTCCCATCCTCATGCTTAGTAGACCTTTCACATTATTTTAAACTCTCAGCCAACTTAGTGATAATTTTTACTTTTCAAGTGTTTTTCTTTATTAAAAATTTGCTATTTTTACCTTTTGATCTTACTTTTTTCATCATTCAATATATTCATCTCTTAGTGTGTTCTTTACAACTTTAATAGGGGTCCCAAGTCTTTCATTTTTATAACAAAGTTCAGACGAGAAGAATTGACTGGTTTTAATTTGAGGTTGGAAATGAAAAAAAAAGTTGGGTTTTTCTTTTGTGTTTACATTCAAATCAAGCACGTTTGGCTTGAGTCAAGATGTGATCCAGGTATTCTTTGTAGAACAAAAGCCTTAATTTGAATGGGTTTAGTATCTCTTTGTGCTTTTATACCAACAAATTTATATTCAAACCACAAGAATTATAACAAAATAACTCATTTTAAAGGCATTTGAGATGTAATTTTGGAAGTTGAGGTGGAGCGATTGAAGAAATTGCTATTTCTCATCTGTGTAGCGCATCTCAGCTGCAGAACTTGTAACTTTACTTAAATGCGCAAAAACTGTTGAGCTTAAATGGCTTTTAGTGCTTAGAAAGGGGACAATGAGAGAGGCCATTACTTTATCTCTACTTTAGGAAAAGCAACTTTCAGACAGTGAACAAGTAAATAATTTGAAGAGGGTGGCATCTTAAAGATCCTTAGATCTGTTACTCATAGAATGTTGGGTCTTTAAAATGCTGTTGTGGACGGAGTAATGAGCTGCTGTTCTAATACAGTTTTTGGGAGTCCAAATATTTCACAATCTTACGACAATTTATTTTCCTTCCAGGAGTGTATTGTAACCATCTGGTCCTTCTTCAGCTGCTTTCCCTTGGGTGGGCCTGGTAAGTTTTTATATTCTATTATAAATAGCTTTGTCAGTGCAAGAAGGGTTAATTTATTTTCAGTCATTCTTTCCACTTGAATGTGGAGTAAGAATAAGGTTCAGCTATTGTTTGACCTTTTGTAACAGTTTGCCAGCTCTGTTTAAAATTGAAATGTACAGTACCAATATATTATAAACAAGAACCAGCATGTGCCCAGGTGGCCAAGAAGGCAAGTGGCATCCTGGCCTGTATCAAAAACAGTGTAGCCAGGGGGACCAGGGCAGTTGCCTGTGCTGGGAGCTCCTGAGGTCCTGCCTCAAGTACTGTGTCCAGTTCTGGGCCTCTCATAACAAAAAAGACATTGAGGGGCTGGAGCGAGCCCAGAGAAGGACAGTGGGGCTGGGGAAGGGTCTGGAGTACAAGTTCTCTGAGAAGCAGCTGGGAGAGCTCAGCCAGGAGAAAAGAAGGTTCAGGGGGAACTTACCAGTCTCTACAACTGCCTGAAAGGAGGGTGTAGCCTGGTGGGGGTCAGTTTCTCAAGTAACAAGTTCATAGTTATTTGGGAAAAAAAAGTTACTTCCTTCAAATTATTGAAATAGGGCTAGCTCGGTGTTTGGGGATTTTTGTGTTGATGTAACTGCAAAACTTTTACTTCTCATTCTGCATGATCACATATGAGTACATACTGTTCCATTTCATGTAGCTGTAGCAATGCAGAGCTTAATGGATGCACAGTGAGGCAGCAGTTCTAATGCAAGCTGAAATGTTTGCTCTTTATTTAGGTTAAGGCATTGCAAATAAGTATATTCAATATTTTCTCCATCCAGAATGAAGACAAATGTAAAGATGGCATGTCCAAGGAATTTTAAAAGGTGTAGACCTCCTGACTGAGCAGTGCTGTGTTTTCTTATTCTCTTTAATTAGTAAAGTAAGTATGAATCAAACCTATGCTTCTGAGATTTGAATGTCATTTATATATAGATATATATATAACAATATTGAACAATAATAAATTGTGCCACCTTAATTTTGATTCTGCCAATATGCTTAATTCTCTTGATGGGAGAAGATGGGGAATTATACATAAGAATAAGTAATACAAAATGGCTTTTGGGGAATTTGTGTATTTTTAATTGGGTAGAATTACTTAATCTGGTAGAAAGTTCTAAATTACAAGAGCCATCATGTTAATGTACCACTCTGATTTTGGAATTCTTCCTAAATAAGAAATCATTTACTTAAGTTTATGATGGTAGTGAAGGACTGCTAATAGTACATCAGCCACTTTAACTTATGCCTGCTTGTTGCTTCTGCCGGAGCAGTACCCCAATGTTTGGTTAAAATATACCTTCTCCTAATCTCTCATGCTAGTTTCACTCTTTAAGTTTCTGCACTCCAAGTACCTTTCCTTAAAATAAATCCATGAGATGATGGCTGGGGTCAGGTCCCAGAAGTTCTTGGATCCTTTTGTTATGCTGTGGAGTCCAGGCCACATGTTACACATATTTGAGACTGTGAAAACAATAATAAACTTCAAGTATTTAATGGTGACATAAATTGTTTTTAACAATTATCTAAGAATTTGTTTTCTTTTCTTTTTTCTTCTACCAGCTGCTGTTCTCTCACAGGTGAAAGTCATGATCACGCTAACAGAACTCAAATGCTTAGCAGATGCCCAATCATCCTACCACATACTAAAACCATGGTGGGATGTCTTCTGGTATTACCTCACCATGATAATGCTGCTACTTGCTGTGCTCGCTGGGGCTCTCCAGCTTACTCAAACCAGAGTATTGTGTTGTCTTCCTTGCAAGCTAGAATTTGACAATCATTGTGCCGTGCCTTGGGATTTAGTTAAAACCAACCTTAACATGTCAGCTAGCTCGACAGCACCGATAATCATCCCGCTTAAAATCCAGAATTATCTCCATCGGCAGCAGTATTCCTACATTGATGCAGTATGTTATGAGCGACAGCTTCACTGGTTTGCCAAATTTTTTCCATACCTAGTGCTTTTGCATACCTTTATTTTTGCAGCTTGCAGTAATTTTTGGCTTTACTATCCTAGTACAAGTTCCAGGCTTGAGCACTTTGTAGCTGTTCTTCAGAAGTGTTTTGACTCTCCGTGGACAACGCGTGCCCTCTCAGAAACAGTTGCCGAGCAGTCTGCGAGGAAGTTGCCGATCGCCAAATCAAAACCAGTGATTTCATCACCTCAGTGTTCAGGAGACATAGGGGCCAGCAGACAGTCCCTGCCATATTCACAACCTGGCTTGGAAACAACTGGAAGAGAAAATTCAAGTGTTCTTGACAAAAAAGAAGGGGAACAAGCTAAAGCTATATTTGAAAAAGTGAAGAAATTCAGAGTACATGCTGAAGAAAAGGATGTCGTATACACGGTGTATATGAAACAGATTATAGTGAAAGTCTTTGTAGTTGTCATAATAGTAATTTATGTCCCCTACTATTTATCATTTATTACACTTGAAATTGATTGTGTAGTTAATGTTCAAGCCTTTACAGGCTACAAAAGGTACCAGTGTGTTTATTCGCTAGCAGAAATTTTTAAAGTTTTGGCTTCATTTTATGTTGTTTTAGTGATCTTCTATGGATTAACTTGTACTTATAGTTTGTGGTGGATGTTAAGAAGTTCACTTAAGCAATACTCTTTTGAGAAGTTGAGAGAGAAAAGTAATTACACTGATATACCTGATGTAAAGAATGACTTTGCATTTATTCTTCACTTGGCAGATCAGTATGATCCTCTTTATTCCCAACGATTCTCAATATTCCTGTCTGATTTGAGTGAGAATGAACTCAAACAGATAAATCTTAACAATGAATGGTCAGTGGAAAAACTGAAAAATAAACTAGTAAGAAATTCCCAAGACAAGACTGAACTTCACCTTTTCATGTTAAATGGTCTTCCAGACAGTGTCTTTGAACTGACAGAAATAGAAGTCCTAAGCCTGGAACTTATTCCTGAAGCCAAACTTCCTTCAGCTGTGACCCAGCTTGTCAATCTCAAAGAACTCAATGTTTATCATTCGTCACTAACAATGGATTATCCAGCAGTCAACTTTTTAGAAGAAAATCTGAAAACCTTGCGTTTGAAATCTAGCGAGATGGGAAGAATTCCGTTTTGGGTCTTTCATCTAAAAAACCTACAAGAATTGTGCTTAACAGGATATTTCATGCTAGATCATCACAACTCCATATACAATGATGGCTTTCAGGGGCTAAAAAATCTGAGATCCATTCACTTAAAAAACAACCTTTCCCGTATACCTCAAGTGATTACAGATCTTCTGCCTTCTTTACAACACTTGTCTATCAACAATGAGGGAAATAAACTGATAGTGCTAAATAACCTGAAGAAGCTGGTAAACCTGAGAACCTTGGAATTAATCTGCTGTGATTTAGAGCGCATTCCCCATTCCATTTTTACCCTAAACAATTTGCATGAAATTGACTTAAAAGAAAATAATCTCAGAACAGTGGAAGAAATAATTAGTTTCCAACATCTTAAGAATCTCTCTTGCTTGAAATTGTGGCACAACAGTATTTCATATGTCCCAGTGCAGATTGGTGCATTATCAAACCTGGAACAGTTGTATCTAAATTATAATAATATTAAGAATGTTCCATTGCAGCTATTTCTTTGTAGAAAGTTACACTATTTGGATCTTAGCTATAATAAGCTAACCTCCATCCCTGAAGAAATCGGTTATCTGACCAACCTGCAGTACTTGGCTTTGACAAAAAACCATGTAAGTAGAACTTTGAATTACTACTCAAAAACAAAAATAGACGTAACCTACTATTTCTTCTGGAACAGCCTCTAGCTTGAAGTGCTTTTGTGGTGTTCATGATTAAAGTAAACCCAGAAAAAAGGGGTGGTGCTTGTTTAATTACTAAAGCTTTGGTATCAGCAAAGCTTACATAATATTGAATAAGTACTATCCTGGTCTGTAGCAGCTTAAGGGCTTTGATCAGAGACAGTATAGGTTAGCATGGCTGCAAAAACATCTCTTCCCTTTCCCTGCAGCTGTCAATCCTATTTAGTATTTTAATGGAAGTGAACAGTGCTTAATTTTTACCTTAAAATGTCAAACTGAAAGCTAAAATGAATCAACAGCTGGTTGACAAGCAGCTCAGGTGTATGATTGGGAAGAGGGAAATAATTATGGTTGGTAACCTCAGCAGCAGTGCTAAACTGTCTGGCTCGTTAGTGTGGGGCTCAGGCTTGTGATTTCTTTCAAGGTTTATAATTGTTTTCATTGGTGAGGCTGGTTTTGGATGTTAATGTCAGTAGAGTGGGCCAGGATTACTGTTCTGCACAGATAACTGCTTGTACAGGTTACACAACACAGGAGCTGCTAATGTCTCTCCACAGTCTGTGCTTGTTCTTAAGTGATTCTCAGGAGGTAGTGGGCTCTTCCTCTCCCCTGCCCCCTGCACACGCCTGCATGCACACATGGATGTGCTCCCCCTTCCAGGCTTGGTGTGTGCCAGGAGCTAAGCAGCTTTGTAACAAAACAGGTATAATAAAACCATTGTAGTGCTCTCAAGCACTTGATCACATAATGATAGAGGAATTACAGTCTTCCTTTTCCTTTGATAAACTAAGAGGGTTTTTTACCCTAAAATAAAAATGGGAAACGTCAAAACATGCAGCTGTAGATAGGCTAACAACTTCTAATGTACTTTATTTTTGTTCGTCT
Organism: Gymnorhina tibicen; assembly: GCA_013399875.1. Taxonomy (NCBI): domain Eukaryota; kingdom Metazoa; phylum Chordata; class Aves; order Passeriformes; family Artamidae; genus Gymnorhina; species Gymnorhina tibicen. Next base: position 743,482 of record VXAZ01006599.1, read on the forward strand.
CTTTCCTTTTTCTAGATTGAAATGCTGCCTGATGGATTATTTCAGTGCAAAAAGCTGCAATTTCTTCTTCTGGGAAATAACAGTCTGATGAATTTGTCCCCTTTTGTGGGTCAGCTGCTGAATCTTGTTCACTTAGAGCTCATTGGAAACTATCTTGAATCACTTCCTGCTGAACTGGAAGAATGTCAGTTCTTAAAGCGAAATAATCTAATTGTAGAAGAAAGGTTGTTAAAAACACTTCCACCTCGTGTAAGAGAGCGTTTGCAGGCATGCTCAGATAAGTCCTAAGATTAAAATGAAACTGCATTGTTGCATTCTACAAGTCTTGCTTAATATCTCTCTAAATATCTGTATAGGTAGAGAGGAGTGAAGGAGAGAGAGCGTTGAACTGAATTGATTGTATTGGAAAAGAAAAATTTATTTAGATTCAAACAAAAGATGCAGCCTTTTACAGGTAAACATGTTTGAAAATTTTGGAACATGAATTGTTGGTTAGGTTCTACTGATTGAAATAATTCAGCTAAATGTTTATGGTAGTATTGAAATGGAAGAGGTGATTGCCTGGCTATTGTGAGAGTGTATATACTTTTTTCCTATGAAAATTTTTTCTGTTGATAGTGATGATTTTAAACAGTTTCATCTCCTGCCATATGAGGTCTAAGAACTGTCTGGAATTAGTTTCTAAATATGAATTCTTCTCTAACTTAGGATGTATTAAATTAAGAGCCTAAACTATTTGAGCAGTTAATTTGCATGGGGTATACTGAAAGTAATTTTTCAACATAACTTAATTTTTAAAAGCTTTTGACAAGTACTAAGCATTAATTCTATAATTGTGGAAGATGCCATTTGAATCTTACTATTAAATACCTAGAACTGGTTTCAGCATTTTGTCTTAAAAATAGTAAATACAAAATTAATTGTTGCCTAGAAATTGGGAGGAATCAGAAGAATCTAAAGTGACTGTTGTGTGCATGTCCTAGAGAACCAGTCTTACATTACTGATCTTCAGAGACAGTGATGGCAAACAGAACACAATATAGTTGCAAAGTTGTCTTCTGTATGTTGTGAGCATCCCAGGTGTTAGTGTAGTGTATGTTGCCGATTAATATTTTTATATCTTCTCATTACTGACTGCCTCAGTGCAGCTTCTCCACACCCAGTTATTGGGGAGAGGATGAAGGAGGTTTGTATTAGATAGGGACAGAAGGACACAGATAAACTAAATAATCACACAACTTATAAGCACTTAGGAGGAAAAGACAGGAAGCATTATAAGCTTTGCCTCATCTAGGGATGTAATAATTTCATAAATCATAGTGGTGGGATAAACTCTTATGCCATCCTTAATACTTGCAGAACTGGATGGAAATAAAATGTTTCCTGGCTTCATTCTTCTGCTGTGCGCTGTTTTATTATATTTGAAGTCTTAATTCTCATGGCGTTTATCATGTTCACTAAAAACATAAGTTATGCCCCTGGGGAAAGAACAGGTTAGCATGCTTTCCAAAAACATATTTTAAAACTTTAACGTAATACAGAAAGTTTTGGAAAACCAATCTCAATTATGGGTTAAACAGATGAAATAAACTGTGCCCTTCATGACTTTGTGTTCAAGAAGTGTGCTAACAGACTGCATTCCAGTTTGTAATAACAAATCATCACAGATAAAACTAGTTTTAGTACTAGGCTACTTTTAGTCATCTCTTGCTCCCATTCCACTGCCAGTTCTGTGGAGTGTAAAATTTATTTTAAATGAAAATGCCCAAACAAGTCTGATCAACATGAAAGTAGATGTCTTTGCAGGAGCAGTGCAAGACGTGCGTGTTTATCCACTGTACTGATGGCATTCCAAAGACCTTTGTAGTTGGAGCACTTTTCTTCTCAGGGAACCAAAATGTGGTAAAACTATTGCTTTCTGTGTAGTTCTAGAAGTGTTTAAACTGGTTAGTTGTGTTTATGTGCAGACTAGTGCTACTGGAACAGTGTTTCATACTGTCCGTATATAACTCCTCCAAACTCTGTCAACTAATTTTGAGTTGTATAACAGTCCCATAGGAATTGACATGGTTCACCAACAGAGCTAGTTGTGCTACATGTGATTAAACCACAGTGCATTGATTTACACCCCTGTGGCAAGACTTGTTTTAATAATTGCAATAGGCCTGTCTGGGCTTCATAGCTTAACATTAAAGAACACTTTATGCCAGAATTTTACATGTAAGACTTGCAGTCTAATAATTTATATCAGATTAAATGAGCATTTTCTTTAAAGCTTTCTTTCTAAATCGCAAAGCTTTGTTGAAAAAGTTAAATCAGCACGTAACTGACTTGGCCAATAACTTCAACATTTTAGGAATGCATCAGTCCTTTTCCATAATCAGTCAAACTGATGAAGGCAAAAAAATGATCTTAAATGTGAATTTTACACTAGTTCTGTCAGAAGTGAAATAACAAAAGTAACTTGGAGAAAGGTACTTCATTTCTAAAATGGTAGCCTCAAAGGATTTGAGGAATCACCCAAATGCATAATTAATAGTAATATTGTTTTATAGGCTAAATGGGTTACATTTTTTGCAGACTTTAATTTGTTCACTCTGCACCCCCTCAGGAGGGTTGGATTATTTTAGCTGCATGTTTGAGTGTTTGAAAAACACCCAGACAAAAGCCGGAAAGTGTAAAGGCTATAATGTCTAGCCTTGCTTTCAAACCACAGTGTGCCTTTACTATCCCTTTTGTACCATGAAACATAATCCAAGTGCTTAGAATTGAGGGTGGAGACAAATGTAACTCGCAATTCCTTGAATTCACTTCAGCCGTTACCTTAATATTCACTATTTCTTCAAAATGAGGGAATTTTCAGGGAATCAATTTATGAATCCACTGTCAAACTTTGTACAATAACGTTGTTGGCATCTAGTCTTTGTATAAAAAATCATTTCCAATCAAAAAAGGCTTTTCAACTTGTTTGTGTTGTATTGTGTTTAAGAACTTTGTATTGTGACCTTCCGTATCATGAACATTTTGTTTAAAGATTAAATTTTTGTTTGCATTACAATTCTATGAACTGTTCTTTATTTTTTGTAAGAGACGTTGCATTTAATGCAAAGCTCAGAAGTCTGCTTCCAGCTATCTGTATCTGTGTGGTAGCAGGTCTGTCTTCCACAGGAAGGTGTGAAGATAGTTCTAATCAACACAAGAACTTCTCTTCTAGTCCAGAATATGAAAACTGTTTTGACATGGAGCATCGTGTTAGTTTCCCACTGCTGTTCACTAAGCTTCCTTCTTAACTGTTGCTACAGAACCTTTTCCAAATCTCCCACTTTAATTTTTGTGAGCTGGGTAAGTATCAAATGCAGACTGGAATTATCCTGGGAGAAGCAGGTTGGCAATGATTCTCTTCCCAGCTTGGCACATACAGCCATCGTGTGGCTAAACTGCCATAAATAATGCTGCTCGTGGTAAATCATGAATGTATGTCAAGTATTGCACGTGATGTGAGCTCAAACATCTCATCTCTTGAAATGCGAGATGATACCTGATGGCTTTTTCTGTGGGCCTGGGTGTAACTCCATGTTTTTAAGGTAAGGAAAAAGCTCAGACATGCAAATAGTGTTACATTTTCAAGTGCTAGCTTTTTATTTTTCAAAATAAGAACCTTCCTAGTAAGTTTTACAGAACTGTAGCCCTTTCATCTTGGAGATAAAATGAAAGAACTAATAAAAAATGATGCAGCTTACCTGTTTCAAGGAGGTAGTGTTAGTAAAATAAGGCAGATGATGATTTTTAAAACTTTTTTTTTATGCTTCTACAGATTCATATATTTTGTTTTCATGGCAACATATTGTCGCTCTAATAGTTTAATTTTTTTTAGTCAATAGATTTTCATCATGTTAACATACTTCCTTGGTTATGTGGCCTTTCCATCTTGAAGAATATAATCTGAAGTTCATTCTGTAATCACTTCTAATAAGTAACTCTTTCTCTCTTCCCTTTCTACCCCATTAAATACCAGGATTATTGAAAAGAGAACAATGTAGGAGCAAATATACGGCTGCCAAGTCCTGAAAGCAGGAGGCAGTGCACATCATCCTGTGGATTGTTTCTAGGACGGATTTTGCAGAACTTTGAGTATTTCTAGAGATCAAGAATTAATCAGGCTCTCACACTTCATTTGGCCTTGTTGGGTGGGCAAGTCCCTCAAATGTGCAAGCGTGGTAGTTCATTTCCCAGGGGGAATGCAGAGACTGCAGTGTATGACAGCGCCATCATGACAGCGAGTAATGTAGGCTGTGGCAAGGGAGGGGGAATAGTAGTTGATAGGAAGAAGCGAGCAGTGATACTATTGTCCTATATGCTTGCAGGATACAGCAATGGTTCAGGAATTGCTGTGTCTGGAGAAGTCTCCATCCTGGCATTACATGAAGATTTTATCCCAGTGCTCCATTGCTAGGACATGTAGGTGATGGAGGGGGCAGTAGCAGCCCACTCTGGACTGGACTGGGATCTGAAAGGGTTAAGGCATTATCTCAGTTTAGTAAAGGAGCCATTACATCTTGTTGCTTCTTTATGTTACTCCGTTTATGTGAATATCCATTCCCTCCTAGTTCAGCTTCTAATAACCTGTAATCTGTTGTTATTTTGTACAAATGTGCGCTCTGCTTTGTAGGAGCCAGCTAAAAGACTTTCGGGTAGTATAGATATGCAAGTCGTATGCATTTAACACTTGGAGAGGTGGAGAAGAGAGGATGAAAATGTGTCTACCTGCAGAGAGAGGGGAGAGGAATAATTGCTCAAAGTAACGGGAGAGATCTGAGAGACTGTTAATACTACTTAGCCCAGCAAGGCTCTTGGGAAGTGTTTCTTGGGAAGTGTAACTTGCTCGTAGGCGGTTCTGGCAGCATGGTTCTTAACACAGGGAGGTATCAGTCTGTAGTGTTTGTGGGCCTGCTGTTAAACAGGTACATTTATTACTTGCTGTTGCTTTTTTCCTCTTCTAAAAACACTTTCTAAATTTACTGCTACTGTTTATAAATGTTATTATAATAGACTGAATGAAAGTTACTTCTTTTCTTTTCTCCTCCCTATACTTGCATATCTATCTATTGCAGAACCAATACTCTTGTCAAAAGATGTTGCAAAGGAAGTATTTGAAAAGTGTGAAGGGATAGAAACTGAAACAAGGAGGTATGTGAAAAAGCCAGTCAGTGCAATCTCCCTGGCAATGCAACCTGAAAATCTCTCAAGTCAGGGTTCAGGCTTCTACTATATGGATGGCAAGGGGAAAAAGGAATGTAGCTCACTACTCTTCATTGCAAACATAGCTAACCTGCAAGTAAATAGTGAATTGATTGGTCATTTGAAATTGGCTGTGCTCAGTAGCAAAAACACATAAAATTGTGGTGAGACAGCTGGGTGGGGTTTTTTTTAGTGAAGGTGTTCATTATAGCTAAAGGTGTGTGTTCATCATCATTGTGGAGGTCCCAGTCCTCTGACCTCTGTGCTTTGGCCCTCTTGTCTAACCATGCTGGACCTTCTGCTGAGCTGATTCTATGCAAAGGCCTGGCAAAACACTTTAGTGTACTAGTTTTCTGCTGGTTGAACAAGCTGAATTAGTCTGGTACAGTGTGGCAAGTTCCAAAAGTCAGTAGAACGGGACAAAGATTGGTACCTCCCCTTATGATAACTGCTTAGGGTGCTACTTTGTATTTGCTTGCAGAGTAATTATCCTTGGCTGCCTCTTTGGTTTTGTTTGTTTTATTATCGTACATTATTACAACCAAATGGCCATGACTTCTTTGCATGGATTATAACATATATATAGTACATAGATACTGAATCCTGATCTGGTGTTAAACAGGCTTAGGACATACTAGTATACTAAATATGTTTATCTAAAATAAAATATTAGTAAGTGGGAAGTGTAAGGATAGATTAAAGAAACCTCTTCAAGAGGTTATAAATAGCATGTCTTGAACTATTGTTATCAGATAACAGATAGGCTCAGTTGCTGTGGCTGCAAGGGTTGCCTGAAAATTTAGGAACAGAAGGGAAAATAAGCACACTTTCATGATGTGTAACCCATGATTACTGGTGAATATATGGGCTCATTAATCCCTAACACTGTCAGTTTTCCTTGGGTTGCTTGTGTTTTATCTTGGTCAGTGCTCTATTATAGAGCAGTGGTAGCAGTTTCTGTGCTCTGTAGAAAGTTTTCTGCTACTTAGGGATGATTCTGGTTCTCCAGCAGGAATTGCTAAATTGTTGTATTTCAGTGTGTGTTAAGGCGACCCGAAGTTGGCCTTGCTTTTTGTGAGGTAGACAAAGTGGCTGTGTCAAAGCAACAGAGCCACTCCGGTAGTGGGGGTGGAAAACTGAAGAGGGGAGAAAAGCTAGAGCAGGAGCTAGTCCAGCAAGCCATTTTCACTGCTGAATCCATTCCTTAATCTGGCCGATGAGAGCTACTGCTAGTTTTTCCTTCAAAGCAGTCTGTCTCATTAAAGAAAACTGCTGAAGTAACGTGAGGGCTCTGCAGGGGACTGATTCTGTAAGGTGCTGAGTTTTTGAGTAACTGCTTAGTGAATGTGTTTGACTCCCACCCAAAGCCAATGAAAGTTCAGGGTATTCATACCATTGCAAATAACTCTTTCAAGTTATTCAACTCATTCTTCAAGATGTCTTGGTAAAAGGATCTTGTAAAACAAAGATTTGTTTTCTTTCTGTTCTGTGGATATAAATTATAGCATACACATGAAAAGGAAAGAGATACGTTTTCTGGTATAACAAATGGCTGGAAACAAGCAACCATGTCAAAGGCAAGTACATATGACTTACTTGATTTAAATCCATTTTTATGCCAAGTGTGTGTGGTTTTGCTGGCTTCAGAAATAAATCCACTAAACAGTCTGAACTGATAACATATTCTTTCCTTGCATTGCTTCAGAGAAAACGGATAAACTTAGGTACAAATTTTTAAATTTACTGAGTCTTGCTTTCAGCTATAGCTGCCTGGTTTTCTGGATTTAATAATGCTAGCACCTTTTAAAGACAGATTGATTTTCATTGCCATAGATTTACACAGATCCACCAAGATATAAACAGAGCCTCATATTCCATAGCAAAGGAGACTGAAATTCTACATAACGTTTCAGGTTGCACTAGGCTACCATACATAGTTACATTATTTATTATGTTAAAATGGAGGCTTTTAATAAGTTAAGCTCACAAATAAAGATTAATAGTCAATAGAGTAGTGCTTCTGATACCTTGATGAAAAGTGCTGCATGTTGTACGCTGCCCTGTGCTTAGTTCTTAATATATCAAAGATGTTTGTACTGGAAATGCACAACTGTCAGAGAGAAGCTGAAGCAGTGAGCAGATGGGGAAGTGGAATATGCACACGAGCTGAATGTTCTTGAGTCAGCAGTGAAGTAGCAAATAGTGCATGACAACTTGTCTTTTAAGACTTCAGGCCTAATCAGTTCAGATCTCAGTCATTTGCTTCCTGTATTGCTCCAGGACAATGCAGACTCAAAACAGAAGTGGAGCAGGGTACAAGTTGAGGTTTGGGAATTTTTCTTCCCTGAAAAAAGCTGCTGTTTTTTTCTCTTTTGGGTTGGTTTGGGGTTTTTTTACGGAAAATAACAAAGCTGTGCTGCAGAAGTCTGCTATGGTTAATAGCAGAGCTCCATTAAGTTGCAAAATCTCTCTTGCATTTTTCAGAAGTTTCTGTCTTTAACTGTGTGCCAGTTGATTCCAACTGCCTTTTCTCATTAACAGCCCACCCCTAGGTGAGTTTTAATCGTAGTAATAATTCCATAGGGCAAAGGAGTCCCCTAAAGCTTCTAGATGACAGAAAATTATCTCCTGTGTGTCTAGGTAAACATTCCTTCGGTTTCTGAATTGAGGTCAGGGAGATGCTAAATCACTGTGGTTGCTGCCTGATGACAAAATTACAGCCTGGTATGTAGGAGAATTCAGGCTTGTGCTGGCATGAGAGAAAGAGCTGGGAAGGGCACAGTAGGGCTGATTATTTCAGTGGCTGTGCCACTTCTGATCATCTGTAGATAGAAATGTGCCCTACATAGTGGCCATATCCAACTATAAAACATGGAGTAAGAAACATACAGATTGGGAGGCAAACTCAGTAATTCTAGAGGCTGTCCCTGCTATATGCTGAAAGAATTAAGCTGGCAAAGAATACTGTTTGGAAGGGAAAGCTTTGGTTGTAGGTCTGAGTCTCCCCTTATCAACATTCATTCTCGCATCCTTAGCACTTGTTTAGCTAACAGCTGTATTTTTGCCATCTTCATAGAGTTAAGTCAGCGGCTCCTTTGGCAGTTATTTTAGTCCATAGGTTGGTGGGGAGGGAGTAGCATTTACCTGAACTTTTTCTCAGCCAAAGTAATATGCTAAAAAATCAGAGAGCTTTTATAGTGTAAGCTGACTTTACTGATATTTAATCAGATTGCCGGTGAAGCATGGAAAATTCATCCTGTGCAACTGGGGACCTGACATATTTGTCAAATCATGTCTTTGCCTTTCCCTCCCAAAATGATAATGTGTCCTGAGAACATCTCCAGTTGAGAGAGACAGCATATGCTGAGGAAGGCTAACAAAAGGACTGCAGTCATTTAAGAACAGTCACACAAATGTAAAAGGTATGTGTGTATGATAATTAAAGATTCCAAAATTAAGCTACTAGTTAAATGTTCAGGAGTTCAGGAATGATCAGCTATTGCCCAGGAAGCTGAAGCGAGCATTTGTAAAGCTCTGCAGTGTTTTGTTTTTGTTTTTCTTTTTTTTTTTTTTTTTTACTCTCCTATAGAGATGCCAATTTATTTCAGCTTTGAAATGCTCCAAGAACTTGCATAAGGCATTTCTGCTGCGTTCTCGTACTTTCCACTGCCTCAGGCAGTTGTGCACTCCGTCTCCCCCTGACGGCGCTATTGCCTGACTGGCTGGGAGCCGTGACAGCGCTTCAGGTACCACCATCTGCTTTGCAAAGACCGTTTGATAAAAGCATTTAAATGAATTAAATACGAATTATAAGTTGAGGTTTGACTGTAAACACACCCTTGAGTTCCAGTCTCTGCAGTATGGAGCAATACACTAGAAACCAGGAATGGAAAGCTAATGGGGGGCAGCAGTACCGGTTTGTCCTCACTGTGCGCAAAGCAAATGCACCACCCAAATAGCAAACCACTAAGGAATTCCTTGTTTTAATGTATGGATTTGAATGCAAAATGTGCATTTGCAGTTTACTTTTTGCTGTTAGGATGTCTGCCCAGATTTGATGCTAATCAGTCCAAGCTGAGAAATAAGCTGGGTTATTAAGATGGATATTACTATTACAAAAGTTGTATTAAATGGAAAACGTCTCAGGAAATGACAAGTCCTTTTCCATTGAGAAACAGCTTAGTTCTGGAGGGAATAGAAATTCGTCTTCTTCCCACTTCCATCCATGTAAGAATAGTTACCTGGAAGCATGCTCTGCTCACCTGATTTCCCTTTTGCTGGTATTTGTCTGCATGGGGCACTACAGTCACTGCATCGCTTAGGCTGTCCCACTAGGTTGAAATGTACTCTTTTTCCCGGTCCTCAAGTCATTTTTCTTGTTTAACTTTTTCTTGAATATCTGTTATTTTCTTCAGGTATCTTGAGTGGCTCTGCTGGAAAGTGTTTTTTCTTCATTTCTTTTGAGTAAGTGCGAAAATAAAACACTTGTAATTTTGACTCCGTAGGTAAGTTCTGAGTAACTTCCTAAGGCATCATGTATTGTCTTCTGGTTTTATTCTATGAATGTGCAATATAACATACTCTACAGTATGTTCAAATGTAATTGAAGAAATGGTTTAATTAGGTAGAGTGAATGAGATTTAACAATCAAATGCATAGCTTGCTGATGACAAGTTTTTAAGTGTCTAATAATATTTTTCATTATAATCTGGCAAAATGTTGTGTCTATTGGGTAATGTCAGCAAACAAATAGACAGTGGATTAGTTGGGGTGTTCCTCTGCTGCTTTGCTTATTTGCAATGAATCTCAATTGTCACTTTTTGTTTAATTTCTGTGTTTTGAGAAATCTCTTTAATACATTGCTTCCAGCTTAGGTGCTTTCCTAACTAACTCCTCACCCTCTGATTTTCTCCTGGATTATACCATGATGTCTGTCTCCATGGACTGCTTAGTTCAGTCCTTTCACTCTGGGTGCATTTTCTCTCTTGAGTTTGCAGTCACTGTGCAGTTATCCTCTAGTTAAATCTCTGCATGCATATTTGAGGCTATATAGCAGTCTTTTGGGGGTCTTTGTTTCAGCTGGGTGTTTCCGTTCCATGGAAGGGATGTGTAACTGCTCACGTCCATGAAGAGGGGGACTGTTGTCACGTGCCAGCATCAGTGAAATTGTTGGCTAGCTGCTCCCAGAAATGTTTCGCTGTAATCATGGCACCAGGTATCCCCAGACTAGTCACTAGAGGTCAACATCACCTCCTCCAACTGGAGCACCAACTACGACATCATTATAGGATGGTTACTTGCTTGTAGCAGAACGTACTCCAAACACTTTGAGTGTTCATGACAGCATGTTCCTGATCCTGCCGCTCTCCAAGGTTAGGAGGACAGAAGATGAAAGAGAGGAGTTAGTCATTTCTCATTGGGAGGTTTTTAAAGGTACCAGGAGCAAAAAAATAATAAATCTGAAGGCCTTTGCCTTTCTGTGCCTGAGGCAGCTTTTGGTGAGTGCCTTGGGGAACAGTGGCAAAGCCAAGAGGATAGAACAATAAAACTTGTCTGGAGCCATAGCTGTGTGTCAGAGTTGTAGGTCTTCCAGCTAATGTGTGTAGCTAGGGGCTCCTGTCGGTACCATACCTGCTTCATCAGCATCAGGACTCTTGGGGATCCCTAGGATTTTCAAGACACACAGGTATTGTCTTTACATTCCTACCTGAAGATGATTTTTACTGTTTCTAGCTTGGAGAAGCATGCAATTAGTCTGAAGTCTGACAAATTGTTTCATAACTGGATGGAAGTTGAGAAAACTGAAACGAGGGAGGAAAAGTCTAATACTGTGTCATTTCATAAGCAGCTGAAGGAATGAGGCCTGGTCTACGGATCAGTGTCCCTGAAGATTTCCTCATACTTGAGTTATTTAAAAGTGACCTCCCTTTTACAGATTTTTTGGTGTTTTAAGTTAATCTTTGAGGCTTTTTCTTTGCTGGAACACTTTGGAAACACTATCTTCCTCCCCTAGGTAGCCAGTTATCTCCCTTCATGCAACTTGAAGGAACTCTTGTATATCTGAGACTTCTTTTGGTATATTTGTTTGAAGTAAACCAGCATATTCAGTATTTATTAGAGGAATGACAGAGATTGCATCATTAATGTTTATGCTTTACCTAATTACCTCTGGGAATATGATGTAAATAGTCTTCCTCTTAAGAAATCTGCAGAAAATGTATTTGCTACTCTGGGTAACAGTAACTTCTGGGTCGTTTTATCCATTCCACATTTAATGAACTTTGAAAGAGGTAAAGAAAGCAATAGTTTTAGTGAAAGTATGGATCAGAGTTTCAAGTGTGTATCTATACATACCAAATCTCCTTTCAGCGTTTAACTTTATCTGCAAAGTCTAACATAAACATTGAAGATGGGAGAGAAAAAAGGAAGATGGACCAATCCAAAAGCACAAAACAAAACTGCCTGGGTGATCCTGGGTGTAATTATCAAGGCTTTAACGAATCAGGGTTTTCATTGTTGCTGTTGCTTTTGCTGGAAAGTTGGTCATCATTTCCTGTCTTTCTGGTTTTTCATAATGGCTTAGTGTTCTTGTCAAATTCATAGAATCTGAGCCAGTAGTATGGTTTTATTTGTTAGACTGGAAGAAAAACTAATTTACAACTTTTTTTTTCCTTATCCTGTAGGAGTTCTCTCCTCAATTGTTGTTAAGAAACATGCCAGAAGAGGGAATGCAGACTGCTCTCCATTCTGGCTGGGCTGCCTGCATTGCTGTCTTCCTTTTCAGCTAATGCAGCTTGACTGTTTCTGGGCTATAAGCAAGGCCTGTGGGCTGTGCCAGGCAGCTCCCCCAGCTCCTCAGGACTAGCTCAGTACCTCTGCACAGTGGTGCCTTGTGTGGGGGAGTCATACCGTGATGCATGGACTAAAGGCCACACTGCTGAGATGCTGTGGAGGTAATGGCAAAATACAGGTGCAGGGCAAAAAACCTCTGTTCCTGTTCTCTGTTCAAAGCTGGTGTATCACTTTTGGTGGGCTGGCACTGCTGTGTGTTTTCCCAGTGTAAGCCTGGAGGAGGTCTATCTGTGCTGTTGTCAGGGCTGAGCTGAAATTCCATGAATAGCATGAGCTGGCACAAGCTGATGGTACTGCAGAGGGAGGTGGCTCTGCTGCCCTCTCCTCCCTCCTTCCCTTCCTGTGTGTGCAGATATTTCTGCAGCTGTGCAGAAATATCTGCATGGGTAAGCTAAAGCAGCACTGGATGTGGGCCCAGGCAGTAGCACACTCGCCATTCATCCTGCATGTTGTGGTGCATCCATGGCACAGCTCTGGGCTAGTCTGCACCCTTCCCTGCCACATTCTGGGTCACAGAGGTCAGTGACTGTGTCCAGCTGGCAGTTTGGGTGTAGCTCTGTTGGTGGCAATAAGGGAGTTTAGCTGTCTGGATACAGGCTGTTCTTTGCAATAAGTGGATGTGAAAAGTAACTCCAGTATCATATCCTTGTTCTTTAAGCTTTGATAAGCTGTCTGTGGCTAGTTGCTTATCCTTGGATGCACATAAGTGGGGGTTTTTTATTCCTGCATCTCTCTTTTGCTGGACCAAAAAGTAAATAAGTAACAGAAATATGAGAGCATTTGAAAACCTGTTTCCTGAAGTGCTATACCGTGTTTCTGTGTTCCATCCAAGCATCTTTGTACATTCAAGTACCACCTGAAACAGGAAGAACACAAACACTGAACAGTAACACCAATGTCACCTGAGTTTGACACCTGATGTCTAAGTAGAAGCTGCAGACTTTACTCACTAATAACCGGTGTCAGGACCTGAGATCTGCTTGATAAAGCTGAGAGGCAAACACTTCCAGGGCTGAAACCATAGCAGATTTTGTACTCGTAAGAGTCCACTTATTTTTAAGTAAGGCTTCCTCCAGCACGTTGGAGCAGAGGCTCTCTGAAAAGAGCAAAAGGCTCTCCTGGAAGGATTGCTTTCATTATATACAGAGGCCAAATTTTTGCACATGCTATGTGGTACTTTCTTTTGAAAGTTCTCTGCTTACCCTCTGCTTCAGAGTAGGTCCTAGTCAGCAGAACTGATTTCTTAATGAAAATGGTCAGAATTCCTGTTGCTTGTGTGCCCCAAATACACTGCTCTCCTCAGAACTGCAGGCTTCACCTCTTTCTATATAATTATTGCCTTTTACCTAGTCATTGCTGGATGGAAGCGTGGACATAGAGCTCTTAACCTCTCCGTTAGGACTACATTCAAGCTAAAAGTGGATTTGGTTTTGTAAGATAAAATCATGGAGAAATTATATTTTATGCTGAGGTAATTTTATACTGCTTTGTTTCAGTCTGCTCTTGACATCTAGGCTTCCTGTAAGCCTAACAAAGGCCTTACAGCATGTCTATTTTCTTCATTCTTCTTTTCACAAACTAAAATAGCCTAGTGGGGCAGACATTGTTAGCATTACCTTTGTATACTCGTACTTTACACAATAATCTCCAGGAAACAATCCTATTCCTGGAAATTCATCACATTCCACGCAGTTGTGTGGCCTCACTGATGGTGTTTTTCAGCTGCTTTAAGTGATCCAGTGGAACTTCAATTTGTGTTTGAGATTCCTGGAAGGTTTGTCATATACAGTGCTCTAAAACCACAATACAGCAGATGAAGGCAGGCAAAGAAAAATGCACAGTTCTGTCTCTTAAATTATTATTAACCAGTCTAAAGAGGAAGTTGTTTGAAGCATTGTTTGAGTCTTAAATGTCTCAAGTGTAGGTATGTAATCAGCCTCTTGCTGAACAAAGAGTCAATGTACCACATCCATTTCAGCCAACAGCTAGACCAAAACAGCATGGATGTTTCATCCCCTTACATTTGTGCTATGGTAAGCAACCCTATTTCTTACCTCAGCTACATGCAGGCTTGTTTTATGTATGTATGTGGAAATACACGCAGCCTTAATTCTGAATAGTGTCACAGTTGTTCGTAGTGATAGGAAGTTTTAGCAATGCAGCCTGGACTGCTTGGAGAACTCTGCAAATCACATCCACCAGAAACACCTCCAGCTGTGAGAAGGGAAGACTGGAGCCCTCAGACTATCACCTTTTACCTGTGTGAATGCCAGAGCATGGATTATACAAAAGCACTTCTGGAAATAATGATAGAGACTTCCAGCGTGAAGTCACTGACTTGGCTGAATTTGGTGTAGTCCCAGTGGAGACCAAACCACTGACAACCTAGAAAAGGTGAGAGTAAACATGGAAATATCAGGTGCATGCTGTGTGTATGAGGCCTGAATAGGCATGACATTGGACTGACAATTAGTGCAGGTCACAGATTGCTATTATTTAGGCCCCCTCATTGCAAAAGCCTATTCCAAACAGTCTTCCCAAACTCTGCAGTGAAGTACATGGTCTTTTGGGCTTCCCCCACTGAAACAGCAGTGAAGCACATGGTCTTTTGGGCTTCCCCCACTGAAACAGAGGGAAGTAGTCAGAGTTGAAATTGGGATAGTTTACAAAGTTTTTTTTGGTGGGATGTTTTTCCAGTAGTTGGATTCAAATTGATTCCTAATGAAGGGCAAGGAGCAAATACATGACTGAAAAACAACAGCGGAAAAAACCCTTTTACCTGTGAGCACTGAAATGGAGGCAAGTCTGAACACAGCAGACATAATTGCAGTGGGGTCAGATGCATTCCACTTCAAGTGGCTGACGAATATGAACGAAGCACAGTGCAGGATCCACGCCGACTTCCGCTGGCGGAAGTGCAGTTGGCCTGGATCTGTGTCATGGATAAGCAGCAAAACACGTACCCGTTCATCCTCTGCGTGGGCCTTGTCTCATGACACAGGAAATGCTGGGAGCTGTCTGCTGCCACTGATTGCCCTCCTGATTGAAAGAACGACGCCAGTCCAAAACGAGACTGATGTGCGGTTCATTCCATCGTACCTGCCCCGGCGGCAGCAGCACGGCCCCTGAACTGCACTTTCACACCCAGCAGGAACACTTACGCCAGGGCATGCTTTCACTGCAGCCTGGCTCAGTGATGCTTAGCACTATAAATCCAAAAATACTATTAGTTTGATCTGACCAGCCTCTACTGTGTTAGGAATCTCACAACTCTTAAAGCTACTGAGCTTTTACAGAAGCCACCAAACAACACATTTTGTTCCTTATCAGCTATGTCTGTATCAGATAATCCCCTGTGCAGGTAAGTTATGGACTAGCCCATCCCTAATCCCCTGGGACTTCCTCTTTCCTGCTAGGCAAGAGGAGTTTCAGGGAATCATTTAGATGTGTGGTGTTTTTTCAGTGTTGATCTGTTCCAGCAATTAACACAAAACATTGTTTAAGCTTAGGCAACCAAGACTGCTGCTGTATTTTAGTGCTTTCTAATTTTGAGAATCTATTCTAATCCTGACCCTTTCCCAGCTAACAAACATACCATATGTCTGATTACTCAGGTTCCCATGCAAAATAGGAAATTAAAAATTCCAGATGATTAACAAACATTTCTTCTTGTTTATTTTGAGATGACTGTTTTAAAATACCATGAAAAAAATTCAGGGCCTTCTTTCTCAAACATTTACTTTATCATTTAGATGTGTAAAAGATATTTTCATTAAGAATGTGCTGTTTGTGCTTTTTAGAATATGATTTATTGACACAGATTTGCTACCAGTAAAAGATCTGCAATGAACTGTTTAAAGACAGTGGACAAAAGGGTGGGTAATTCAATGGTGGAATTTTGGAGGGGGGCAACTAGGCATAAACGTTCTAAGCTGGTTTAATGACAGTGAAAGACTTGAATCCTCTTCAAAACATCTGAGCCCAAAGCATGATCCAAGTTGGACCACCACTGACAGCCTGTTATCTCTTTGCAGGACGTGAGCCAGGGGAGCAGGTCATGTAACCAGTGATTCAGTCCAGTACAGCACGGAGCCAGGATACTGGTCAGGAGAGGTCACTGCTCTGGCAAGTAGAGACTCCCCTAAAAGTACAGCTTCTTTGTATTAATGTATAGATTCTGTGCATGAGTTTGGTTATGAGCAGACTAACTCGGCAAGAGGCAGAAAGCTGTTGAGAAAACCAAGTACGAGAGAAAACCAAACACTTGAATTAAGCTATCTCTCTGTGAGTGCTTGAATGAGGGGAAGAGATGGTTCCCATGCAGAAGAATTGCCTGTATGTATGTCTGACCCAGGAACAGCATTTCAGTAGAGAAGATCAGAGTGGGAAGGCTGGGAGGCAGCACTGGGGCAGCCTCACCTGCCACCAGAGAACAGCAAGCCTGCTGTTTGACTCTTGTCCTAATATCCTCCACCAGAAGTGTTTGTCCTTGCTACAGCTTGTTTATTCAATCACACCCATAGATGTGCATTGGTAGTAATAAGCTCCTGTTATTTTGAAAGTAGCAGTTAGTAATTAAAAAGTGCTTGCCTGAGCTCGAGCTGCTGGGCTCCATCTCTCCTGCCTCATGTGAGCTACCCCCACTCATTGCATCACATCTAAAATTAGATGAGATGCTGTATCCCGTGAAGCAAACGGCTCAGTGGCTCAGAGCTGCAATAGCAGACCAGGCACAGCTGTGTAGCTCCTCAGTTAAGAAGATGTTTTCAGACAGATCACTGAAGAAAACTTAATGATGATCAGAAGTGTTACACAGGTAAAGCAGCCTTCAAATCCAGGAGCTCCAGTTCAGCCAAAGGTCAGAAAAATGGGGGCTAGTTCCATTTCTTTTGGTATGTCTTTAGCTCTGTATTTTCTCAACAGTATGTGGGGACAGCTGTCAATAGCTTCTCTAGAGACATCTACTTGGGCCAAATTCTTCCCTGAGGTAGTTGCACTGCTTTCATTGTAATCATACCAGTGATGAATGTGGCTCTTCTTCACTTAGGAACAGCAAAAGCGCTTATGAGATTAAACATCCTTTCAGTGTTTTCCTTCTATTAAAGCAAGTTTTAGTACTTAGAAAATGCTGTGGGCTTAAGAAATGACTGTATTCTTCATCCTGCTCTGAAGCTTTCCTTCTCCTTCCCAGACTCAGCCCATAGCATCCATGCAATTTATTTTAGAAGTCTGTATTCCCCATGCACTGCTATTAGTTAAACATCTGGTGCACTTAAAATTCGTATTTCAAAACCACGTATTTCATCTGGGGGGAGAGGGGTTAAAATGTGAAACTAGAGAAAAACAAACTAGGGAAAGGTTAAATTCTAGCAAACTTCAAGCAGCTAAGAAGTACTAGAGCTGTCAAATCATGCATTTTGGATTTGAGCTGAATCAAATCACAGAAGTGGTTTTTCAGTGCTTCGTCTGAAAGCAATTTAGCTTTTCTCTGTTAGCAGATTATGCTGTTTTCAACAGTTGTTGGAGAGATGACTGATGAAAAGCATTTTCATTGTGGGTGTGCTTCCAAGTATAGACAGAGCTGTGGCACTCAAACCCCGGTTTTCTTACCCTGATCTCTTCTGAAGCTGAGGGTAAATGGTCTGTCACGCTCTGTGTAGCACCATCCCCTCAGACCCAGCTTCAGCAGTGGTCTTAGGACCCCAGACTTCAGGGTATGGGATGGCTTTGTGTTTTTTCAGGGTGCATCCTTAAATTATGAAGGGATTGGAGAGGAGGGAAAAAAATGAGAAACAAAACACTCTGAGCAGGAATCAGCAGAAGATGGGGGCTGTATCCTGGCAGTTGGTGCTGAGCAAGGACTTCGGGCTTAGGCATCCTCAACCTGGATCACACTGGAGAATCAGCCCATGGCTCCATGAACAGAGGATAACTGCAATGTAAGCACTGGCAGTGCAATCCACTCCCCATGTTCAACTGAGTTTGGAGGCTGGTCTGTGATAGTTTTAACTCAGGTGCAAATCAAACCCTGCCCCTGGTTCTGTCATAGTGTAAGTACTGCAAGGTAGCACTCAGTAGCAGCAATGACACTTGGAGAATCTGTAAATTATGAATGACAGAATAGGCCAATTGACAGTAAAAGGCAAATATAAGTTTGGAGTAATGACATTTCTTACGTGACCTGTCCCACATTCCTCTGGAGTCAATGGAAAAGAGGCAACAGTGAAATCAAAGCATGTCAAAAACTTGCAGTCATACAGATGGTCGAATCCAGTTACTGTTGCCTACCATTTTAGTAAAATATATACTCCAAAGTTACTTCAGATTTCACCAGCCTAGACGGTCTTAAAATAATGCAGGAATTCACAAATAAATTACACTTTTCTGCAGGCAGCAGAATTTTTCCACTAGAGCAAAGGTATTTGGAGCCCCAGTTATGTGTTTACTATCAAACATGTATTTTTGGGCCTTCTTCCACCAGAACTGCACTAAGCCTCCATCCCCAAACCCATCAGCTATATTTATCCGTGGACCATGTTTTCTACTGCAGTATCAGTGACCTTGCCTGTAATTATTCTTCATAGGGGAAGCTTAGCTGAGTCCTCCAAGTACTGCAGTAACTCTGAACAAAAATAACCCAAAAGTCCACAACAGGAAACGTTAACAATGGCAGGATTACTGGCCACAATGTCACTGTAAAATAAACGAGCAACTGAGAGGGAGTTCAGGGAAAATTAAGTAACGGGAGGGACTGACTTATGAGCAAAGATTAAATGAGCTAAGCAATGATGAAAGGGTGAACAGAACAACTGCCTGCAAATGTTTGAAAGAAGAAACCATCCAGGACAGGGATGGATTCTCTAAGCTGCTGCCAGGAGTTAAGAGTAATGGAAAGAAACCAATAAACTGAACACAGCAGTCACCATAACTATTTCTTCAGCTCAGAAAAAGAAACCCAGTGCTTTGGTCCATGTGGAAACCTTGCTCATTTGTCCTGTTTTATTCCTTGGCCATATCACACAAAGCATGGGGCGAACACTTAAAATTATCTAATGGTGCAATATTGCTGAAATGTTTTAGGCTGGCAGCTCTGAAGGACTGTGAGGGAGCTGTGCTGACAACCTCTTCCAGCTCCTGTCAGACTCAGAGCCTCATTTCTTGAGGTGCCTCAGCTAGCCTTGAGGTTTCAGCTGCGAAAAGCAGCTCTGCACAGCAAAGCACTTAAGCAAACACTTCAGGCGAACGATGAACCGAACTCCCACAGCTATAAATCACATCCGTGATTCCCAAATGAGGAACCTGAGTCTGCCCTCAGCAGTCCCTGAAGCAGACAGTCACAACGTACACCAAGTCAGAATTACCCACAGTTATCCCTGGCAGACCTTTGGTTCACATCCCAATGTAGTTAATATTCTTGCAGCAAAACAGCTGTGAGGCATCATGTTGTGTTTGTTTTCATTAACTCCTCCCCAGTGGGCTTATATATTTGTATTTCCTTGTTTACATACTTGTACTGTCCCTAGGGGATGCACACACTACCCCTAAGGTTAGGGGCAAGTTACTGGAGGGCAAGTACCTCCCTCTGATGCAGAATTTGCCCTGTCTCTTCGTTCTGCCAGAGATGTAAATCTTTCTGGAAATGTTAGACAAAAGTCCCTTTAAACATGTGGTTTCTTTCAACAGCAGCTTTCAGACTTCGCTTTTTGAATTGGTGGGCCAGAAGTTTGTGTTTCCAATTGTCACTCTCTGAGACACTTTTCCATTGTTAATGGAGTCCCAGGCGCTTTACAGCCTGGTCTCTTTATAGTCGTTCCACGCCCCTGCGTGTTGAGGTCCAGATCTTTCCATCACAATTTCTGCTGTCATCCTCCCGACGCGGCGCGAAGCCTCCCGCCCGCGCGGGGACGGCGACTGCGGCTCCCCCCGCCCGCCGCTGCTTCCCACGGCACCGACCGCGCTCCGTGCGGGCCATGGAGCAGCCCCAGCCCGGCTCGTCCGTGCCGCGGCCGCT
>VXAZ01006599.1:763658-806119 GCA_013399875.1 Gymnorhina tibicen
CCTGCCCGCCGCGCCGAGCACCGCGCCGCACCGCACCGCGGGATGTTCGCGGTCCCGCCCGGCCGCTGCCCGTGACCCCGAGCCGCACGCCGGACGCGCACGAGGTAAGCGCTGTCACGCCCGGCTGCCTGTCCCGGAGCGCTCCGCTGCCCGCGCCGGGGACGGGGCATCGCCGCGGGGAGGGGCCCCGGGGGGCCGCACGGGGACGGAGCCGCCTCTCAGAGCCCGGAGCTGCGCCCCCGCGGGGAGAAGAGACCGGGCCCGGCCCGAGGCCGCCGGGGCCCCGCTTTGCTCGCCGGCGGCATCGGCAGTGCCGCCTCCGACCCCGGGCAGTGCCGGACAAGCCAAACTTTATCTGGGGTCGCCGCCGTCTCCTCTCCCGCGGAGGGGCGCCGGAAAGCGGCCGCGGCAGCCCCCCACGCCCTATCCATCCCACCGCATCCCTTACCGGGCGGGGCAGCCCCGGGGGTGCCCGGCACGGCGGTGGCCAGGAGCCGAGCGGGGCTTCTCGGTAGCGGGGCCGCCGAGGGGGCAGTGGTGGGAAACAGTCGCCGTGGAGACGAGCGGCTTGGGAAAGCCCGTGGCCGTATTTTCCCCGAAAACAAGCCCCAGACCAGCCCGCATTACAGGGAGGATGCGAGCAGGGGAGGCGGCGGTCCAGCCGCGCTCCCACCGCGCCCGCCGGTCCCTCCGCCGTCCTTGCGCGGGGGCTGCGCAGCCTTTCCAAGCCTCGGAGGCTCCTGGCGGGTCTCTGCCCCTGGGCCGGGAGGGGAGCGCAGCCCCGGCGGCACTGCGAGGCTCCGGCGTCCATAGCTCGGGTTTTGAAGAGATTAAAAAAAAATCCCGTTTTTAAATCGGTTTAAAACCAGCTCTGCCTTGTCGCAGAGTGACGAGCAGTTTTGTCCATTATTCATCAAGTGCAGTTTCTCCAGTTCACTACAAAGAGTTGACCAAGCAAAATGAGAGGCTTATGAAAGACCACTGAATGTATCCTACCTGAATTTCATGAGGGTGAAAGTGTTTAAAAGTAAGGAATTTAATTGCTCAGGTAAGTATGTTAGTTATGGTTTGGCTTTTTAATTTTTTTTTCTTTTTTTTACTTTTGGAATTAGTACTTCCTGTGATGAGACCCTCAGTATTATTTAGCACCACTGTTTGAAGACAACCGTGTACATGTTTGCTCCCACAAAGCACTGTAGGTTTGAATGATGCTGTAAAAGATTGGACAGTCAGAAAAGTGCCTTGCAAGACAGTGGAGAAAAACATGACAACATTGGAAATAAATAATAATTTAAAAATATCCCTTCCCAATTCAACTAAGTATGCATCTTGCCTTCTCCCCACCCCTTCCTGCCCTCGGGTGTATTAGCTTTTAGTTTTCTTTTTGGTATGATGAAAGCAGTCAGGAGGGTAGCACTCCCCTGGGCTCACTCTTCTCCTGGAAAAACCTGTTTGCTCCCGTGGTGCAGATCAGCATGGAGAGCTGGGCTGAGCACAGTTCTGAGATGATCCCTAATTTTAACCTGGCCTTGCATTCCTGCTGTCTCACAAGTGCCCGTGTCCCTGGGCTGCCAGCAAGGCACAGCAGTCTGGTGCTGAGCACCTGTGGTTTCTGAATCATTTCCTTTTCCAGTTACTTTCTGAGTTTGCTAAATTTGTGGCAGCAATGCTGCTGTTTTCCTCCACTGTGAATACTGACAGGCCCTGCTAGAGGTTTTACCAGAATATAACTTTCTGTGTGTTTTATTTGTTATTATTTACTCTTGTAAGCAGTTTTAGAAATAAGCTTTCTGATGGAAAGGCTAAAAATCTAGTTGCTTTTTACACCCAGTATTGGAAAAGGCTAGTGCTGGTTTTCAGTGAAAAATGAAATCAGAAACTGCTAAATTCTCCTTACAAGTGCTCACTCAGTGCTTTTTGTGCTATCTTGCAATCAGTTCAAGTTGATTTCCTGAGGCAGCCTCATCCCACCTCGGTATCTGGCTTTTGAGGCCCACAGTAAGGAGCTCTGACCAGGAGGGGGGCGGCATCCGGGCTGGGCAGGCCGGAGCATTGAACAATACTCAGGTGGCCTCAGCGCCAGAGGGACAACACAGTGAGACCCAAAATAATGAACTGGGTCAGAGTGCTGGGAGGAGCAGTTCCCCTGATTGTGCATTGACCTCAGTTGCAACTGGTTGAAGTGGGCCCTATTCACCTCCAGAAAGGCACTTCCCAACCCAAGGTTTTTTGAGTGCTGCGGGAAGTAAAAAAAAAAAATGATATTACCATCCACACAATTCACAATAACAGGAGCTAGAGTTTAATTTTACAGTTTTTTCCTCTTTGAGAAAACGTAGTGGAAAGATGCTGTCCTCATTGTCAGAGTTGTGAAGGGCAGGGGAGGGGCTATACAGTAAAGAAAACACTGAAAATGAAACAATTGACCTCAGGAAAAAAAGGAAAAGAAACCTTCTAAATACTTTAAAACCTTACTTAATAAAGCAAAGAAGCCATTCTCCTTCCAAAATTATTTGTCAGAAGAATGTTAACAAGTGTTGGATTTCACATGCTCAACATAATGGAAACTTTACTCTCTTCTTCATCCTTGAGCTGTTTACCCTGGGATTTTGTGCAACAAAACTCTTGCAAACTCAAGCTATAGTGCAGTGAGTTGGGTTTGTGTTTCTAGGATCTTTTCGGGCTAGGAGGATACTAGGTTTGATTCAGCCTCTTGGCCAGGTGTGAGTATGTAATTTGTTCCACTGCCTTCATTCATAACGCAAGGCAGGCACTGCTGCCTTCCCATCCCCAGGCAGGCAGAGTGTGTAAGAGCTGTCTTTCAACCTGACAGACTCTAGATGAGCTTTCTTTCACTGTATTCATTTTACGTTTTAGTGCCTGGCACATGCAGCTAATCAGACACAGCATAAACTTTACAACTGTATGATCCAGAGAGTCATAGGTTTGGACCAGGATGAGGGTTTATTTGGAATTTTTCCAGTGCAGAGTTTCTGTGCACTGTCTCCTTTTCCCTGGAAGGACTGATTTACAATCTAGTGTTAGATCTGGTCAGATTTTTAAAAGGTAGTGTTTTGGCATGCATGTGCTTTGCACATTTCCCACGTGTTTGGGAGAATCCTATGCATGTTTTTCTTGGTTTTAAAGTAAAACAAAGGCCTCCCCTGAAGCGCAGGATGGCACCGTTCTCCACAGAAAGTTGCTAATGCTGCTGTTATGACGAGCATATAAAATTCCACTGAATTTGAACCAGAACACGTAAAAAAATTGGTCCTGTACCATAGTATTAAAAATCCATTTCTCTCTCTGTCAAAGTAAACTTCGGCTTTTCCATTGAGTTCCAGGTGAGCAGAATCCAGCCTTTTATACCAACTTCTAATCCTGGGTTAACCTACCATCTGCTGAAAATGGAGATGCTAGCTCACATCTCCCTTCAGTGGCAACAGTACATAGTGATTTTTTATTGATGAGAATCCTAAATTCAACAAGCCAGCAGTAAGACTGCCAACATGCTGAGAACATTTCCAATTTTATTTACTTATCACTGAAAGGAAGGTGGGAGTTCGGACTAATTGCTTGCTCTGGAGCATATAGTGAAGCAGAGCACAGGTCAAGCCCTGCCCTGAGCGTGCAGCAGTGTAAGATCTCATACATGTGTGATTTTACAGCAGAATGCAACAGCTCAGAAGTGCAGGTTGCTGTCAGAGGGTTTGGTGCTCTGAGCAAGGACCATTATAGATCTCATTTTCCAGTTGATGTGAATGTTTGATGAGCTGTCTGAGGGGTAGGTAGTTTTCACTAGTGTTCACAGACTGTATTCTCAGAAAAGGCCCTTGTTAAGTGCAGTGTGACTAAAAAGAGTATTTGCTCTTTGCAGTCATTTAACCATGATGATATAATTTCAAAGACCTGCACACCTGCTATAGTGTTTCCAGAATCCCCCCCAGCAACTGCTTTGATCTCACAGTTTAGGCTTGATGGAAACAGCCTTTTTTTTCTGTTTTAT
The DNA here is from genome assembly GCA_013399875.1 of Gymnorhina tibicen. Taxonomy (NCBI): domain Eukaryota; kingdom Metazoa; phylum Chordata; class Aves; order Passeriformes; family Artamidae; genus Gymnorhina; species Gymnorhina tibicen. The sequence continues at coordinate 767,665 of VXAZ01006599.1, forward strand.
GCAGCAACAGACTTTATGGTGGAACGAGGTGTGAGCTAATCCCTCTTTTGTGGTGTATGGATGGACACTGTCCTGAAAAGGTCCAATAGAGAAGGTAGTTCTGGTTTTCCAGTTCATGATCTTTAAAAGTCATCTTAAGTGAATACCAATTCTGATTCTGTAGTTATTAGTGTATATCTTTGAATGTGTGTAGATGACATGCAATTTACGTGCTTGAATTTATCTATGTTAGTCTTTCTTAGTCTTTCAGGAGTATGGATGAGACCATGAGTTTATTTTTATTGTCAGGGATTTTTGTAACAAAGGATGGTTTGGGGGAAGAAAATCTACCAGCTGCTTCAGGCTGAGAATACCTGTATGTTTATCCAGGTGTTTTGGGATCCATGTTTTATGAGACTATCATGAAGTTTTAGAAAGCTCTTTTGTGTTGCATGCAAGTGGGAGCAAAAAAGAGTCTTTGTATGAAAAAGTCTCACAAATCACGAAAATGGGCATTTCTTTAATGTTTTTGGCTCAGTCACTGCATAAAATGTTTTTAACTAACTTGTCAGATGGTTGAGCTGCTTAAGACTCAGAATGGACCTTTTGTGCTTCCTGTCCCAATTAGGAATTAATTTTTAATTATATCAGCTGAACATTTTTTAATACGAGCATGTATTAGCTTGTATTAGCCTCGGGCGCCTATTTCTTTGATGATGAATGGCACTGATTTGTGTAATATTATCTGTTCTGTGACATTCTAGAGCACTGTTTCTCTCTTCATTATCTGAGTGTGTTAAATAGTGTTTGTGGAAAACCTGGTATAACTTTGATTAAAACTTGATGTGATTTTATTTTCTCAATCATTTATATATATTTCAGGAATACTAAAATATCACTTACTGGGTAGTTTCTTGCTCATGCTTTGGTTTGCTTTTAAAGGCTTTCACTCACTTTAAAACCATTCTGCAGCTCTGGAAAGAGGGCAGGCATCTTGAGTGATAGCCCTGATAAACAAAGAATGTTACTCCCAGAGCTGAAAAATGGTAAGTATTGCCTTTGAAGTAGTCTTTGACATGGAAATGTGTGGAGTGTACTTTTCTTTAGATTTGGAGAAATAGCTCAGCAAAGCCAAGTCTCCACATAGGCCCATGTGCTTGGTATGAAAAGAACTCCTATTGATTTCACTGAGACTTCATCTGGCAGAATCTTGCTCTGAACATTTTTTTGTCTTTAGTCCAACCAAGTTGAAGTCAAAGAGCTGCTGACAATAGGAGGTCTTTTTGGTGTGTAATACATGAAAAAGTGCTGTGACTCAGTTGGAACGAACAACAAGGTTATTGTCTGGGATTCATTGCCAAAGCAGCATTTACTGTATATGTAGGTGGAAATTGCAACATATATTTTGAAATGCAGTTTATTAAAGTTGCTTCCTCTTTATATCCTTTACGTCTCCACTTTATGACCCTTATGTCTCCTCCAAGTTCTGGGTTCAGGTCTTTGAGCTTCCACTGCCACAGCAGAGGGTACCAAGAGCAGAGGAGGGGGATTTGCTGCTGCCTCTGAACGCACCACGCTCCCTCCTGGCTGTTAGGCAGAGGGGCAGCTGAAACCCAGTGTACACTGGATGCTTGCAGTGTGGACCTTAGTAACTTGGAGGGAAAAGAGTGGACTAGGTATTCAGCATGTTTCTGGAAGTTCCACCCTTTCCAGTTTTCTCCGGCATGAAATCCCCCGTTGGCGTCTTGCCCACGGCTGTGATCCTGTGGAGCTGGGGCTCTGGGGAAGCTCGGCTGTGGCAGCTGACGTAACAGAACACAGCTTTCCAGTTGTTGGGTGGGACCTTGCTGGAGTTCAGGTGGCACAATCTAGCTGTCACAGTCAGTGCACCTGGAAACCACTTCCCTGCTCTGAACAGCTGTCTCACAGGACAGCCTGGTGGTGGCCAGCCTGCTTTCATCACCATTGGCACACGTGCAGCCCTTGAGAAAACTGCATGAGTTGCACACGTTTTGTAGAACCACCAAACTGTGGTGCTGGTATAATGTCTTCTGTGAGCTAATTGTATTTGGTCTGTTGCCCAAATTGTAAACTAATACGAACTGTGACGCTTAATTTTGGTAATGTGTAGTATGAAATCAAATTCACTTCAGTGGCTTTTCAGGGAAGTTTTGACATGCTATCAGTTTAGATTCAGGCATTGCAGAAAACTGGAGAAAGACAATGTTATGATTTTGTAGTACCATTCATTCATATTTCCCACCAAAGGTACTAAAAAAAGTAGATACCTTTTTGTTTTGCAGCTGGAGAAGTGTTGGCATGGTGGGTTGATGTGGCATGCACAGGCTGTCCATGGCCATGTCCTGCTGGGGACTCCTGACGCAGGCTCTGTTGTTCCTCCAGGTCACATTTCCTCACCAGCTTCAGCCACAAGGACATGAATTTGTTTGAAAACACAGTAAACACATGGACTGTTAAAAATAACTGTTTGGATGCAAATAGTTTGTTTTTAATGTCTTTCCAGTTCCTTTACATGGGATTTATGTTTAAGAAACAGCATCATTTGTTTGTACTTCTTACTTCAGAATGATGGTATTTCTTCCCATGAAAATCTCTGTTGCAGTCAATGGAACAAAAAGGGAGCCATCATGTTTCAAACATAGGCAACACAAGCCAGCGTTCAAAGTAGGTTTTCCAGCCAAAAAATTTATGCCTTTTTAAAAATTATTTTTTATTTCAATTTTTTAAATTGAATTTTATATTACAGGAAACACCAATGGCAATAAAGCCTAGCAACCTCCTGAAAGGCTACAAATACAAGCAGAAGTCAGTAGCAGAGGTTTTATCGTATGTTATATGGGGACTGACCAAGCACCTACGCTTACCAAAATGCTGGACATTTTGGTCAGTGCAAGCACGTAGCAAAATAATTCCCAAAATGTCAGTGTAGTTCAGACATTATTTCACTGCATATACAATGTGTGTGAGAATACACAGATAAGAACGGAACATAAACCTCTTGGGAATTAGGAGTTACTAATTCCAGCCCTTATCATCATATTTCTCCCTTAGTCTAATCTCAGTTTCCCAGGCTTGGTGTCTTGTCCCTGCATCTACTTTTAGTCCTCTCCTGGTTAGGTGATGAAGTGAAGCAGGTCCTTTATCTGTCATTTGTGATGCCAGCATGGTCAGTGCCAGGAGCTGTGAGGGGTTTCTGCACACAGGCTGAAGATGAAGTGTTCATCTGCTAAGATTAAAGGACACAAACCCAGAGTTTCCAAAGGTTTCTAAATTAGCCAGCTGTAGGCAGCTGTTCATACTGCAGTAAAATCTGTGTTCCCAATACACAGGTCAAATTTTGGGGCAGGGATGATCTGAAACGTTTTAAATAAAAAGACCACAACTTTTGTAGGGTTCACATCCAATTTGTTTTCCTAAGCTTGTTTCTAGAATGGTTTGAACAATTGCTGGCTAGATCTTCGTTCAAATTTTGTTTTAAATTACACAGGTTTTTTCTTACAGTAGTTTTGGGGACCCAGTCCCACCTAAAAATACAAATTTGACAAAGTTATAATGAACAAAATATATTACTGATGATAGCACGAAGCCATTTTTCATGCCAGGCTGTGTCTGTCAGCTCTGGCTAGAGGAGACTGTTGCCCTAAGCCCTGGGGCTCTGCACAGACCAGTGATTTTGTTTAAATAGCCTCTGAGAACACATCACCATCAACCTGACTGCAAAACTCCCTTACTCGTGCTTATTTAACTGTCTCAGTATTTAACTGTGTTCAGTTCCAAAGCAGGTAAAAATAGGAATGTAAAATTCCTGCTTTTCAGTGCAGCCTCAGGCCCTGTGCTGAAAAGCACTCCAGCTTAATTTCACCTCCTGGCCCATGGTGGCTGAGGCCAAACAGCACAAAACACTTGAAAAGTGATTTTATGGTATTTGTGCAGAGTAACAAGTGTTTACAACGAAGGACTCTGGGGTTTGGGGTGTGCAATGCCTTGTCCTGTGTAAAAACCCACTGGTGTGCAGCCCCTGCACACGTGGCCCACAGACCTTGGGCTCTGCTGAGTCCCTGCTGCCAGGTCACAAGTTTGTTTTGTGTTAAATACGAGCTGTGCTCTGTTGCTTTAATGAAGATGAATATGCAATATATCATGTATGGGAACCAACCCAGAGACCTTCTTGCAGCACTATTCCCAAAAAGCATTTTGTAATTTATCCTAACATGCAGTATGTTTAAAACAGCCAGGAGAGCAGGATTGGCCTAGCATTTTCTCCTTTCAGTAGATCTCTGATGTGAAAGACCAAGCAGCGCCAGTCTGAATTGGCTCTTGAGGACATCTCAGACCCTTCTGTTATACTCAGCTGAGCTGCAGTTGTGGTCCTGCAGCCTCTAGCCCAAGGCTCCTCATGCCAAGAAGAGAGCTCCTTCCCTAGTGGGGATCAGGGCTGTTCCCCTATCACCTGAGGATTGATTGAACTCTGTGCCACTCTTGAGAGGTGGTGTTGCTGATCCTACATCTGAGGAGGATTGATGGAATGTCAAGGAAATGAGGTTAAATGTCAGCTGGCTAATCATTTAAACATCTTTTCTAGTCAGCTTAAGAAATCTCACCAACTTTTTGTGCTTCCCAGCTGAAAATATCACTACTTCTTTCTCCTCCAGCTATGTTTCCTCTTTTTCCCTCTGCTGTGTAATCCATACCCTGCCCTTGCCAAACCAGTACCTTCTAGATGTTAGTTGCCTGTCTGACATCCAGGGGCCCCGATTCTGGTACGCAGCTTTGGTCGTTTCCGCAAAAGAAGCAATGGATGACTACTATTGCTTCAACACGTGACATGATTGAGTAATCACTACTGGAAGGACAAAATAGCAAAGGGCTTGACTTCTGGTGAGTAACACCTGTAGCATGGCAAACACAGCTCTGGCAAGTCCTGGTCTCCTGCCTGAGCACATGAAGCAGCATGAAGTGACTCCACTTCTCTGTCACATGAGGGTCAGCAAGGCATGGAGACAGGCTCTTGGGCTTTGCTGGGCAGGGGGCCCATAGGCAGGGCATAGGCTGGCTGCTGTGCAGGGGTGACACCGTGCAGTGCCTATGGAAGGGTGCACAGCAGCTGGCAGCTCTCCTGACAGCACGGCGCAGGCAGCCTGGAGGCCGGCTTGTCATGGTGGGGAGCGGTGGCAGGAGCTGCTGGGACTCTGCCTCAGTGAGGAACACACGCTGTCAGACCTGCCCGGCTGAGATAAAGGCAGAGCCTCCCAGTTATTCCCTTCGTTTTGCTCACTGTGCTGCTTTTAATTGCCGTGTCTCTACAAGCTGTGCCTTGAAAGCTGAGGTGGGGCAGTGGGAGCGGCGAGTGCTGTTCACTGGTGGCGGAGCACTCCCCAGCAGCATGACCCTTTAATTCTCCCGAGGGCTGCTGCCAGTCGGCGCGGTTAACGCTCCATAAAATGAATGAAGTGACTCTATGAGAATACGCTTAAAAATAGCAACAGTCACCTAGCAGGAGCTGGAGCCTGGGGCCTGGAAGGTGCTACAGGCCAAAAGCAGCTTTGTTCGGGGTTGTACTAGAGGGGCAGTCCTCTGAGCATTAATGTTTTTGGTTTGTGAAGTGTGTCTCAAGACGCAAGATGAATACAGCTTAATGAGGGGGCGTGTCAACCTCCATGTCCCCATGTGTTTGCCCATCTGGCATGGTGTGTCCTGTCTCTGACTGGGGTCCCTTGTGTGCTGCTGCACTGCAGGGCACAGCACCTCAATGGACACGAAGCCGCGGTGAGCACCTCACAGTGCCTACCTGTGAAGCACGAAGCCAAGGCCAGGCTTGTCCCCAGGGCTTTGTGCCGCGCCAGCGAGCAGGGCCCACTGGTCCCTTGGGCTACCGTGGCTGGTGGCGGTCGGGCTGTTGGCGCACAGGCCCACAGAGCCCCCGGGCTGCCCGCCCGCGCCGCCTGGAGCTCCCCGTGGGCAGGAAGGTGGTGAATTGATTTCCTGTGTATTCTGCAGCGGACATCGCGTGGATTGCCTGGTGCCTCGGTTTTCTCTTTGCCTGCACTGGCAAGAGCCATCATTACTTCCAAACTGTCCTCACTGCTTTCCTTTATTCCCTCTGATGAAAACCAACTGCTGAGAGGCTGGTTTGCTCCAGGGTGCGGCGTTTCACAATCAGCCTTTGATTCAATCTCTCGATTTATTAAGTCTAATTTGTTTCCAATACTTTTGTCTCTGACTTGGATCTGTTTAGTCTCCTTAGCTCTTTTAGGTGACATTGGTTTGTTGTGTCTCGCTCCTAATCTCCCATGCATTAGCTGGTTCCTGTAGTTGGGTTTTCTGATGGAGTAGGTATCACACTTGTACCTGGATTCAAGTATTTAATCTTATTATGACATATTCATTTTCACTCACCAAGTTTTCTGCATTTCTTAGAAATTTTAAAATAAGAATCCCTACTAATTTCTCTTCCCTCCAATGTTTTTTGGGTTTTTTCTTTTGTTTGTTTTGGGATTTTTTGTTCCTGTTTTTTTTTCCTGTTTGGTTTTTTTTATTATTATTATTTTTATTTAATCTGGCAAACCCATAGCTTTGTTCTGCAGCACTGTTTAACAGCCAGTACAATTGTTTTTTAATCCAAGTTCCTTTTTTTATTTCCTTCTGGTAGCTGAATACCAGATGATTTATCTCATGTACCATTTTCTTTTCTCTAGGATCTGAGGATTATTAAAAATGGAAGAGAAAAAAAAGAACAACTTCTGGTTTTAATTGAAAAGAATATCCAATATTTAGAACTCTAGTATTTACTAAAGTGGGTTAGAATAATATTTTACAATAAGTCAGATGCCACGTTTCAGCTACAATGTATTGTAACATTTTGAATGTGAGTGAACTGAATTTAGTAATGCAGTCTTAGTTTTCACCAGATGAAATGTTGAACTCCTTGTCTTTTATCTCCTTGTTACAAGGAGAGATAAGAAACTACAGTAAATGGTGTGCTGTCCCAGAGATGGTGTCCTACAGTAAATGGTGTGCTGTGACTTGGACTGCAGTGTGACTTTTTAGCATCCCTTGATTTGTTCAAATTGATGATTGACTGAATCATTTTATTTTGTGCAGACCTGGTTTGTGTGTGATTATAAATGAGTCTGGCAGTGGTGCAGCTTTGGGTGTAGCAGTGGGGAAGAGCTGAACTCTGGACATGGCCAGGAGGGATTTTTCAGGATTGTGTTGAGCCAGGTAGACCTGCTGTGTCTTTTCTGAGGTCTGAGTTGCTGCTAATAGATGTCCTTTCCATCCCTGGAGAAGCCAGATTGGAAAAAAAGCTAGAGGGAAGTGGGAGACAAATGAAAAGTGACTTGGTGTCATTTTGCTCTGCATGCAGATGTCAGCAGTGCTGGTAAGCCTAGGCTGCCCTGCACTTCTTTCCAGCATTTTCCTTGATTCTTAGTACAGCAAGGGGAGAGGCAAAAGGGTTCCTCCAGTGAGTGTTGGAAAATGGTTTTCCTACTTCTTCACATTCAATTGCCATGCAAAGTTTCTCGTGAATGTCTTTTTCCCCCAAAGCTAAAAAATATCGTCTGCCAGTAGACATTGTTGGGTTTTTTTACTGTTATTTTATGTGCGGTACTATTGCTGTCATTCAGTAATGTTTGTTTTCTTTTTATAACAATGTAGGAAAACGTTAGTGGCAGACAGGCTTTGATGTCTGGCGTTGGACTGCAAACCTTCCACTCCCAGAGATGGGTTTTCTAGGATGGCTCAGAGAGGCTTTCTGTGTGCAGCTCTCCCTCGGCTTGGCCCATTAATCAGGGAAACAGTATGTGCACTCTACTAATGAGGAGTCATGCTATGCAAACAACAGCCTCTGAAGGGAACAAGGGATCAGGGCAGCAAGTGTTTGTGGTATCAGAACCTATCTGCCTTCATCTAAATTCCCCATGTATCACTTAGGAGAAATAAAGCAAATATAGAATGCAACAAAGACCCCTAAAAATACATAATGAAACCTGTAAAAAACAACAGCCAAATGATTTTTTGGTCTGAAAGCTGTCCCTGCACAGTAATTTGCAAGATAGTTTCCAGTCCCATCTGCTGTCACACACTGCCCCTGATTCAGTGTTGCCGCCTTTCATAACGCTGTGGCTCAGATCCACAGTTGGTTGGGTGTCTAACCAGTGACTCCTGGGTCTCCACACGTTTCTGTGCATGTGAGCACTTGCATGTTGTCAAGAATCTCCACTGCAGGAAACATAATTCTGTCTTCACCTGACACTCAAATCGTTTATACTTTTGAAAAAACCCTATACAAATAGGATCTCTAGAGGCTGTGCCATCAGAATATGAAAAAGCACTCCTGAGCCATTATTGCAGGGTTGGGAAGAAAATGTCATGATTTTAAAGCAATCTGTTGATAGGTATTCTTGGGTGTACTGATGGCATTCCAGTCAGCCAGCTCGCCTCAAAACGTGAGCCAACAGTAGTATATGTGTTAAAAAACTTTGAGCAGGACTGTTGCATGGCAACTGCTTAGCTAACATTATTATTAGTGGATTCCTTTGAGAATTTTCTAAGTTTTTCAATGCTTGATAGAAAAAAAAAAATGAAAGCTTACCAGCAGCTACTCAGTCACCTGCATTTTATATGGAAATGGAAAAGAGAAGGGTAATTTCTTACCAATGGCAGTGGAAATGCATATGGGAATGGAAGAGAGATTGAGCATGATGTTCTTCAGCTCAGGTGCCGCTGGGAGCTGCCAGCAGAGATTTAGCTGCAGGAGTGCTGGGCATGTACTTAAAGCTACATGAGGCACTTCTAATTTATGAGACCCACTTTTTCCACCAGTATTTATAAAAGAAGAGTGAAAGGCAACAAAGGTTTGTCCCAGCAGCTACCCCAGCTTTTCTCTGCTGTAGAGGTGTATCTTCCCTGATATGTCTGCTGACATTTGCAAGACAAGCACACAAAAAGCAGAATTGTGGTTCCTGGCTGCCTGTCATTTGATAACAAATGCTGCATTCCTCCGCCAGCACTGCAGCAATTCGGGCCTGTTGGCACGGGTGCTGCCAAGCCTCTGACCTGGCTGTGTGAAGTCAGGCTTGCGTTGCCATCATTTGCGCTGATGGTCTATTCATCTGGAGGTGCTATGGGGAGACAGCCTGCCTTCCTCTTGGGGATTGCCAGTTGTGCAAGAGGTGTGTGGCATTGTAGCCTGCATCCTGGGGACAGACTTTAGAAGGACAGGAGGCTGAGAGAGAGTGTCTCCTGTCTGGCCAAGTAGTGCTTAAAGCAACGTGGAAGGGTTGCAAGAGGAGAGGGGGACAAGGAACAAGAGTTTTTATGCTACTCAGCTGCAAAGCCCCAGCTGTTGGGGAAGATGAAACAGGAAAGACTTATAAATATGATTGCCTGGCAAAAGATGCTGAGTATATGGAAACTATGAACCAGATAGAAATGAAAGCATACTTTGAGATACCAGGCCTTGGTTACTGAACAACTGGAAAACAATGGTATGGCCACTGAAGGTAATCCCCTCTTGATTGAAAGATACCCTCTGCTTGAAAACAGGTCCAAGGGTCAGAGCAGACCCTGCTAGCTTGGCAGAAGGGGTCCAAAGAGTAGTTTTAGAGTTTAAAATGTAGCAAAGTATGGTAATGCAATGATTCTTATAGGCTGTAGGTAAATGCTATAGGATTTGTATCTCGTACTAGGTTGGTTGATGAAAATTAGAATATTCAACACAGAAGATGATTTATTGTATTGTAAAGGACTTCTTCTTCTCTTCTTTACTTCCTCACTTCTTCACTTCTGTTCCTCTTCTTCACTGTACTTTCCACTCTCTACTTTAGCTAGTTCTCCCTCTCTCTCTTGCTTCTCTTACTCTCCATTGCTCTTCTGGCCTGCTCCGAGCTGCGGCTGGCAGCTCTAAGCAGGCCCCCTGTACCCACGCCCTTCGTAATAAACCTCATGCTCTAAGACCTGACTTCAGAGATCTCTCGTCTCCATCAGTCCCGACCGTCCAACCGCACCAGAACATCATACAGACTACTCATACAGACTGATTCTCACAGATTGATTCGAACACCCAGCCTAGCTACTAGCACAAGTTCATTTACAGACTTCACCTTAGGCCTTTGGGGACTACGGTACCTCCTGAGGATCAGCTGCCAGCAGTCCCTGAGAAGGTGCCAAAGGGAGCATTCTTCCATACAAGTATGGACAGTTAGTGGGGGTCAGTTATTAATCTTTAGGATGGCTGTACACCTGCAGTGAATTGCAGCCATTAGGGCTTCAATCATTCCCTTCCCTGTTCCCTGTTCCCTGGCTCTGAATGAACTGAATCTCCTAAGTTCCTGGGCAGCCTCTCAGAAAATGTGTGCTTATCACTAAGCCTGCACATGGATGGATGTCACCAAACCCACATTAATGGGTCCCAGTGTGCAGCTGAATCAGGATTATAGACTTCCAGTAATACTGTGATATGAAGTGATTGTGGTGAGCTTTTATGATGTCAGTTAATGGACAAATTTTGTTAATTGCCCTTGGGAGTATTTTTGTTACATTCCCATGTGAATTTATCTTTCCGCTGTAACTTACTAGGGAGTTTCAGTACTGGTTTGATCTCAGGGATGCAGTTACACAGTATGCTGTAGGCTTTAAAATCAGTTGCTTTGCCTGTACATGCTCATGTGTTAGCTGATTTTTCAGAGGACGTGATGATGTAAGCCTAGACATCTGAGGTAAAGATAAAGCCCGTGATCTGCCTGTAGTTTTGGTTACCTAAAGCACTTTAGGAACTTGCACTCAAAACATAGTAGATTTAAATTTGCAGTGAGTATGCACAAAAATATTCCAAAGCATTCCTGAAACCACTATGAATAAAATGGAAGTGAATGAAACATGATAGCTAAAAGGGTGTGTGAAGTTTGAATGCAGGACAAGCATTTCAGCCAGACCTTTGAGATCAAGGCTAATATGTATGAAGCTGAACATCCACATGTACAGAATGGGCTGATTTTCAGGGGTGCAGAAGGCCTCACTGACCCATCAGACATGGCTGGAGTCAACAGAGAGGGGGATTTGCCTGCCTGCATGGATGGGATCCCAGGCTCTCCCTTCCTCACAGGAGCTGCATAAGTGACAGCATGAGCATCCCTCTTCTGAGATGGGGCGTCAGTAGCTGGGAACTTTCATGCCACGTCCTGGGAGTTCCATTTACAGGGGAGGTTTTTTCACTTGCTCGCACAGTGTGAGGGGTCCGAGCTGCAGGAGACTGAGCTGGCCTTGCTCTTTTGCAGGACAATGATTCCTGTGACCGAGTTCCGGCAGTTCTCGGAGCAGCAGCCGGCGTTCCGGGTGCTGAAGCCCTGGTGGGATGTGTTCACGGACTATCTCTCGGTGGCCATGCTGATGATTGGAGTGTTTGGGTGCACGTTACAGGTAAATCAAAGGGACAGAGGTGTGGCGGGTGCTCTTGGGGCTGCTGAAAGAACACCACAAATGAGGAAGGGCCTTGGAAGGATGGTGTCCCATTTTGTTTTATCTCTTGGGCTCACCACGAACAAAGCAAAAATGTGCTGGTCCCAGGATTAAAGCTGTTTAAGTAGCAACATCAAATAACACAGACCCGACTTTTAGCAGCTCTGAATCAGCAGAGTTGCTCTAGAGTCAGTGGAGCTGTGCCAGCTAAGATAAGAGCTGTTGGTTTGGCTGGTGTCTGGATCGCTGTTTTCACCTCAATTTGGCGTAACAAAACAGATTATCAGCTGCAGTTCTTATTTGTTACCATTTTGCTGTTTGAAAGTTTAAAACATGTAATTTTGTAATTCCTGTTTTTCTTTATTTAGCAAATGTTAATATTATTTCTGTCATTATGCTTTAAAGGGATTTGAAATTATTGTGCTGATTTTATTAACACCACCCACAGCTAATATTATGTCTCTTCCATTCCAAAATATCTCTGAGGATGCTTACACATAAACTATTGACATTACTGTCAGTCACTGTTAGTTACATTTTGCTAAAGAGCCAAAAGCAGAAAAGAAATGAAAAATACTGTTTGGGATGACTCCACAAAAATATAAAGTTACAGTACTGGTTCAAACATGGATCTCACATTTCTTGGCATAACTTTGAAATGGAGTTAAAGGGACACATTGACAGAGCTCTTATTTCAGAGGAATTTGCTTACTTACATGGCCTAGGATTTAGATCTACCATGTCTCAAATTTCACATGAAATCAACTGTAGTTTTGCCTGTATTCTCCATTCTCAACTATTTTCAGTTGATACAACATTCATGTTTAAAAATCTCTTTATATAGAGCTGAATTTTGCATTAGTAGATAAGTGTTTGCTTAACCACACAAAGTAAATCATCTCTTATATCTGTTGTCTGTTTTAAATTTACCTGCTTGATTGGAGGAAGCACACTGGAAAATAATGTGTGGAAAGACTGAAATCATAGACAAATTCTTTTTATTTCAACTTATTGTGAGATACATAAATCCAGGATATAAGTAAGGGTATGTATCACAGTAGCATTTACAGACATAGATTAACTACAGAAGTTTTTGATGTGTCAGCAGCACTGATACTGTTCAAAACACGTGGTCTTATCTCAGCCTCTCCCTACACCAGGGTGGATCATCAAGGAACATCTGATTTTGGTAGCTCTTATTGCATACCTTATACCTTTAGTGTTTTCAACAACCATGATGTCAAAGAGTACATCTACACTACACACACGTTCTTAGTTTGGGCTAATCCCAGTTAGTCATTCAGGGCAAGTAAGAGAGCTCCTTGGTTTATCACATGGATTAGCATTTTAAATTCAGTCCTATGGGGAGCCTTGCATTGAACTCAGAACTGTCAGCCCAAGTTAAACCAAAGGTGATTGGTCCCTAAAAGCACTCTGACCTCTGTTTGTCAACATGGATGACCACCCCAAATTAAGAAAATTGCTTTTCTTTTTCTTATTATAGACAGACTCAAGAACCTGAGGTGTATATTCCATCCTACAGAAGTTCCCCATAGAGAGGGGCTTTTGATGAGGGCATGTAGTGATAGGACAAGGGGAAAGGGCTTTTAGCTGAAAAAGGGTAGGTTTAGATTAGATATAGGAAGAAATTCTTCACTGGGAGGATGTTGAGGCACTGAAACAGGTTGAAGTTGTGGATGCCCCATCCCTGGAAGTATCTGAGGCCAGGCTGGATGGGGCTCTGAGCAACCTGGTCTAGTGGAAGGTGTCCCTGCCCATGGCAAGGTGTTGGAAGTAGATGATCTTTAAGGTCCCTTCCAACCCAAATCATTCTATGATTCTATGAGGACTCTATGTATATGTGTGAGAAACTAAATAAAATTTATATCCATGCACACACAAATGCCATCAAAGAACTGTCCTTATCTGTCTTAATAAAGACTGAAGATTAATAATGTCCCAGCACAGATATGCTCACATTAGCCCTTTGTCAGCCATTTCTGGTGTGATAAGACATCGCAGTGTGAGAGTACAGCCACATGAATGCAGTTGTGCTGCTTTCAAGCCTAAGCTATCTCTGAACATCATGCAGCCAGGGTGAATACACCTGGCAGTAACAGTCTGTCTCTGGGGAGAGCAGTGCAGAAGATCCCTGGTCTTTTCTGGAAGCATTCCCTAGATTCCTCCTTTTTCTGGATTGTCTCAGTGCCCTCTTATTCAAATTATGGAAAGCTAACCATAGATAGAAAGGGGTGGCCTAGTTCTTGGCATATAGAACAAGTGTCTTGTTGAGAATAATAATAGCACAGCCTGTGGGGCCAAGTAGCAGGCTGTGGGGAGGAATTCCTGGCAGCTGGAGGAACTCCAAGGACAGTTACCCATCGGTGCTGCCACCATTGTGTGTACATCAGTTGAAAAGATAATCTTTTTGTGTGTTCCAGGTCATGCAAGACAAGATAATATGCCTTCCAAAGCGCGTCCAGCCTTGCCAGAACCAATCTAATAGTTCAAATGTGTTTAACACAATCCCAGATACCACCCCCCTTCCACCACCGAAGCCATCCACCCCTCCAGCTACAGTTGAAATGAAAGGACTCAAGACTGATTTGGACCTTCAGCAATACAGCTTTATAAATCAGGTATGCTATGAACGGGCCCTGCACTGGTATGCCAAGTACTTCCCTTACCTTGTCCTTATACACACGCTGGTCTTCATGCTGTGTAGTAACTTTTGGTTCAAATTCCCTGGATCAAGCTCCAAAATTGAACACTTCATTTCAATACTTGGCAAATGTTTTGATTCTCCCTGGACAACAAGAGCTTTATCTGAAGTATCAGGGGAAGACTCTGAAGAGAAGGATAACAGGAAGAACAACATTAACAAGTCTAATACTACTCAGCCAAGCACTGAAGGCACTTTGGTCAAGACACAGTCTTTGAAATCAATCCCCGAGAAGTTAGTTGTGGATAAGGGAACACCTGGGGCATTAGATAAAAAAGAAGGTGAACAGGCCAAAGCACTGTTTGAAAAGGTGAAGAAATTTCGACTGCATGTTGAGGAGGGTGATATACTCTATGTCATGTACGTTCGCCAGACTGTACTTAAGGTAATTAAATTCCTTATTATTATTGCTTACAACACAGCACTTGTCTCAGAAGTTAATTTTACAGTGGTCTGTAACGTTGATATTGAAGACATGACAGGATACAAGAATTTTTGCTGTAATCACACAATGGCACATCTGTTCTCTAAACTTTCTTACTGCTACCTGTGCTTTGTAAGCATCTATGGCCTGACATGCCTTTATACACTGTACTGGTTGTTCTACCGCTCACTGAAAGAATATTCTTTTGAGTATGTTCGGCAAGAGACAGGAATTGATGATATCCCAGATGTCAAGAATGACTTTGCTTTTATGCTTCATATGATTGATCAGTATGATCCTCTCTACTCCAAGCGCTTTGCTGTCTTCCTGTCTGAAGTCAGTGAAAATAAGCTGAAACAGCTGAACCTAAACAATGAGTGGACTGCAGATAAACTGCGACAGAGGCTACAGACAAACTCCCACAGCCATTTGGAGCTACAGCTTTTCATGCTTTCTGGGCTACCAGACACAGTGTTTGAAATTACTGAGCTGCAGTCTTTAAAACTTGAAATAATTAATAATGTAATGATACCAGCTACCATTGCACAGTTGGACAATCTCCAGGAGCTCTCATTGCACCAGTGCTCTGTGAAGATCCACAGTGCTGCCTTGGCTTTTCTGAAGGAGAATCTCAAGATCTTGAGCGTCAAGTTTGATGACATCAGAGAACTTCCACACTGGATGTATGGCCTCAGAAATTTGGAAGAGCTCTATTTAATTGGCTCCCTAAGTCACGATATTTCTAAAAATATTACACTGGAGTCTTTTAGGGAGCTTAAAAGCCTAAAAGTTCTTCACATAAAAAGTAATTTGTCCAAAATCCCACAATCTGCAGTCGATGTTTCAAGTCACCTGCAAAAATTGTGTATCCATAATGATGGCACTAAGTTAGTGATGCTCAACAACCTGAAGAAGATGGTCAACCTGACACAGCTGGAATTGGTTCATTGTGATTTAGAGCGCATACCTCATGCAGTCTTCAGCCTTCTCAGTCTTCAGGAATTGGATCTAAAGGAAAACAACCTCAAATCCATTGAAGAAATAGTAAGTTTTCAACATCTGCGAAAATTGACAATTCTAAAGCTGTGGTACAACAGTATAACCTACATCCCAGAGCATATAAAGAAACTCACCAGTCTGGAGCGGCTTTCCTTCAGCCATAACAAAATAGAGGTTCTTCCGTCCCACCTATTCCTATGCAACAAAATCAGATACTTGGATTTGTCTTACAATGACATTCGCTTTATCCCACCTGAAATAGGAGTTCTGCAGAGTTTACAATACTTTTCCATTACTTGCAACAAAGTGGAGAGCGTGCCAGATGAACTATACTTTTGCAAAAAACTTAAGACTCTGAAAATTGGGAAAAATAACTTGTCAGTCCTTTCACCTAAAATTGGTAATTTGACATTGCTCTCCTACTTGGATATTAAAGGCAATCACTTTGAAATCCTCCCACCTGAGCTCGGTGAGTGTAGAGCTCTGAAGAGGACTGGTTTCACTGTAGAGGACAACTTGTTTGAAACTTTGCCATCTGATGTCAGGGAGCAAATGAAAGCTGAATAACTTCTTCTTGCTCAGTTTTACAGAAATAACACTACTACCAAAAACGCTCTAGAGAATGCATACTCCGAATATGCATTTAATTTTTCGTTATTTTTTCTTTTTCAAATCCTTTCTGTACAAACAAATTTGGAGTAAGGAGTACCTATATTTTTAAATAAAATTTTCTCATATTTTTTCACAGTTTTAAGGTATTTTTAAGTTTGTTTTGCCCTGAGAACAAGGGCATCTGTAACTTAATTTTTACTGGTAAAAGTAAATGATTCTGTCTGCTGGATTTTCTTTCCATTTCCTAATCCCACCAGGGAAACTGTGTTTAAGATGTATGCTTTGGGTTGCATAGTTTATAACAGATGATTATATTGTCTTCCTGGTTATTGTTAATCCCTTAGGACATGGTCTTCAACAGGTGGTGCTGCAGGTGTTGAATGCCTTGTTTCCTCTTTTCTTCAGTGGCAGTAGAAGGTGTTCAACATCTAACAAGATCAAATCTAGGCTGACAATCCCTTTTTACTTACAACAGGGTTTTCTCAGATAGTCAAAGCAAGTAGAAAAGGCTCTTTATGTGTTTTAACAGGTGAGAGGGGGCATGCAGAACTCCTTCAGGGCCTTTTGGCAATTCAGTCTGGCTGCCCATTCACACACTGCACTGAGCAGGAGGCACTCACTGCGATTTTCTCTGTGGTGCAGGAAGAGTAAGGTCACAGTTCACAGCGGAATGGGGACCAAAGCGACTCATGTCGAAGGTTTTCCAAAGAGTGCAAAGGGATGTGGCTGCCCATTTCCTACTAACTGGAGTGGAAGGGGTGCAATGAACTGACAGTATTGGAAATGTCAACTCAGCAAGATGAAACGCTGTCTTGGAAATCCCACCCTCCCCTAAACAGCCCGTGCTGCAAGAGAGAAAGTGCCCTCTGCCCCCTCAGCCCATTTCCCCACCAAATTGCTTGGCACCTTCTAGGAATGGGATCCAGAAGAAGTGCAATCGTACTTAGTTTGTAAAGCTTCTGACAAGGAAATAGCCTCTGATATGTTCCTTAATTGAGCTTGGGTAGCATAAAACCAAGCTCAGCACAGGAATATTT
The DNA here is from genome assembly GCA_013399875.1 of Gymnorhina tibicen. Taxonomy (NCBI): domain Eukaryota; kingdom Metazoa; phylum Chordata; class Aves; order Passeriformes; family Artamidae; genus Gymnorhina; species Gymnorhina tibicen. Next base: position 784,919 of record VXAZ01006599.1, read on the forward strand.
GCAGATTTTCAAAAATGAGATTAAATAAATATATTAACTTCTCACAAGTCTCAGCCTACCCACCCTACCCAAGGACAGTGATGAAGGCTATGTTTTCATCTCCCAGAGAGTAATTAAATTGGAAATCATACAGTTGGAAGTCTGCTCTTTAAAGTAATGTAATCTCCGATGATAGTGCGTCAGGTAGGGAACTTTATTCTCTGAAGCCATGTTCAGCACATTTATTTAATCCAGCCATTTGATTTCTTTTAGTCAGGTTTGAAAGGGGTGTGCTGCTCACAAGCTAATTTAAGATAATCAAAATCAGTAGAATATTTTGCTGACACATATTTGAGTCAGGTGCAGGCACTGGATAAATGTTTCACAAGAATATCTAGGAATAGGTCCTTATTTCTCTAGGAGGCAATGCTGTTCATAAATTGCAGAGGTTGAGTTGCTGATTGTTTAAATTTATGTAAAATATTTTACAGTTGTCAGATTGGTTGCTCTTAAATGTTTTCTAACTGCCATTGTGTGTCTTGAGCTACAGTTAGCTGAGTCCTTGAGCTTGGTACAAAAGCATACACAACAAAAGTTGGTTTAAGAGTATGACTTATAAAGGTGGGGAGACAAACTACAATGAGAACTTTCTCATTAATCCAGGGTGTGCTATGCAATCTGGTGTGTGCGCTTGCCACAGTACCAGTTCAGTCTTCTTTTCTGCGCTTGGCTATGTTCTGGAGAAGATCCATGTGATTAATGAAAAATGGGTCAGGCATGAAGGAATCAAATCAAGCTTTTTTAAAGAGTTTTGATTTAGTTCTATTGAAGACCTATAACTGATGTAGCTATTGCAAAAGCTACCCTTACTCGTGTGTGGAATGCACTTACTGGAGCAGCTTGGCAGTATATATATTCTAAATGTATTTCACTTTGATGTTATGTGAGGAAGAGAGACATTTCATTGCTCATATTAACCTAATTATGTAAACCAAAGTGCTGTTGTCCCTGATGAATGTAAAGTGTTTGAAATGTCCAAGTAATTGGTGGAGCTGTATAGTTCTCTTACTTAGATTTTAAATATGGGATTACATTTAAAGTTTTTTTAAAAGTCTTTATATTCCTAGATGTAGCGTTTTAAATCCCTAATTTATTTTGTGTCTAATGTTGTTTCATGTGTAGTTTGTGGTCTGGTTTCTGAATGGAAGTTATGCACACCTCATAACTGAAGGTTGGAGACTTGCTCTATGCCATATTTGTAAATACATCACTTAGGGGATGTGGGGGTTTTGTTTGTTACTGATTATATTTATACCAGTGCAACCCCTCATGTGGACACAGTTACATGAGTATAAAGTGCCTTGTGCTGGCATATCTTTATTCACTTTTCTAGGAATAAACTATACCGGTCTAAGCACTTTGACACTAATAACTGTATCTTCTCCAAGGGTTTGGTCAGCTGAGACAGCTTCATCAGTCTGACAGCTCACTGTCACCAAAAAGGGGCAGGTCCCTCTTCCTCCCACGCTCCCTATTCCTGCCAACATGTTCCAGCTGCTTCTCATGTACCTTTACAGGTCTGGTGCTGGTCTGATCCCTCCACAGGACAAATCAACTTTTTAAGCCAGCAGAAAACTATGTCAGTCTAAAAAAGGGACTAATTTTCTGCTGGATCAGCTCTCTAAAGGATTGGATGGATGCTAGGGTGGGAGTAACAAGGGGACAGGACTCTGCAGCTGGGGTCTGTACGAGGAGAAGGTGGGGCAAGTCCCTTTGGAGGTGCTAGGTCAGTTCATCATCTTACCAAGCCTTGTGCTTGGAGGACTGTGCTGTTCTATGTGTAGCAAGATTAGGCAGCTTGGCTTGTGTGAGTAGGCAACCCTCAGGCTTGCAGTGGATGATAAAATATCACATTACTGTTAATTTCTTAATGAAACAAACTCAGGTAGCTGCACTGTTGACTTTTCTAAACTTCTTACTGTCTAGTCTGGGGTGTATTTTCCAAACCCATATTACAGTAACTTAGAAATGAGTCAGCTGAGGCAAGATTGTTTCCTAATTCTCTATGACATCCAGGAAAATATGTAAAAGTGCCATATTTACTCAGTGAATCATGTACTGCTCATATGTATATACACATGCAATTCGTACTAGACTTTTCTGTGACCAATAGTATTTGACTTAGAATGGATGGACATTTTGTGGACAATACTTTAGCATGGTTTGTATATATACAAAGAGTTTATATAAACTTCTTATATTAATCAGGTGCCTAACAAGTATGACAGTTCCAGAATTTAAGCAAGGCATTTTTTCATTATTGCTCAAAAATAATAAAAATCTTCCTTGGTAATGGAATTAGAGATGACAAAGATTATATATCAAAAGTAAGAAGACAACCTTCATAGTACATTGACCCTGACAAGCAAATCTACTTTGTGATCAAAATCTGGAGATGTGCATCTCCCCCTTTGTCAGAATTAGAATGGATATTTGTGCTGACCTCATGCATCCAGTCAGCCCAACAACTTTTGCAAATTCTGATTGAAAAGCGCCTGCTCCAAGTCTTACATCACTTTTCTGGCACTTCAGTAATTCATGTGCTTAAGTGGTGACGAGTCCTGTAGAAATGCCAAGAAAAAACTCTGAAATTTGACCAAATGGACAAACTTAATTCTGTAGCAAGAATCTTAATATGATAATAGACCTGCATAGTGTTACATTGCAATATAGTACACCCAGAAAAAAACAGAAATAAAATGTTCTTTTGTAATAATGACCATTGTCAGACTGCAATGTATTATTTGTTTGGGAAACACTTTGTTTCTGGGTTACCTAAAAATCAAACATAACCATCTTTTGGGTTTGGTCCCTTGGGAGGGAAATCAAGAAAATATGCTTGAAAAAACATCATTATACTTGACAGGCTTTACAGCTGCATGTTCTCGCTTCCTGTACACCTCTTTCCATTCCCTGACTCCAACAGCCAGCAAAATGGCCAGGAAAAAAGCCATTCCCGCTGGAGCAGCTCCCCCGCTCTGGTTCCTGTGCTCTGCCAAGGCTTGGGGGGATTCTGGGAGCCCTGCCAGCCTGCAGCCAGGGGTGTGAGGGTTCCTTCCTCCCCCCTGTCATGTGCCTGCACTGCCAGGGAAATGGTGCTGTTAGTCCTTGCATCTGACATTCTCCCCTATAAATCTCCAGAAGAGATTTGGAGATGGTTCCAAAGGCAGTTGGGCTGCCTGCATTTGGTATGGGATGTTTCCCCTCATTTCTCTTTCTTTAAGTTGTAAGGAATAATGTGTTTCAGTTTTGGTGTTTCATACCAAGAAGCACTGTCCTGCCAAGATGGAGCAGGAATTACTTCTCTCTGGTGCTTGTGGTCCCAGTGGAGGGAGGAGAATGGTAAGCACAGCAGCCTGAGTTGGCTTTGCCTTTGGATAAGGCCTGGCAGGGAGCTGGCACAGGGACACGCTGCCCCTAGGGCATGGTGAGCCTCACAGAAGAATCGAAGAAGCCTTGCTGTCAGTGCAGGCTTTTACCTCCATGCTGTTCCTTTTGAAAATGTGGAGGGCTGGGAAAGCTGGTCCACTCCTCACTGCGCTGCTCCTTCCCACAGCCCACCAGAGGTACCATCTCGGGGCCACATCCAGCAGGATGGGAACCGTGGCACAGGTGTAACCGCCGCGAGGATCCCTGCGGCGATGTCAGCTGCTGGAGCAGATGTCACCCTGCTTATTGAGAGTGCTGGCAGTAGAACTTCATGGCCTGAGGTAGCTGAGCCCTGAAAACCTCTTCTTTCAGTTTCCTGAATATGTATGCTTGGGAGTGGGATTTAACTGGAGCAGGTACTGTGCCCAGGGGACTGCCACGGCACAACCTCATCAGCAACTAGGTCCTCTCCTTGCCAGCAGGCAGCAGTGCTAGGGCCAGTGTGTCCTTCACTTCATGCCAAATAGCTACTGGAGAGTCCCTGTAGCCATGACAGTTTGTTTGTATGTCTTCATATATTGCATTTGAGAAATGCACTATATGCTTTGGTAAAAGAATTGCATATCTGTCCTCTTTTCTCCTTTGGAGCATACATGAAGCCCTGAAGATTCAGATGAAAAAACCAGTTTCTGTTTCTCTTATTTTTCCTCTGTGATTGCCTCAGAAATACCCCTCACACCAAGGGTGCAGGTCTCCCCCCTGCCGCCTCCATCCCCATGAGGAGCAGGGAGCAGTGGCCCACAGGCAAAGGCTGGGAACACTGCAGGAGCATGGAGGCAGGAGGGGGTCTGACAAGAGGGTGAGGATGAGTCCCTCCGCCTCTTCCCTGCTGGGGCAGTGGCAGGGCAGGGGCAGGCAGGCAGTGTCCCACTGGCACGGCAGGGCAGCTCAGCACAGCAGCTCTCTGCAGGTCCACCTCCACCCACAGGTGCCTGGCACACCAGGCTCAGCTCCCGATTTCCCATCACATGGGCTGCCCATCATCATGCTCTTGTCTGTAACACTGGGTGCAGAGGACCTGAGAGACAAATCTGGGCTGGACCTGCCCTCTTCCCACTGGGATTGGGAACGCTGGTGTGTCATGGGGGAACATGAGTTTGGCAGACATGCAGTGGATGGCAGTGGCCCCAGAGCTTCCACATAAGGAAGCCCAGACCAGCATGAGGACCTTGCTCCAGTCCTTTGGCTCCAGGCACGTTTGAAGGAGCTTATGCTGGCAGAGAGGTTGTTTTCAAAAATACAATACCCTCAAGGAATGAATTAATCATGGGAAGTGGGCTTTGGTGGCTTTTGTGAGGGCCAGGTTCCCAGGTACCACCATGGGCAGCACTGGCAAGGTGTGTGATCCCAGGGGTGTGGAGTAAAACACCTACATTGCAGGCAAGCTTGAACCATTCTACTGTCAAGAATGATTTTATCAGTGCATCCTCTCCCCTGCTGCCAAGCTTATGAAGATGCACCTAAAGCAGTGGGTATGGGGACCACATCCAACAATGTCCTTCTTGTGACAAGGTGGCAGTGGCATGGACATCGAGAATGGTAGTGGCAAGAGGGTGCTTCCTTCCACACCCCTCTCAATGGGCCAAATGGGACATGTGTGACCATGTCCCTTTACAGTGCTGCAGTTATACAAAAGGCAGACATGAGCTACTTCAGACAACTGTAAGGTCCCCCAGGAACCAGAGGTGGCAAGGGAATTTTGGACTTCCAGATGCACCAAGAACCCCAGAGCACAGAGATTTCAGCAAGCAGTTCCTTACTAGTGCATGTGTTGCTGCCAGCCTGGTATGATACTCTGGAGCATAGGCTGACTTGATTTGTTGTGCTTTTACATTGCTGGAGTTAGAGGGATACTAAACTGTCTGTCAGAGGAATTTTTGTCACATGAATTTTATGAACTGTGGTAAATAAGTGTTGATGTTTTTCTGAATTAAAATTGAATTTAAGTGTAACCCTTGTCTCTTGCCAGCTGGGGTCATGTGGCACTGTTGGACTGGCTTGTGGAGACTGCCTGCAGTTCTATTTATTTAGTAAAATATTTTGGCAAAGCTCTGGCATCCTGTTTCCTTGCTGCGAGCAGAGAGAAGAAAGTAGTTTAAGTAGCACAAAACTTGAGTACAGTCACAAGGTTACCCTGAGGATCAAGTTGTTGGCTACAGCTAGGAGCTAGATGAGATTTTTACAAGTTTGGAATAAGTTGCAAACAAAACCACAGAGCAAGACCCTCAGCAAAGAGTAACTTTGGGAAGCAGAAGTGGAGGAGCAAATACAGTCAGGATTAGTGCTTGGGAGACTTGTGACCTCATTTACCCATTTGTCCCTCTCCCAAGGCACGTGATCCTCTGCAATGCAGGGGTGCAGAGTGAGAGGGGCAGCCTTACTGTGGCTGGATGCAAGTCAGCTGAAAGTAGCAGAGCACTTCTCACCGGTGTTTTTAAGGTGATGCTACCCATAAGGCAGTTTATTAGCCTACTTGACTGCAGCATCTCTGTGCTGGATGTGCTGAGGAGGACTGACAGCCTCAAAGGGACAGAATTTATTATTTTCTTTAAATATAAGAAATCTGTTGCTACATCCTCACTGCAAGGTCTCAGTGTGCCACCTGTGTCATTTTGGAAATACTGACCCTTCTCACTGTTGCCAGCAGCACATCAGAACCCACACATGGACTCTGGGTGGGGTAAGACGTGGTAAATGAATCCCGTCACAGTTGTGCTCCTAGATGGTGGCTACAATGCTCCTCGGAAACACAGCCTAACCTTTGGGTGATTTTACCCCTGTGGCTTCAGTGAGCTGAAAGCTTCTACAAAGCCAAGGGCCTGGACATTTTTTTCAAACTGGAGAGCTTATCAGGGGCATGAATCAGTAGAATAGACAAGAAAAGTAACTTTCTGAGCTGATGGAAATGGCTTTGCAAGGCCTGGCACTTGCACAGTGGAAGAGCAACCAAGTGGTCTGCCAGTTCAGGGCTGGATTGGCCAAGCAGGTAGTGCTGGTTCCTCCTGCCCGAGCAGCCCCTCCCAGGAGCTTGGCATGGACACCCTGATGAACTGCTGGAGGAACCGTCGAGCCCCTGCTTTGCCTTTGCCAGCAAGTATTTCTGCAGAGGTGGTGAAAGTGGAAAGGTACTGCTTCCAAACTGCTGATAGCATCCATTATCAGAAACCAGTTGCACAAGGGGCTCATCCCTGCCAGCACCAGCATCCAGGCACCTTAAGCATCAATGATCCAGCTCTGCCACAGTACCTGTGCTGTTCACAGCTCCTCCAGAGCTCTGGGACTCTTTCCTTAGCACCATAACCCACACTCCTGTGAGCACCCAAGTACTGGTAGTTGTTTTCTTCAGAGAAGTGAGGCTGGGACTTGGTGAGTGACCAACTTGTGCATTAACAGGAGCTTGAGCTTGTACCTGCTGCAAGTGGAGCTTTGCCATAAATCTTGCAAAGCAAAAGATTTTTTGGTGGGAAACCTGTGAAAAGGACCTGAAAAGAAAATTCAGTGCTTATCAGCCCTCTGAGGGGGGCAAATCTTGCAGGCCTGGAAAAAAGTAGAGGTGATGAGTCGGGGGGCTGCTGCATCCTGTGGGGTGTGATGATACCCAGGGTGGACAGGGATGCTGGGGTTCTGCTGGCCCTGATGCTCCAGTGGCTCAGGGGTTACGGTGCTTTTCCAAAAACAGGGCTGCAGCAGCAAGGCAAACTCTTTGTAAGAGAATGTTCTGTCCATGACAGAGTAAAGGCTTTTACAGTCACTGAAGAGAGGGCTGTGGCCTGGGCAGCGAGGGACCGGTGAAAAGGTGTTTTGTTGGGACTTGGATTTCTCCTGGGCTTGTGTTGACGCCAGAAGGGCTGGGGCTCTCCCTTGGCAGGAATGAGGAAATGGAGGAAACAGATGTGTTGCCATGGCAATGCAGGAGCAGCTGCTATGGGCACAAGCCTCCTGTTCTGCTGCCTTCCAGCCCACACTGAGAGCCCACATCAGGGGCAGTCAGCCCCACAGGCCCAGAGCCACCCTCTGACCCCACTGATCCCGGAAAATGGGGTGGGACAGGGTGACTGCAGCACCCACACCACCAGCCAGGTTCCCCCTGCCCTCCACCAGCACCAGGTTTGCCAGTAGGACACTTGGGGCGTTCCTTAAAAATGAAAAAGCCTTTGTTTACTTAAATGTCTTTTTTTTTCCCCTCAGCTTCATCGCTCCAATTCCCATTAGGTAGGTTTCAAGAGTCCTCATTCATAAGGGGGCAAGAGGTAAGTCAGGCTCTTTGGGGGAAGTTACACCTAAATATGAAAAACATGTCTGCTCAAAACTTGCAGATTCCAGACTGTATTGTCTCTGTGTCCCAGGTCTTGCAAAATATTTATTGATTTCTTTTGTTTCCCAGAAAAAAATTTTAGTGGGTCAGTAGATGACTGAAGTGGTGAGTTTTCCAAAAGTGGTCTTCCCCTTGTTCTCCTTGGACCCCAAGGCTGGAGCACAGCTCACCACAGATCCCTATGCATCATCTCACCAGAGAGGGCAACGAGCTCTAAAACACCAGGAATAAGGACGTGTGGCAGAGGGCAGGCGAGGCCAATTGAGGTGTTCCCAGTGTCACTGACAGCTCTCCTCTCCATGCTGCAGGTGTGCTCCGTCCTGACAGGAACAGGTCCCGTCTGTCTTAGTATTTGGCCCAGGATATTTTAAACAGGGATTAGAGGAAAAGGAATAATCACTGGCTGAACTAATCAGTAGGCTCCAGGGGCAGGATGTTCAGTGGTACAATTAGGTCACTCTGCCTCAGATTCCTCATGTGGCACAGGCTGCTTTTTCCTTCTTCAGCTCCTTTCTGCATCCTTTAGCTGGAGTCGGAAGGTGAACAGTAACAACTGTGTGGTGCTCAATCCCAGGCAGCTAAAAGGAGGTGAGAAGTTCCCTACCCAAATGACTTACAGCAGATACCACCATCCCTGGGTGTTCAAGAGTGCTTGATCCCAGTAGCTGAGTGTAACCCTCTATACGGCCCAGGCCAGCTGCAAAATTTTTGCCAGGATTTTGATATGTGCTGAGACACTATCCAAACAAAAGTGAGCAATGTCTCCCCAAGTCAATAATTTATAATATGTGTGGATGTTTTCCCTTGACAGCAATACATTTGAGCCTTAGTCTTATCTAAATCTCATTTAACCAGCTATCCAAGAAAGGTTTAAAAAGTGGCTGGAAACTGCACCTAAATCCATCCATTTGAGCTGTAGTTTCATCCAGTACTTGTTTAGAAGTTATGCCAGAGAGATCTGCCTAATGTAAGAGGGTGTTTTCCTTACACATTGCCTGCCTTGACATTTTTCCATTGGAGATCACTCAGCTGTTGGGGATCTGTGATAATGATGATTTAGAAACAAGGCCAGCAAGGAATTCAGACAGAGTACAAACAAATGGCCCAAAGCTGCCTCCACGCCAAACGTATTTCCATTTTTCACACCCTTTTTCTCTACAGCACGGAAGGCCCGTAACACGCTGTAAGTACACATTTACAGTCACTTCAGGCCTCCAAGGGCATCCCGCATGAAAACAGCTCTCATTATATAAGAAATGTTTCCAGTTTAGGAGCCTGTAAAGTGAATTCCATTAATGTCATGCCTCTATGAGTCCTGCAGCTCTCTCAGTAGGTTTTGATTCCATCTTTACATGTGCCTTGGATGCTTTGGTTGCCTTCCAAGATATTAAAACTGATTCCCTGTTTTTTAGTTACATGGTGTCCTCAAGCACTTTGTTTTCAGGTCTTTAATGTATTATTTGCCATGGATGCACAGATAATGTAATAGATGCCAGATTATTACATCTTACGGAGATTCTGTGATTTTTTTTCCCATTGCAATCTTCATGAAGAAGTTTGTTTATTCTGCAAAACTTCAAAGCATTCAAATTTAAACATTTCACTTTCCTTTTTATGGCTGTGAAAAATAGAGGTGAGACCTCAGAATGTGACCCTCTTCCACAGTGTCACTGACAGGCAGCAGATACTACAGAGGCATGGGGAAACTGGGAACATACCAAACAACATCTTAAAAGGGTGAAGGGCAGGGTCTGAGGTGAGTAGCTCACTGAGCAGTGCTGCTGGTGGAGGTAGCAGGAGCTGAGAGGCCTCAGCCCTCACACAGTGCTGGCTTGTGCAGCAGGGGACACGCGATGTTCCCTCTCTGGATTAAGCCCCTTTCTGTGGTGAAAAAAAGGAGAATTCACTAGAGATGCTGCTGGGGACAGGCTTGGGGAAGTTTCTCTCTTTCCTTTGCTAATTAACTTGCTGAGCACACACTGAGCATGATGCCAGCTATTGCCTTAGGAGAGGGGCTGTGTCTGGCCCCAAGCAGGGGCACCCATGCCAGGAGGGCTACCCCAGAATGTTCCTGCCAGGGCTCAAGCTATGTGTGGAAGCTAGAGCCTGGCACCTGGCATCTCACTTGCTGCCTTAAAACAGCCACTCTGTGTCTCTCTAGCATCTCCATCCCCACCTTTGTGGGGAGCATTTAAAGGAGTTTGTCAAGCTGACAAGAGATCACTCTGAGATCCTCCGGTGAAATCCTCTGATAAATAACGTTACTGCTGAGCATCTCATCAGACTTCCCTGAAAATCGTTCTGATAGTTCCATGTGAGTAATGCAGGGGTGTATGCAGCCGGCAGTGTTGGTAAGGGGGTTTTCCACTTTCCAGGTGAAATAGATGCTGATTTGATCCTGGTGACAGTTACACATACAGCAGACAGTAATTCTGTGTCTCTCCTGCGGGTTTACAGCTGAGTGAAGCTCCTGATCACTAAAGTAAGTAAAGCCAGGAGGTGACATCACACTGCAGGACCCTTTGTCAGCAATACACCAGTTTGGTTTGCTTGCCTTTGGACTTGCTTCCTCTCCCCTCAGCCTCTGCTATTGAAATCCTGTCTGTGTCCAGCTCTTCACTGCCCCATGGAGCTGAGGGGTGGATGGCAGCAGCTGGTGGGGTCAGGGAAAGTAGAGCACAGCACTGAATGGGTTCCAAGGCAACAGGGCTATGTGGTTTCCTGGGGGCAGGGAGCCCAGGTCCTACTGCTTAGGGTGTCCCTGCCTGGCTGCGAGTGTGCACCAGAAAGGGCTACAGGGACCCAGCTGCAAATGGCAGTGCTGAAAGCTTGTGTAGAAGAGGAAGGAAGTTTTCTGGCTGTCTTGGTTTCTGTTCTTTCTTCAGAATTAAATCTGATGGGTATCTAGGGGAAGGTTTTATCCTTGATATTGGTCCTCTTAAATCCTTCTCTTTTCCCCCTGCATTTGCTCTGAAAGGTTTTTTGTTCCCTTGCCTGTTTCCCAAAGCTTTTCCCTTTCCTTGTTTCCCTATCACTGAGGGGAAAAAAAAAGTTCCTAAACCCAAACCAGCAACAACAAATTAAATAAATAACTCAGACTTACAGGAAAAGCTTGTCTATTTTTGAACTTCCTCTGCCTAACTTTATTTCTGACTCTCCTTCAGTGCCCAGTGTCTCCTGCCACCCACCTCTGGGCTTGGGCACGTTCACAGGCAAAGCCAGAGGGGTGCAGAGTGGGAGCCTGCTGGGACTTTCCTGGGGCATGATAACCTTGCTGCCTCCTTGAGTGGTCAAGGTTCTTCCCCGAGGGAGTGGGGAAAGGGAGGGTTTTGCTGTTTTTAAAAAGCAACGGAATTACCTTAGCTAGCCAGGAAATTCTCATACGAGCAGGATACATAAGCAGTAGCTCAAATTCTCACCAAAGCAGAGTATCCAAAAAACAATGCCATAAAACCAGCATGATATCACATTACCCTAATGGGAGTGCTGTATTCCCAGGCTGATAACATAAAAATGAGCAACCAACAGGTAAAATAAGGAAATACTGTATTTCTCTGACTGTTTTGAAGTGCTTACCTACATGGTTCTTTTTGCTGCTTTTGGCTTCTATTTTCTGCAAAACTAGTTTTTTAGGCAGGATTATCATGGCTCATTCAGTGAATGCCTCACTCCAGTTTGCTTTCTGCAGCTTTTTTGCACTTGGATCCTCTGTTAATAAACAGCCTCTACTGTTTACCTCCCTGGGGGACTATGAGAGAGCCTGCAGTCAAAGGGGATTGAAAACATCATCTTTCCTCCACCATTGAACTGGAAAGAAAAGCCTCCTGAAAAGCCTGCAGGACATAGTGTTTATAGGAATCTCAGCTCAGATGAGGCCAGGAATAGCACAGGGATGAAACGATACGTAGGGGGACCAGGGATATAGGTGGCTGCTGGAGGAGGGGTTGGCCAGGGCGATGGCTTCTCCTCCCAAAGCTGCTGGAGACATATCATGCAACTCCTCCTTCGTGCACAGAGAGGGAGAAATCTCTCTCAGCTGCCACAAGTGACTCATGTAGAAGGAAGAAGGTGGATCTAAAAACCAAACTACAGATCAGGACTAAAGGGTTGTACCTTCCTCCTCCATTACTATGCAGAAGAACATCAGAATTGAAAGGCAGATTACTTTTTGTGAAACAAATTGGAAACAACTGGAGGGCTTCAAGTGCCTGATCTATTTATAATAAAACCAGTGGGAGGTTTAATATGTTTAATTTGCTTATTTTCCTAACACTTGATAAAATATCTGGCAAACAGAAGTGATAAAACCACTTATGTTAAAAATTTTGTGTTTTCACTTCTTCAACAAGCCTTTAACTGTAGGCTCTGCTCACCCTGGGAGACCGTCAAGGAAGACTGGAAATTTGGAGAGTTGAAAAATAAACACACAAGCTAAAACTCTGTGAACAAATATTTCATTACTTATTTCTTGGCATTAAAAGCCAATACCCCCAGTTCTTCCAAGATAACTTCACGTCACTTTAACAAAGATTCAGAGAAATAAAGAAAGAGACAGGTCTTTAAAAGTGTAAATCCTCTTCCACTGCAGTCAGTTAAGCTGCTGCCAGTGGAGCCATTCACTGTGGGAATTTCTGTGAGGAAGCCCTGAAACAAGCTGAAACTGCTTGGTGAAGGTGACATTTTTGATGAATATCTACACTCACAGAAGCCTACAAACCATTTCACAGGGCTTTTGAACAAGGCTGAGAAGAGGAGGATGCAGAGAAGGTGTGGGTGGTATGTTCGGATGTTCCTCTGAATTTGTCTCAAACCAGGACAGTTCCTCTTTACATTTATTCTCCAAGTCCTTCCCTAATAAAATAAAAATGCAGTTGAGGGTATCTGAGAGGTGCAGGAAGACTGGTCGCCTGGCAGTGCAGGACAGGGGTTTGGTTTGGAGGAAGCAGGTGGGCAGTGGGATGGCTGCCATCACTTGCCTGGCTTTGGCAGCTCCGGGTTCCCCTCCAGGCAGCACAAGGGCAACATAAAAGGCAGCTGTGCCCACCCGAGCACTTGCTGAAGTTCTCAGCTCAGGGAAAGTGACACCTGGGAGAAAAATACGTGCATTTATTTATTTGTGTATATTTTAAATGTATGCAGGACCTCGAGCCTTAGAAGTAAGAAAGAGGGTGAGAAGGTTTTAAAGAGCTGTGTTTCTACCATGCTTTTAAGTTGTGCACATATTTTCCTTCCCATATACTTTACAACAAGGCTTATAAAGAATGAGTGACTTCGCACTAAAGGTGCTGAGGGTCATGGTGTTGCTCACTGGAGGGGGCTGTAGGACCAGCTGTGTTGGTGCAGGTTAAACCAGAAAGCCAAACTGGCAGGTGTAGGACATTGGGCTAGGATCAGTGCTGTGCTTCCCCGGGGCTGCAGTGCTCTGCCCTGCATGGCATATGCAGTTCATGCAAACAGGACCCTTTGTGCCTGGTGAGTGTTTTTGTGGAGGATGTATATGTGCTGTCAGGATACGCTCTGGGTCCCCATCCATATTCTAATGTGTTCTATATTCCTGCTGCTGGACACTCTCTTCCCCCACCTGTGGATGCCACCTCCCACTCACAGGCCTTCCTTGCAATACTCCCTGCAGCTCCTGAGTCCCTGCTGCTGGCTCCCTTCAGTGAAAGGGCTTTAACTCTCTGTAGGAAGCTAGAGCAGAAAATGAAGGCTATAGTAATAAGCTTGTGGTGCTGCTGATGGAGAGAGTTGATGTGTCCTGGGCACTGAGAGCTCTGTGTGTGACTGCTGCAATGCTGGTAGGCACTGACTAAGAAAGGTGCATGTAACTGGGAAGGAGCAGTCTTAAGGATGGGCAGGGTATCCTACTGAGGAGGTGAAGGGCGACTGACTGTGTGTCTGGGTTTTTGGTTATTTTTTTCTGTTGTTCCTGTGCTGTGCTCCCTCAGGATGGTCTTTTCTGCTGAACTCTTTCAACCATTGGTTCCCACAGTATTCAACATTTTTCTAATGTAAATGAGCTCCTTCTCAATGTCTCCCTTGAATTGCACAATACTTGGGAAGTTCAGAGAAACACTGATGCCCCGAGGGCAGGGAATTTTCAAAACCCGTATGTAAGTAGCTGATGATCAAATCCTTGCAAGTTATTTGTTTTTCTCATTCACCTGACATTTACCCACACTCTCTATTGGTGTGGCAGTGGCTGGAAGAGGCATCTGGTCTGTGTCAGCTTTTATCTGCCTTTCTTCTTCCTACTGTGCCTCATTATGTATGCTCACTAATTCAATTCAGATTTGAAAGGAAATACATGAGAAATTAACTGGCAAGACATCAGCAGCTGTAGGAACTCCATGGGAGAAGAAATCTATGAACTAATAGACTTAGTGGCGATGTAAAACCCAGACATGACTGCAAATTACTTCAGCACATGTGAGTCTGAAAACAGAGAGAGGATCCAAGAAAATGGAAAGGAGTCAGAAGAAAAATATCTGTGAAGTGGAATTTTTCTTGTTCCTCTGAAGGCTGTAGATGTACTCAGAACACAGTAAAGCACCTTGCAGAGCAGGCACAGGCAGGACAACACAGCGTGTAAAATCCTCAGTAGTGCAGCGGCAAAGTACATCCCACTTGCTCACAGTGTCATGGGAGCTGCCACCAGGACTCAAGGCATGGTGCCAGCAATGTCCCAAATCCCTGGGAGCACCTGAGGCTGCATTCTGGGTGCCTGCATTCCCCAAATGCCTGTCCTGTGGAGCAGGAATATGTCTGTGAGGGGTTTGCCACAGCTGTCCTTTGCTTGGCACCTGTGGGATGGTTGGGTCTGAGTAATTACACACTTTGAGCAGCCTTACTACAGATATAGAGACAGCTCCAAAAAAGCACTCTGCCTAACTACACATTTCAGTGGCTGGTGGCAGGATTAAAACAGAGACGCTTCCCCTAGAGGATCTGTGATGCCCCCCAGTTTCTGGGAGTCCACCCCAGCCGTGGGGCACTGTGGGGCTGGGGACATTGCACATGCTGTGTTGCAGCTGAGGGTTCCCACTGCCTTTCTTCTTTTGTTTTTGGTGGGCGATTTTTTTGTTTTGTTTTTGAGTCAAGTGGCATAAATATTCCCTAGCTGTGGGGAGCCACATTTATAAGACTGAACTTCTCTCACCTCAATGTTTATGGCAGTTTCCTAAGAGAACTGTGCTCACACAGACTTCCTGCCTCTTGCTGGTAGCTGCTTCTACCAGCTGGGACTCCCAGCCTGCCCTCAAGCCAGGAGATGGACTGGGAAAATGCCACCGAGGGATGCTAGGCACAGCCCAAGTGACAACAGCCAGCACACAGAAAGCCAGTTTAAGGTCACAGGTTCTGTGCTGCAGCTCTGCCCATAACGGGGAGAATGTTTTCAACCGTGAGAAATGCTGCTCTCTTCAACCAGAGTTTGCATGTGGACAAAATGGAAAAAACGGGTACCCACAGGCTATAGGGATGCGGTTCCACTGCCTAGAATCACTGTACAAAGTGCTATCAGCATGAGGTAAAGAAACTCCTTAAATAAGTTGACTGAAATTAGCCCTAGATCAGCAATTCTTACAGTAGCCCTGTGCTGTAAGGCCACTATGAATTGCTCTTTTTATCTTGCTGATTATAATAGCAACAGCAAAGTTTTTCTTGGTGTGTTGTGTTTGTTTTTCTTTCTTAGGAAATAAAAAAAAAAGATGAACAAATGTTCTGCAGGCACTGTTGAGATAAGCATGCGTCCTTGTCCACAAAATGAAACCTCTTCTGTTTTTTTTCTAGTCCCTTTTCCTGGGGCGCTTGCCCAGCTCAGCTGGTGAAGTCCAGCAGGATGAACTCCTGTCCTATGTGATAGATTTGCCAGGAGGTGAGGCACTGGGGGCTAAGCATGGGGAAACTTCTTTCCTGACTGATGTACTGGAACAGAAGTCCTGACATGGAAGCCGTGGTGGCATGAGGATTGCAGCTCCTGGAAACCAGCTGGCCTCCAGAGCTGGGGTGTAGAGCCACTATCCCCACAGCCCACAGGGCATTCCTGTGGTGTCAGTGTGGTCCAGGACAGCCCTGCCATTCCCTCCTCTCCCTGCAGGTTTGGGACAAGTGCCAGGGGACAATGGTAAGCACAGAGGTACCTGGGGGTCAGCCACAGACTGTTTAATTGACCCAAGTATCCTGGGCAATCCCAGAACATACCAGTTGCTCTGTCTTGCACTGGGAACCAGAATGCAGAAGCTACGGAGGTTTTTAGAGGTCTACCACCATCCTCACCTTTCCATTCACCCCTTGTACTGGGTTGCTAGCATTGCCAGCACTGTGCAGTTACCTACAGCTATAAAAATAGGTCAAATGCTTTGAATGTGATTACAGAACAGAGGTCAGGCCCATCTTACAGTGACTTTGGACTATCCAGAGAGAGAGATACTTGGATTCCAGTCATCAATACAGGGATACGGATAGCACAGCAGAAGCAGAAGAGATGTCTGTGAATCTTTGAAGAATAGAAAAAGGAATTTGAAACAGACTCCTTGGAATGTAACTTGAAAAACAGGTGAGTAGAAAAAACAGAAAACAAATGCAGATAATGTCAGGTTTCCAGTTCTTTAAAAATGATAATGGTTCAGGTATGTGATGAGCAGCTACTTTCTCTGAAAAGCAGGCTAAATATTAAATCAAAGAAAAAGGAGAATGTATGTACATCTGTGTGCACTCTGAAAGCTTCCTGTTGAATTATGAATATCTTCAAATCATAAAATATAGAGCCTGTCAGTGGTTTCCATAGAAGTTTGAACATGCAGTTTCACTTGTTCACAGTGCAGTCTGTGTGTGCTATCATGTTAAAACGAGAGAGAAGCAAGAAAGACACAGAAACATCTTGTAGGTTAAAAAAAAACCCAAAAAACCCCACAAACCTGATTGAAAGACTGAGTAATTATTAATGGGAAATTCAGAGTGGAGAGGCATGAGGAACAGACTTCTCTAGGAACTGACTTTTATCACACAGCAGTCAATAGATGAAGTGGTTAAGTTCTTCCTTCCCTTGGAAAACTGGGGAGGTTAAAAATGTGAAGGTTCACCTAGCAGCCAGCAGCTGCCCTGGTGCAGCAGAGATGCTGCAATGGGACACTGCTCTTGTGCTGACAGAGGCAGGAGCTCGCACAGCCCTCCATGGGTACCACCAACGTGAGGACTACTGGGAATACTCGAAGCTGTCATGGGGTGGAGGGCATGACCCAGAGGAACAGTATATTAGGGACTGACAAATCACCCATAAGCTGTGGGTTTGGCAGTAGGCAGCCCTTCCAGTGCTTCTTCCATGCCATGCACCCAGGATACTTCCTGTAGCTGGAGAAAGGATGTGCCAGGATGGGCTGTCACAGCTGTGGAACTGGTGAGATCTATGGAATGAAAGATATGGGCCTTGCAAGCAGCTATGGAGCCACAGGCTGGAGGGCAAGCAGGGCTGAGGATGTCATGACACTGGCAGAGTAGAGCCAGGCTGGCAATAGGCATGGGCTCTTGGCAGCAGCAGGCTCTGCCCATCCTGGGCAGTCAGTCCTCGCTCCAGGCCAGCAAGCTGGGACCAGCAGGGGACAAACCTGGATGTGGCCCCACCTGCAGTGGCAGCAGCTGCTGTTACTTTAGGGATGCAGGAAGGGTGTTGAGGTTGCTGAAGACTTCCTCCCATAGTGGAGGATGCAGGATGGGGGGTGGTCCCACTGGTCTACAAAGCCTCCACTTACAGTCACAGGGCCCAGCTGTGGGTCAATGTCCTGGCCCAGTCCCATTCCCAAGAAGGTGACTGATGACCAGGACTACGGCTGTCCCTGGCACTTCCTGGCCTGCCCTGCTCCCTGGCTGGGATGATGGGACAGGTCCTGCTTGCTGGGTCCTGCTCTGCTGCCCTATGGCTCCCACCTCCCCCAACCCAGAATTCCAATGACCTAGGGGGCCATGGAAAATATAGTCTTACGAACTGCAGGCAGCAAAGAAAAATTTCCAGCAAGAATTGTACAGCTGAACCTCAGGTCAAGTCTGTTGTCTGTAATTCAGGGAGGAAAACCATGACAGGAGCTGGAGACAGGGTGCCCAGAGCAGGAGGGCGGTACTGCATCTGCAGGCACAGCCTGAGGAGCACAGGGGTCTGCCCAGGAAGGAAGAGCTGTGAGCAGCTCAGTGAAGAAGGACGAGGAAGCAGTTCTGATGGAAACAGTGACCTGGATTCTCAGATCACTGAATTGCAGGAAGGCTTGGAGTCTAATTGAGCAGCCAGAAAAAAAACAAACCCAAAACAACAACAACAAAAAAACACCAAAGCCCTGTGTAGAAACTCAAATTAGAGGCTGAGGAGAAACTGGAGATCCTTCATACAACACCAAAGCTTTCTGGAAGGAGAAAAAGGATGGTACTGTCTGAGAAAGCAACTTTGAGGTCAAGCTGGGCAACAGCTGAGGCTTTCCAAAGCACTGGGAAAATAATTCAGTTGAACAAGCAGAAAGTTCCTGAGCTGGGCAATACACAGAAGCACACCCAGCAGGCAAACCTCAGCATGTGGCCAAGGCAGGTGGAGACAGCTACATTGCTCTGGAAATCATAGAATTATTTGGATTGTAAGGCACCTTAAGATCAGCTGTGCCCTAACTCTATGGACAGCTGTGTGCAGCCTCAGTAAGTGGGAACTGGCTCATTCAGTAATTATATGTCATTTTTACATGTGATCATATCATATGACGATCTTTTATTGATTTTCTTTGCTGCTAAAAAGGAAGCAGTTTGAAATGAAGCCATTAATATAGGGAGATATATGGATTTCTAGCAACAATGTGTGGAGATCTGAATAGAGTTCTACAAAAGAAAAACCTTGCTGCTCTGGAGAGTGTGTGTTCATGATGCCCAGAAAGGCCTTAAGACAAGGCGTCTGAATGACTGGAAGGCACAGGCTGCAGCACACCATCAGAACTCTACTGATGCAAACCCTCGTGTGGATGCCCTTGCACTAGAGTGACTAGAGAGACTTCTGTCTAGTTTGTGTCTATGGGTAAAAAGAGCAAGTTAAACCTGGTAATTATTATCTAGATTCAATACACATCAGAGTCAGCTGGTTTAAAGCAGAACCCTGAGACCAGATCTCTTGTGATGATCAGAGCAAAGCCCTTTCATGTAGCCATGCTGCCACCAGTCCCTCTGTGGCTCAACCTGCAAGCTGCCTTCTTTCTCCCACCCTTATTTCTGGCAGGGAGGTAATTCCTGTTACCCCATCCTGTGCTGAGGGCAGACTGTGCTTGCAAATTGCAGCCTGCCCAGCACCACTTGTGTGTGATGGGCACCTTCCTGCCCCATCCTTGCTCAGCGTTGTCCCTTTCACACCTGCCTATGCACAGCTGACAAGCTGATGGGACCTGGGCAGGGAGAGCTCATTTCCCCAGGCTGAGTGCCAGAGAAGCAGGCAGCAGTGCTGGGGAAAGGCAAAGGGGGCTCTTGGTTATGTGTGTCCAGAGGAGGCTGCTCGTGCTGTCCCCTTTACAGAAAGCATCAGGAGATACTGAAGCTGGAGCCTTGTGTGACCTCAAGGAAGATGTCAGAAGTACTGAGGGATCCACCAGCTGTCATCAGGAGAAAGACAGGCATAGCTGAGGTTGGTGACAGCACAGGCAGAATAATGCACTTGCACAGACCCGGCCAGCAGCAGAGAGTGCTGTTGGCAAGACAGTACTTGCTATCAGTAAAAAGACATAGGTAGGCATCACTTCATCATGAAATGCTCTGGCTAAGCAAGTCAGTGCTGTCTGAGATCCCTCACACAGCACCAGAGGGGGCAACGCTGCTCTGTTCAGTCACAGCAAATCTGCCTTTGATCGCACAGAGTAGCACCCAGTTCTCATCTGTCACTTCGCAAGTACAGAGAGATTCTAAAGAGAGAAAACAGAGAAACTAGAGAATCACAGCACTTGCTCACCCTTTTTTCTTTTCCTTCCTGATGGATCTCTGAATTCACCATCTCTTGTTCTCTATTCCCATCTCTAAGACTGAAGGTCTCCAGTACATCCTTACATGCCTCTCTGCACTCTGACTGCTGCTTCTGCATGGACTGGTCTTGTGAGGCTCTACACTGTGTCTGGAAGCTCTGTCCAGCCAGTCTCAGGTACCTTGGAGTGTCTAAAGTGGTTGGTGGGCAATTGCTTATCTGCCCTACTGCCAGTACCTCCTCCATTTCCTGTGGGCCCCTCCTGTCTTCCTTTTTGGCTTCCATCCTGGCCTCAGAGACATACCAAGACGTTGAAAATAATCACCAAAATTTGAAGCATTTTGCTAGAGTTGTGACTGCTGAGAGTTCATGTTAAAGCCCCAGTAGCAGTGAAGCAAGCAGAGAGGGCTGATGGTGCTGGGTCTGAGAACTGCAAAGCTCATTGGGACACTGAGAGAGCATTTTCTTCCTCTCCTTGAAAGGAAAGAGCTAGAAGGAAAATGATCAACTAGAAAAGCATGTGTGTGGGAGAAGTAATCTCATGTGTTTGTGGGTTCAGAGGCCTGGCACAAGCAATTTTCATTAGCCTTGGCAGATAGGGGCACAGCAGTGTCACTTTTTCGATTCCACTTGTTATCCAGCCCCATCAGGTGAGCAAGGCCAAGGGTCTAAACAGGGTAGGTCCAGTAGAGGACCTCCCACGAGGGAAGGACTTCTATGAACTGAGAAGTCCTTGCAACTTCTTTCGTCTCTAATTTTGTCGTTTGTTTTTTGTTGGTTTTGTTTTGATGGGGTTTTCTTCCCTGTGCCTTAGCTTTTCCTTCTCTTTCTGCTAGTCTCTTTAAATATTCCGGTGTGTAATGCTTTCCTGACAAAAAATGTCAATCAGAAAGGAAACAGAAGTTAAAAGCCTGCCATCATTCCGAAGTTCGTTCATGGTGTGGGTGTAACCAGACCCAGCTTTACAACATGGCACACTTTCTCCCGTGGCTGCCTCTCTTACTAGTCATGGCAACAGCAGAATATTGGCTTTTTCCAGCGCGTCATCATGAATCCTTGTGAGTAGCAATGACGGTCCCGGAGTGCAGCGCCACGGTGATCTTTAAAGGTGTAAAGCCTTGCGTTCCCGCGAAGAAAGGAGCTGCACTCTGAACTGCGAGGACAGCAGGGACCAAGGCGGTGCCCGGGCTCCTGCCCGCGGTGCGGCCCATGGGCGGTGCACGGCCCGGCCGCGTGCGGGCTCTGCGTCCCCCGCCTTGGGGGCAGCCCCGGTGCGGCAGGGCCGTGCCCGTGGGCTGTGAGCGGGGCGGGATGGCCGGGGGCTGCCCGGGGTGGCCGAGCGCCAGCACTCCCTGTCCCCGTGTCGCTGCCCTCGCACGGCACCCGGGTGCCTCCTGCCGACGGGCCGCTCCCTGGCCAGAGCTGCTGGCGCGGCCTCTCGGCGCCC
>VXAZ01006599.1:806166-820553 GCA_013399875.1 Gymnorhina tibicen
CGGGCCCGGGGGTGTGCGGGCCCGGGGGTGTGCGGGGCTGAGGCGCGGGGCCGAGGCGCGGGCCTGCGGCGGCCCGCAGTGGCACCTGCTGTCGGGGCCGGGCAGCGCCGGGGTCCAAACGCCGTTTGCCCGCGATACGGGACCGTTCAGCGCACTGGACCCACCACCCTGTGATGGGATTTCGGCTGGATTGCGAACCCTTCCAGCGGGAGTTCTGCCTGCCTGAGCACCTGGCCCGTTAAGCAGAAGGACAAATTTCTGCAAAGACACCTTCCCAGAGGCTCAGCAGATGGCTGTGCAGCACTCACTGGAGTGGTCTGTGTGGAGCCCTCATTTGGATCAGAGAACAGCTGTAGCTTGAGTAGAGTTTACTTCCCAAGCCTGGCCATCTTCAAAGTAGCTTTGTAGTAATAGAAAGGAAACATTTCTCCTTTGCAGTTTTTCCTTATTCTACTCGTGCTGCAAGAGTGACCTCATGAAAAAAAGAGTGTTTCTTAGTGCTAGATGCAGCAGTCATTTTATAACAAGTACTGGAAGATACCAGTAACAGGCTGCAGTTATCTCTGATGGATTTTGGAGCACGACAGAAAGTCTGTTACTGGTTCCCTTTGTTCTTCCAGATAAGTTATTCATAACCAGGGCTCCCACGGCAAGTCCTGAGCCCACTTAGGCCAGACTGCTCCCTGTGGCAGGGGCCAGCCCCAGCTGTTGTATTACCATGAGGCCATGACTGCATTGTTTAATAATTTTGCTTTTGTCTTCCTTTGCAGAACTGTTAAAACCAGCAGACATTCAGGCAAGCAGACCAAGACTGGGAATGCTAAATGTTGCACACTGAAAACTATGAGCAAAGCGTTTGTTTGCCCTCAAACCTAGGGAACAGCCTACTAACACAGGTAATGGATGATGAAGGATGGGGTGCAGGAACTGGAGCTTGCTGGGAGTCTGGGAAGGACCAAGGGTCTGTGGGTGATGAGCTCTTTGCCTCTTGGGTCCTGCAGAGGGTGGCCTCCCTTCTTCCCCATTTCATGCAAGGGAAGGTGGGATGCTGGATAAGGATGTAAGAGGGGGGAAGGAACATGTTAGTGGGCATCTTCCAAAGACAGATTTCATTTGCTTTGAAGATCTGTGCTCTCTTTTCTGTTAAGACATATGGAAATTGAGTGCATTGTGGCCTACAGTCATGTAGATGTTGGTTTTTCTGTTATGACTAAGGATTCAGTACTGTGTAGCACCCTGTAATGTGGTCTGATAGGGCATCTTCAGTTTGCCACTGTGGACAAGTTTCTTTGATTGCTTTGTGACTAGTGCAATTGGAAACATATTCCAAACACAATGATGGGAAGAAAGGGAGGCCTGTATTTCCCTTCAGTGCTCTCCATGTGATCTGTCTGGATCATGTACCCATGCAGTTTTCAGTGGTTCTTTTGCATACAGCTACCCCAAGTGAAGTAAAAGACTTCCTGCTTTCTTGACCTAAAAGGAGCTATTCTTTCAAAGCATGGGGTTTTCCAGATTTGTAATAAAAGTATCATTGTGTTTCTTAAAGGTAGAGCTTCTGCAAGTGCAGTTCATAAACAACAGGGTCATGGGATGTTTTCAGAGCAGCTCAAGGTTTGCTCTACCTCCAGAGAGATCATGAAAGTCTTCCTGTTGAGGTTATCCTGCTTCACCTCCAGTTGTTATTCCAGCAGAAGAGAGGTCTCTCATGGTTCTATGTCGTGTCTGCAAGCCCTTCTGGCTGCTGACCCATGTCCTTTGTGAGGCTGTGCCAGACACTGATTTACTGGAGACGCAGTAAAATGCTGCATCCTACCTTCAAATTCCTAGAGACATAAAATGAATTCCTAAGCTTTGGTCTGCAGGTGTCAACACACAGTCCTGTCTGTCCAGGTGGGAGAGTTCAGTCCTCTCCTTTGGTTGCATTCAGGGTTTCAAAGACCTGCATCAGCATTTTTCAAGCCTGTACACACTTGAATTGGAACAGTAAGAAAACAACCACAAAACTCAAGTGAATGGACTGGGGAAAAATCTTGAAAGAGCAAAGTGGAGATCCAGCAACTCTGTGTGTCTAATCCATTTTTGCTTTTCCATGTTTTACCGATACCATGTTCTAAAAATTTTTGTACCACATTGAGTAAAGACACAGCTGTGGTGTCCAAACCAGGTGAGATCTGGCAGGCTGGCATCCCAGAGGTGCACGTACCACTCCACTGTAATGCCTACTGCACTTCAAAGCAGATTTTGTATTAGCTTTGAGACAAACTGCAAACTCTAATCCAGCCGTGGATTTGCTATGGAGAACACAACAAGCTTGTCCATGGGTATAGTGACTTGCCTCTTTTCCAGCTCTGGGAAAGGAAAATATAAGGGTCTCGCACTAATGTGAGCTCAGTGATTTGGGAATTTTGCTGTACTTAGTGGTTCTGCTAATTGAGGGGAAAGACCATCTCCCCTCTGCTTCTGCTCCTCCTGTTCTTTCCAAGCCCGAAAGGAGGAGGTAAGGACACAGCCTACCTCCTGTGTGCAGGCAAGCACAAGGGCAGGAGAGCACCCTCCTTTGCTTTGTCTCCAGCAGCCTGGAGCTCACCCTGTCCTTCCCCCTGGCAAACCAAGCAAATCGGACACTATTTCTGAGACACATTCTGCTCACCTAGATTTAGGAAATCCACACAGGAGTAAGTAACACACAAAGAGTGAAATGGGTCTTAATTTAAGGGATCTTCACCTACCCCCCAGCCCCAGTTTCTCAAGTTGGGACTTCATCCCCGTTCACGACATGCTTAAACCAGAGATCAGCTTTTCCTTCCTGTTCATGCAGCTCTGGGAAAACTGGTTGTACTTTGTTCAGAGAAGAATAAACAGCAACCACCAACACGGTCAGCTCATTTCTGCCATCATCACTGGTCTTGATCTGTCAACTGTTTTTGCTGCTTATTTGCTGGCAGAGAAACTCAAACCAAAGGTCCTTTGGGAGATGCAAAGACAATAGAAGAAAACATTTGCCTGATGTCTGATGTTACCACAAAGAGCTGGCCAGTACACATAGAAATATTGGATTTATGATGGGAAATTTATGGGGAAATTGCAGGAGTAGAACCTGTGCTTCGAAGGGCTTATCTGTTCCCTAACATATGGTCCAACTGTCTGAAATCAGCCTTTTCCAGCACACTCCTCCCCCTGGAGGAGGGTACCAGTCACAGCATCTCCCCTAGTCATTCCGTTTTCTTTTCCCAATCCCAATTTCCAAACTTAAAAAATTAGACAGTGCTTCCCATCTGAGTAGTCCTGATGTGGAGTACAATTTAAACACAAGACACTGACTGTGCAATTCTTCCTGGAGTTCTTCCTTAGGTGCATTTTGGCTCTTCCCTCTTGCACCAGAAACATCCTAGTTCACTCACAAGCTGCCACTGCTCTGTGCAGCTGCTGCTTGTTATCAAGAGGTCCTGACTATGTGTGAAACAAAACCTAGTTATAAAAGAAGGGAAAAATGTGGATTCCCTGGGGTTGGGCATGAGGCTGTGGGACTGTCTTAAACCTCGGGAGATTAATTTCTGGTTCTGAAAACAAGCTCTGAGTGAAAAACATTGCCTGCTGGAGTCAGCTACTCCCACCACAGTTAATGTGTAGGAGCTCGATGTATGTGAAGGTTGTGTCTCTGGACATATTGTGATGGACCACTGTCACTGCAGGAAACCTAGAAAAAGTGGCATAGTAAGTGGGCTTAAATTGGAAAAGTTAGGCTGTTTTCTGTGGATTTACTGTAGATTTAGTAACATTTAATTGTTATTTTATAAATATTCAGATTTACTGATTAGCCATCCAAGCAAAGAGGTTTGCAATGGAAGCAACTGCAGATCAGGAGGACAGTGTATGTGAGTACCAGCAGAGCTCATGCCACAGCAGCATCAAGCAGAGGGCTGTGTAATTTGAGAGTCTGGGTACCCATCCCTTGCCCTCTGTTGCACTAACCTGAACTTGTTTTGCAGTGGAACTCATACAGGAAAGATACGAATGGCTGGTTTTGAAGTGGAAAGACAAAATAACTTATTGATAGCACAAGGCAAAAGGCACAAACAGAGAAGGTGTGCAAGAAGTGTTTAAAGACATGTTCAGCAACTGGTATTCAGACGTGAAGAAGAAATTCTGCAGTAAGCACAGGTAACACAAGCTGTTCTATATAGGAGGGGGAAAAAAAAGGTAGTTGAGGGCTAACAGCACAGACAGTCTCTTTTTTCCCAGAGGTTTGGAACTAAAGTATAGAAATTTCATATAGGGAAAACCAGGAACACAGAGCTGCCACTCTCTCCAGGCCGGAATTGCCACAAAATGGTATTTAGAAACTAGATAGATATTAGAAGCTTTCTCAAATACTGGAAAGCAGGAAAGAGATGGTCACAAAGCTAATTTCAAGTCTATCCAGGATGCTGTTCAAATGGACAGGGGGTGTACAGAGCTGGAAATTTGGAGTCCAAATATATAGATAACAGGACAATACAGTGTGCAAAAAGCACCTAAAAAACCACTGCAAACAGGCCTAAAAAAGACTTGGTAGTGTACTGATCTCAGGGTCCAGAGGTGTCATTACAAAATAATGAAGTGTTCCCTCACTTTTCCTGACTCAAGAACACGCATGCAAATTACTCCAGGCTGCATTAATAAGCACATGTGGACCTGAGTACTACAGAAATATGTAACACATGCCAAGCTAGCAGCCAAATGTGGGTTCAAGAGTCACAGAGGGTAGGGGAAGACTCTGGGTCACATTAAACTATGAGACCTTCTTGTTGTTAAAAGATGAGCAAAATTGGGAAGCGCAAGAAAACTGTTCACGTTTTGCTGAGCTTTTAGATCTGAGTCTGCTAAATTAATGTTTTAAGTAAAATAACACAATTTTATAATATGTTTCCAACTAGTCATTTAACAGCTTTCCACAGATGGTCTGAAGTGTGTATGAAAATATAATACAAGTGGAAAATTCCTTGCCTTTAGAGCATCCCTATGTGCTTTTTCATATGCACACCTCCTGCACGTCCTGCAGCAACAGTTTAAATATGATTTTGTGACCACTGGTGGTTTTGTGGTGATGAAATGAGGCTGGAGAAGTGGAAGCAAGAGAAACAGAGCAAGAAAGAGTGATGTTCTTAGTAGGAAAACAGAATGTGCAAATGCAAGGGACTTGCAAGGAAAACTAGAGGAATCAGAGAAGGTGGTGTTAACAGCACTCAGTTTATCTGGGAAAAGATTGGCTGAGATGCAATGAGGAGAGACACCCATCAGGAGTGGAGACCAGCAGAGCTGTAGATGTTAGCTGAAGCCCTCCAGGCAGATGAGGTGGTCTCCAGAAGGTCCCCCAGGAGACATTTGTGTCCTTCACATGGGAGGAAGGAGTAGACAGGGTTGCTGGCGACTCCCATGTGGAGAGGGCAGGGAACAGATGGTAGCAAGGAAGGATGAATAATGTGCCTGGGGTGGGAATAGAAGGAGGACACTGGGGTCCTGGTCCGAGGGTCTGTGTGGAAGGAAAGAAGGCATCAGAGAAGAAAAGCAATTCCATAAGACAGGAAGGAATACAACTTCACAAGGAATTTGCAATTAATGGTGTCAGAAGCAGCAACACAGCCAGAGGGATGGGGATAGAGATGGAGGAGTGAGAGGCTGTGAAACTTAATGGTGCAAGCACTGGCATAAAGGTATACATCAGGCTTGTTAGGCTGAGGGTAGAGTTAACTGTGGTGATGGCTGGATTCTCCCATTCAGAGGACAAGGAATAAGGGTTTAGGGAGTGGGGTTGGGTGGGGTGGGGTGTAAGGGTGGGGTTTAGGGACAAGGGGAAATTATAAGGTGCTTGCCTTGGAGAGCTTGATAAAGGAGCCTGGAGGAAAGTGAGGATTTGGAGCTGTGAAGGATTGAGTAAGGCTAAAGAAGGTGTAGAAGATACAGTTTCTGGGGTTTTTGGATAAACAGGAGCAGAGAATGGGAAATGCTGTTGACTGTATAACAGCCAGGGAGAATACAGGAGAGGAACAAGCCTGGCTCAAACCTGGGACAGGCTGGTAGTACCCTGCACAGGGGTAGAAGAAAGAGAAGACCTGTGTGAAGCAGTAGCCTGAGGTGGTGGGCACGGGGTCTAAAGTGAAGGAAACTGTAGGAGGACTGAGAGAGAGGATGGAGCAAGAGGTGCTAGGAGAGAGCACAGAAGATGTGAGTAGTAGGGAGATAAAAAGGAAAGAAAGGGTACAGTAGTACGGCAAAGCTGCGTGTGGCTGAGGAGTGCAAGAGAAAAGGGGATGGTAGTCAGACAGCAGAGGTCGTGTGAAGGTGGAAAGGATGGAGAGATGGAATTATTCCAAGGTGGGAGGGAAGGGGAGAGACAAATGAATTGGCAAATTATAACTAATGCAATAATTAACTGCTACAGCAGTAATCTGATTGTCACCCAAAAAAAGAGGATGAGGCAGGGAGTTCGTGAGTGAGGGGGAGGCATGCTGAGGCTGGCAGAGGAGCAGAGGTGGGCTGAGCCCAGTGGGGTGCAGAGGCAGTGTGGCAGGGAGCAGCAGGAGCAGATGCTGGGGCTACAGTTCCTATGGCAACATATGAAGGCAAATGCAACAAGTGTGCCAATGTGGCAGCGTTAGCAGGGGACAGCTCGGTGCATTTCTGTGTCACACTCCTCAGGGTGGCAGTGGAGCCATGCAACCATCCCTGGGCACCAGGGCAGCAGGGCTCTGCTCCTGCAGAAACCAGTACAAATTACTGGCAGGTTTTGAGGCCCGGCCTCCTCACTGCTGCTAAATGGGTGTCTTGTGCTCTCTTTCACCAATCCTAGGCATCCCAAAGCCCAGCTGAGCGAGAGCTGTTGAGCATCTTGCCAGCAGTGAGGTGCCTGTGTGCCACATGGTGAGGGGACAGCTCTGCAGAGAGCAATGGGAGAGTGAGCATCCCCCCTCCTGTCCCTCATGCCCATGTGCTATGGGGCTGGGGACTTAAATCTCCCATGTCCTGCTCAGCATGGCCTGCTGCAGCTGGCACATACCTCCAGGTACCTGCAGTGTGTAGGTGCCCTCCAACAGGGCTGTCATAGTGTGGGGCCAGTCTGCCTACAGCAGGCAGAAAAAGCACGTTTTTCACAGGCTGAGGCCTTATTTTTCACTCATTAATTTTTGGCAGAGTTTTCCTTTCCTTTCCTGTAGTATCTCTTGTAATTAATCAGCAGTTTGGGTCTGCAGCTACTCCACACCATTGTACTCATGTCTTATGCTAAACAGCTGGAGACAGAATACAAAGGCCAATTTTCTTAATGCTCTGACACTTGGACAGAAAGAACATGTCTGCAGGGTGTCCAGCAAGGATGCTGCTCCTTTTGCCTTTACGAGGAGGTAGCTGGCAGGAGGAGGCTGACTGACAGGCCATGCTGTCCGTTCTGCTCCCACCCCGGGAACTGCCTGCCCGCGCCGGAGCTCCGTCCTGGCCCCGCCAGAGCTCCGTCCTGCCCCGCAGCAGCGCTCGGGCTTTCCGCGGGCTCGCAGCTTCATCCAACAGCAGAGGGAGCTCCGGGAGAGGAAAATGAGCAGGCGAAGCCTGGCAGGAGTAGCCCCCGGAAGGAGGGAGGCGGGCAGGGGTTGGACAGAGGTAACTGCAGGCTGCTCTGCTGCACCAGGGAGGGAGCTTTTAACAGCATAGAGGGATGAGGGGAATAGGGGCCTGAGAGCGGGAGTAGTTGAAAAGCAGCCACCATGGAAACAAAATGCCAGGAGAACTTTAGGTATAAAAAGACAAGAATGAGACAAGCAAAAGACGTGTCTGGGTGCTCTTTCTAAGATTTAAGACTTAGGCTAACTTCAGGGTATCTTGTGCTAAATAGCTGTAAGGAGGAGAAGGGTATTGTAGTTACTTGGAGAGTGTTATCTGTGCATTTCAGTGCTAAAAGGTCTAGCTGCATTTTTTTCCGAGGAGAATGCCCCGTGTTGAACACTGTTCTCATGTCAAAATAATTTCAGAAAGTTTCGGTGACTTTTTGAGAAACTCTAGTGCCATGGGTTCACACCAGGATCAAAGGAAAGCAGTGAAGATGCCTTTGTGGCAGTGGAAATGCACCCACTGGAAGTCGATGGTCATTTTCTGCCACACTTGGGATGACAGCCATACCAGCCAGCCACATCACAGCCCCTACAAAGCCAGATCGTGGCTATGACTCTCTAGCCACAGAGATCTGAGCAAGGAAATAAATATGTTGGTCTTTCCATCCCTTGTTCTCTGTGGTCCCGGGTGCAAGAGCAGGCATGATTCATTCTACAGTCTCTGGGCAGCCCAAGGGAAAATTGCCTGCTAATTTCAGTTTCTGATGTCAGAATGTATAATTAACCTGACAAAGCGAAATGTTATTTTGGGTTAAGGCATGGTCAGACCTTCCTTCTCCCTCTACCTATTTCCAAATGGTAATAAGTTGAAGGTATTTGAGGCTGGGGGAAGTATATGTTTTGTGGTGGCTATACAGTGTTGGCAGTGAATTTGCTGCTCTGTA
This sequence comes from Gymnorhina tibicen, assembly GCA_013399875.1. Taxonomy (NCBI): domain Eukaryota; kingdom Metazoa; phylum Chordata; class Aves; order Passeriformes; family Artamidae; genus Gymnorhina; species Gymnorhina tibicen. The sequence goes on from VXAZ01006599.1 coordinate 814,694, forward strand.
TGCCCTGTAATATAAAAAAATGTTACCAGTGCTTTCTCCGATTAATTTATATTAAAGTTAAATGCAGAGAAAACAAATTATTTGGACATTAGAGTAACCTTCTTCCCTGTCATTGCATGTGTGTGCAACACTCCTCCTTTGTATCAGTGTTTGGAACAGGAGATGAAGCAGGTTTTAAAATTAGCATGCTGAAGGCCATGTGGCTGTGCACAGGAATCACAGGAATACTTGGAATCTTTAAGGTGTGTAATGTTAGAGTGGATAGTGTGATGCTAGACTGACAGTGGATATTTAATTGTAGAATCTTTAGTGACTAGAATACTTTGGTTTACTGTCATTGTATTTGAAAAAGTATTGGGAAGAGGATTTCAGAGGTGAATTTATATCATGTTGTTGCTATGTTTTCCCTTGGGTAGAATTGCTAGAATGGAGGATTGATTTTGTTTGATCTATAATATGTACACATAACTATGTGCTGCATTTAAAGTAAAAAGATTAATATAGCCCAATTCAAACAAAATCAACTTATTTTAGTGCTGTGTTGGCAAGTCTGGGTTCCCAGGCTCCCAGGCACAAAAAAAGAGCAGCCCTTTTGCAGTTCTTGAGGTGGAAAAAGAACTTAAAGTACCTCTGGGTCCCTGATTAAGGAGCTCCATTTTAAAATATGAGTTCCATACTGTCCTACAGAATGACTGGTGGTTTCTTTGCTCCATGGTAAAATAGGAAGGCAGAAAGAAAATGCAGCATGTAAGAACTAAATGATATATTCCCTTATGCCTTTATTTTCTTCTGCTGTTTTTGCCTGATATTCCTCAAATTGTGGTGGTTTTTTGGTGGTTGGGGTTTTTTGTTGTTTTTTGGTGGTGGTGGTGGTCTTTTTTTTTGTTTTGGGTTTGGTTTGGGTTTTTGGGTTTTTGGGAGGGTGTTTGTCTGGGTTTTTTTATGGTCTAGTTGGGTGAGTCCTTAATCTTTAGCCATTTGAATGGCTGGAGATCAGTCATTTGCAGGCTTAAAGCATTTTGGTCCCACATATGTTCTTTCTTTTTCCTCCTGCTGCTCAGAAAGCTTTGCCCAGCTGTGCACCTCATTACGCCCTTGTGGCTAGGCTATTTTAAGGAAACTTCTTCTAAAGAAGTAACAAAATCAGCAAACTCTACTATTGTACCTGTGTGATTGGGGAAGTAGGGTTAAGTGCTAGCACAGGTATAGCTCAGCACTCTGAAGATAACTGGCTTGCCGTTTCTTTAAAGGCCATCATTGTCCTAGATCCAGGTAGGGCACTTAGGTTTTATGTCACTCCATCTGCACATGGAGCCACAGCCATTTCACTGAGAAAGCCAATTGAGATCTGAAGGGGAAAGAGGGGCTCTCAGGCATGATTTGAAGAAAGAAATAACAGACTGAAATGTCCCAGGGAAAGCAGGGAAATTGTTCCAGAGAGCAGGGCTGGACAAAGTGTGACAGCTGAAAACTTCTTTTGGTCTTATCCTGCTAATTCTGATTATGACAGGTTTTTAATTTTTATTTCCTATTCCATCTCCATGCTTAGCATTTCGTGTTTGTGGAAATGGTGGCAAGCAGAAGAGGCAGACATCATAGAAGCAGTAAAGTGCAAAATTAAGAAAATAGGAAGAGCTAAGTAGATTAAGTGGACTAGCACAGTCTAACCCCTGCTCCCAGCCCACTGGCTCTAAAGATCTGAAGGTACTCAACAACTCAGCAGTGATTCCTACCTGGTGCGCTGCCGAGCTGGGCTCTGAGTGTACGGATCCATGTTACCAGCCACTTCATTTGCCTGACACAAGGCTCTACCTTGGGCTGGCCAAGTAATGCACAACCTTACTCTTGCTTCTGCTAAAATAAAGCCCTGCCCAGGAAAGCTGCCAGGTGAAGGGCAGGTTTGCCTGCAGTTCACTTCATGACCTTCCTGCCATGCGTCCCATCTCGTATGATGCTGTGTGTTGTGTGACTTTATAGTCCTTTATTGGTAAGTACAGAATGAAACAGATTGGCCATCTGTTTGTATATCCACTGGATGGTATTTGAGAACTCATGAAAACTAGGTCTTCTGTGCAATCAGAAGCAGCCAGCATGTATGGTTCCTGCCATTACTTGAAAAACTTTGCTGAGCTGCAGTTTGATAATTCACACTGCTTACGATACACACCATCACAGATGCTGCTCTTGTTTCAAAATACAAAGGCACTTGCTAAGAATGAGGCCTCATCCCCCAAATTTTTAGAAATGGAACTGCACATTGGGTGACTGACATATTATCACAAATGAAATAAAAGAACTGGTGAGCACATTGTGGAGTTCTGGATGTAATTAGAAACTGCTGGTTATCATTCCCTCCTTTCTTCAGCCGGTAGAGACAGGTAAAGACAAGGTAAGGAGTGACTTTTTCCCAGCCAGGAAGCTCAGAAGTTGGGAGAATCACAGCCAGAATAGGCTGGCTTGCAAGGCCTTCAAGAGTCACTGTGCTTTTAATACAGAGGCTGCTGTGCCAGGTGTTTGAAGACAAGCATAATAGCAAAGTATCTTCAGAAAAAGTGGTAATATGTATCTGGATAATTGTTTATAATGGAGTTATATAGTGGCAAAGAAAGTTGGTTAGCAGGAATTAAAAAAAAAATAGATGGAATTACAAATGAACCTAGTAGGGACAGAGTTTTGCAATGCTTTTTATATTGGAAAAACATGCTTTTTTTCTTTTCTTCAATATCTTTGGCATTGTCAGTAGAAATATATCTAAAGGAGGATTGTCTGATAATTTGGTTAGACTTTCTGAAAGCTTTGACAATTTGTCCTGGTGATGGGGTAGACTGAGCTGCAGCAGTCTGGTAGCACAGGATCACAGCCCTTGGGTGACAGGCCTCCCTCTCCTCTGCAAGAGCAGAGCCCCTGAGCCCCACACCCCATGGCTGGCTCTCCACAGCCAGCTGTAGGCATATGCAGAGCAGGCCCTTGCCAACATCAGCCTGCAGGACAATAAACCAGCTGCCAACACATTGCCCAGTTTTGCCTGGAAAGTCAGCCTCACCGCCGCCACGGCGGGCGTGTGGCACAGGGGTGGCACTAATGGGCATGGGGGGTGGCAATGGCAGATCGGGGCTGACAAGTCTGACCGCATCCCCAGCCCCATCTTCCTGCCCATGTGTCCTGGGTGAACACCACAGGCTGAACTGTTCAGCACTTAGAAACACTCTTTCTTGAAAACTGGTGGCCAGTAGCCAAGAGAAGTGACTCATATGCATCCTTCTCCGTATTTATTTGCCAGCCCACTCAAAGCCAGGAGTGAAATATTTCCCGGTATGGAATTTTCTCACTGTTTTCTGATGAACCACTGGCAAGCTCTATTTTCGACACCATCTCTTCCTTATGTTCACCTTCTGCTGGTGTTCCTTTTGCACCTGGCTCCCTTGGACTGAACTTGGACACCTGCTGGACAATGCCACGCAGGCATATATGAGATGCACAGTATGGCTGTTTGAGTGAAAGAGGGAAAGTACTGGAAATCATCTCAGAATAAATGGTCAGCTTTCAACCTGGCCAAAACCATAACTCTATTGGAGGGGTGATATTTTCTAAAAATTTTTAATTATATGAAAATAAGGATAACAATAAGGTTGAAAAATATGACATATCTGGCTACTCAAGGTTATGGAATTTGAAAAATTGAAACTAAAATGCAGTTGTAAAACCAAATAGGATTGGTTTATCCTGTGAGGCATATGGCTGCATTGCTATTGCTTGTTAATGTAATCACTAATTCAGTTCTCTGAGCCACAAATCAAAATAACAGTGTTAGTCTATTTAATTGTAAAGGGCCAACGTCAAAACTCTGCAAGTGGAAAAAAGCCATTTTCCCTCCACAGCCTCTGTTTTCTGGCATCTCTTTTACCACATGGAATAACTTGAATTGGCTGACTTGTACTTCTGCCTATAGACTATAGCAGGAAAACAGAATGGCTGGGATTTTTATTTGCCCCAAACTGAGCTCTTTTAGATTTATAATTCCCCTCCTTTCTTTTCTGTCCTGCCTCAGCATGTCCTAGGTGGTCAGAGCCAGAAACAACTATCTAGAAAGAGCTGCCCAAAACACTCAGACTTGAGCCTGGGGAAGACCAAACCTGAAACAGTGGGAGAGGTCTGTACTAGAGAAGCTTGAAAGAGAGGGTGTAGAGAGGTTTAAATTAAAACCCATTTGCGTTACCTTTAAATACATACCAAAACAAGTGAAGAAAAAGAACAAAACAAAAATCAAAAAAGCAACCCAGCATATGTTCTGTAGGAGGTAAGTCCTTCACACTTGTGTTTGCCCTGTCAGAAAGGGAATCTTAATTGGATCTGGATCTGCCCAGTTCCAGGTGTCTTCTCTCTCAGGTCCCCAGAGCCATTTGTTTGTTTTGCTGGTGTGCCTCAGCTTGGCAAAGTATCTTGATTGCTAAGTGAATGTGGATTCAGCCAGCTCTGACCAGCTCTGGTATCTGAAAAAATCCTTTTTTCTTCCGCCTGAATTTCTCTGCCAGCTGCCTTCGAGTCAGGATTTCCCAGCCAGCAGCTCTTGTTATTATCTGTTTTCACTTGCCTTGATGTTTACCAGATTGGACTGCTTTTTATCTCTATTCACCCTCCCTCACTGTGGAGCCCCAGTATTAAACACCCTATGTGCCTTGGCCACTGGGTCAGAGCAGAAGTAAGTAAATAGATAATAAAATCACCTTATTGAGGAAACAGTGAGGTCTAAAGTGCTGGCCAAAAATAACACGAGTGATGATGATCTCAGGGAAGAAAATGAACTAAAAGGCCAAATAAAGATATTAAAAATCAAAGCTTAAAATAATTGACAGCTCATTAGACTAAATCTGAGCTCTGCTAAAATTCCCCACCAAATGAAAACTCTGGTATGAAAATAGTGTCGAGCAGCTGAGAGCAGGACAAGCTGGCCTGATTTTTTCTGGTTTCAGAAGTGAATTGTTGCTAAGAAGTGCTTTCATTTGTAACCTTAGATACATCATACAGTCATTTAGACCAGAAGTCTAAAAATTATCTAAAAATGCATCTAAGAATATAAAGGGGAAATTCTCAATCTTTAGAGGGACATAAAGCTATTCTGAACAAGCACCAAAAGATCACTCCCCATCTCCTCCAGTTATTGAAAACATGGGGAGGAAATAAAATATGGAAAAGATGAGCTCTTTTTTTTTTTTTGATTCCATTCTTGATCAAGACTAATATACTTTCAAAATAATAGATTACATCCAGTTCTAGTTAAAAAACCCCGCAGGTCTAGTCACTTGTCGGCTCACTGTTCAAGAAATACTTAAGGATATCGGTGGCTTTTCAATTAAAGGAGGAAAAAAAATTCTAATGGATTTCGGGGTGAGGATCAGGGTCAGTTCGGCTTCTTCCTCAGTGTGCTGTGTTCAGCCGCTAGAGCCGCCGTGGAGGGATCCGTCCCTGAGATCCCAGCGGTGCCGCCCCCTGCCCAAGCTAAAGCTGCTTTCGACTTTTTGGTTCCCTCAAGGGCTAAAGACAGACAAATAAAATAACTTTCCTCCTTCCCCTAGGTAATATTTTAATAATTAAGCCACGCAATTTGAACTTGTCGCTATTTTATTTGGCTCACGCACTACGTTCGCTTTACCTGAGCACCGACAACGCCCCACGGGCATTACCGCCCGGCGCTTCGCTCCCGCCGCGCCCCTCGGACACATCCCAGCGCCACCGCACAGCTCCGAAGGGTCCCGCCTCCGCCCCCGGCCCGCGGGCACCTGAGCGCGGCGGCTGCGCGGGGGGCGAGCGGGCGGGGCCGGCCCAGCCCGGCCCTCACATGCGCGGCGCCGCGGGAGCCATT